>CM056993.1:228172764-228772764 GCA_029891345.1 Dryococelus australis
GTATAACAAAAATTTTAAAACCCGGTTCTATTGTTGGGGAGTTGGGACTGGGGGGGCCCGAAATTGAGTATGAGTGTGAGAGAGGGTAGATGTCAGTGTGGCAACGCTGCGATTTTCCCGCCCGTACCTGCTAAAAAAACGGACTAGAGGGGACGTGGGTTCAACCCAAAAACCCCTTATTCTTACCTGCTGGAGTATTTAAAGAAAATTTTAAACCTGGGAAAGGGTCCACTAAAGGGTCATTTACTAAATGGTAATGCTTCCAAAAATTACCAATTATATAATTCAGGAAAATGAAGAACCATTAATAGAATTGTTCCTGGGATTTTCCCAGTCTTCTTTCCCCTTTTGCATGGGGGGAACAAATTTATAGTGTTTTCGAATCTAAAAATCATTTCCCAAAATGAAAAATATTTTAATGGAAAAAAATTATATCAGAATACGCAACGAGGGGTTTACACAAACGCAGTCCCAATTTAAAAAGTACTCTATGGGAAACCCCAAGGACAATGTGGCTCGAGTTTTGGAGGAGACAATGTCTTAAAAGCAGAAAAAAGGAAGGACCTTGAAAAGGGCTCAAGTAACGTGGACCAGTTACAGTGGAGGTAAGGTACTGGGAACTTACAGAGCTAACTTCGACCCCAGGCAGCTTTGTGACATTCTTCGTTATGAAAAAGGGGTGGGAAAAAATAATCCGACCTATGACATGGCGGGTTAGAAATCGGCCTTCAATACTTGAAATTTTCCCAGTTAGATGTGTTTTTTTTTTACCCTAAAAATGTCAGAAAAACTACATGAGATCAAAAAACCCAAATTCGTGATTTGGTGTCCGCATGTTTTGGGATTTCGGCCATTTTGTGAAAAATTTTGTGGTTTATTACCCTTGCCCATAATTTGAGAAATAAATTTTTTTTTTTGGGGTTGGCAAGATAGAGGTTACTGAAAGCCTGGGCTGCGAAAACCCGTACACTCTTTCTAACATTGTTGTTTCCCCGAGATTGGGGTAGGTTTAGGCGCTCTTACAGCGAAGTTTTGAAAAATGTTTTCTCGATAACCGCTCAGTGGCTGTTACATGAAGGGATTTCTGTCTCTTTAATATATCGTGATTACTTAGAAAAAATCCCATAAACCCCTCGCTGTTAGCACCCCTTATGTTTTTGATTAATATGAAACAAAATTTTTAATGACGGGCCATGTTGCCACCCGCAAAATATTGACCGTGATAAATATAGAATCAGAATAGCCCTATTTACGGCTGTTTTTTCTGACATTTTACAAATAAATAGATTTGAATTCAACATTTTCTAGGCCATGTCTGTCCGTTAATGATTACGATACATGTTGTGTTTTATTTTATACCTCATTTTCCTTATACATCTATCTCACTACATTGAGGATAGAATCTATTTGCGCTTACTTCTCACTTTTGAATCAAATCTTTTAAAACTTAATTCATGTTTGACATTTGGTTATTTTCAAAATAGACCACGTATCACACACATTTTGTTCTTCTTCTAACATAGAAGTAGATTATTTTTGGTTAAATTGAATATTTACTTATATTTTGTCTGTAAATAATAATATGTCGTTTATAATTAATAAGAACAAAAACAGAGCGAAAATAGGCGTGTTGGCAATACGTAAGAAGTTGTTGTAATGCAAAATGTTATGTAACTGAGCAGACACAAATTCAGTGCGTTGTCCCTTTAATGTAATTTTCTAGACTTGGGTAAGCTTTGTTTGCATGAGATGATGAGGATGGGTTGGGGGGGGGGGATACTCTAAAGCAGTGGCTCGGAGGACGGGAGTAAAGGGCGCAGCGGTTCGTTAGTTATCGCGGGTTAATCACGCAGTTCATTAGTGGTCGAGATCACCGCGAAATGAAAGGGAACCTCGTGAGGTTCGCAGTTAGAGCAGCGCTCCCCAACCACACGTCCTGCCCCTCATTACCGCGGTCACACTGCATGCAGCCTTGCCAACCTGAGCGCCAGCTTGTTCCCGCCAAGCCTTACCCAGCCAGCTGCGTGATCATTGCGTGCCTAGTTGTGACCCCGGCAAGCGCGGGGCGCTGCCGGCAATACGAACGTACAGTTTTTAGCCTGTTCACAGCAAAGTGAGATTTTTTCAAATTTACCTTTAAAGAAACCATTTCCCATTAAAGGTTGTTCGCGATAAAGTGGACACTTTTGAAATCAATCTTAGAAAAAAGTCACTTCCTCTGCCTGCATATATTTTAACGGGCGCCCTAAGTTGGTAACGATGGATGGGAAGTAGATCCGTATCTTAACGTCGGATAAAAAGTGTTAGGTAACCATTCGTGATAACTTACATTATTTCTCTCTCTTAATGGGTTTTTTTTAACGCATTGAAGTGTATAAATGAGCAGATTTGTTAAATACTTACTTTTCTAATAATTTCACAGTTTCGCTTTACTGACGCATTAATAAAGTTATGAGGCCGATGATAATTTTAATCTTACATAAGGCGGAAGAATACACAACGTGCATACAAGTAGATCTTTAGCAGGGCTTTCAAAAGTGCTAATTTTACCGTAAATAGCCTATAACTGTATACATACAGTCACGGACAAAAGTATTCACACAGAAGACATAATAACAAAATGCCATGTTAGAGTATAAAACACATAGCAGTTATCGAACATCACATAAAATACTGTTTGAAAAATGTTCGTTATATCGTACCAGTTACAAGTTATCCAGACATCTGCGTAAAATTACGGACTCCGTTTTTTTTTCCAATAACGCTTTCTCCGTAAACTTTACACGAGTCTCCGCGAATTCAGGGAACTTGTCCATAAATTTACAAGTTGACTTTTTTAATATGATATTTATAAAAATAGGTAACATAATAAACATTTTACTTTCGTTATGAGGGTGTTATAATGTGTATAAAAATGACTGCAAAACCATAAAAATGACTGCAAAACCATAAAAAAAAAATTTTTGTCCGGTAGCGAGATCTAAACTAAGTATATCTAATTTGACAGTTAACACATAGCCCTTCAACTACTGCGCTCTTACACGAAGATGTGTTGTAAATTCAGAATTCATGTAAAATAATACCTGCAGACTTTAGTTTGTAGTCACGTTAGAGTGTTTGCAAGTTTGTTATTTTTTTATTTCAGGTTTATAAATAGGGGTAAGAAAAAGAATTATTTTCGTAATTTATTTCACTGTGTATATAAGAAAAATTAAAAAAAAGTTTAAATATTTTGTTGTGTAGTGAGATTTGAACACAGAGCTAAAATTTAACACTCAATAAGTTGAACCACTCATCTTTAGATGAAGTACTTTGTAAACATCGACTTTACACGAAAGTAACGAACTCGCCGGTCTTAAGCGGCCTACACACATGGGAACATGGTTCACCTGTGTGTGGGTACTTACCAACCAAGTTCGCGGATGAACTTGGTCTTCCATCGAGTTGGAAAACATTTGTTCGGTTCGCCACCAGAGCGAACCACGTTCGCTTGTGTGTAGAGAGGACTAACCGTTGTTCGGTAGTCTAGAGCAGTCGTGAGGTGTGTTTAGACACTGTGTTACAATGTCGGATAGTGCTCATTTTATGACCCAGTCTTTTCTGACGGACTTCATCGAGGCCTATAGTAACTATCCATGTTGGTGGAACGTGAAATGTGACGAGTACAGGGTCAGGGGGACGCACGATGAAGAACTGGATACACTTTTGCTAACTACGCGCGAGAATATAGCCAGTGCAGATTTAACCTTTCTGAAATCCAGAATAGAAACACTGAAGCAGAGCTTTCGGAGATAATATAGAAAGGTGAAAGACTATGAAATCGGGTGCGTCTGAGGATAGCGTGTATAAACCTCGATTGCGGTACTATGACATGCTCTCGTTCATCACCGATCACGAGGAACACAAAACTTGAACGTCAACAATAACCCTACTAAACCAATCGGGAAAAGAGGATGGGAGAAGTCAAAATGAAGGTCAGGTTAGTACAGTGAGGTTTATTTGTATTTTAGTGTTAACTTACAGTTCATCAATATCGTACAATTATGGTTGTGGTGTACAACCTTAATAGCACGAATACAATGAAGACGTAACCTACAATGTAATTACGAAGTATTGTTTGTAATGTATGAAATTGGCCTACGTACAGTAAGCTAGTGTCGAATCTATCAATGGTTTCCATGTTAAATGTAATTTGCCTATGCGAATAAGCAGGCAATGAAAATAAATACGTTACATGCTATAGTGTAAAGTATTTTTGCAATACATACCTTAACAATACCTGGCATATAGTATAACACAATGCTCATTCTCTGGCACTACGCTGCACCATGTTATCTTGCCATTTGACTACCTTTTCCAATGTAGCATCCCATGTACTGCGTTCTGTTCCTTTTCGCGGATACCGTAGTGTTGCGAGATGCAACCTAAGTCCTGATATTGCTCGTCAGGCAACGGGTCTTGCCTCCATTGTCCTAACACTACATTTCCCGAGACAATTTATGCCCTGTCTATGTGTGTAATGTTTACGGCGCAGATATTTATGTAGTGCAACACTGGCTAAAACAATATCCACTACGTTCCTAGGCTGGAAATTAATAATTGTAATGAAAATCTGGAAACACGTGGCCAAAATTCCAAACACGTTTTCAACGACACATCTACAACGTGATAATATGTAACTAAACACCCTTTGTTCATACGTAAGTATTTTCGTTGGAAACGTCATTAGGAGATGGTCCTCCAAAGCGAAGGCATCATCGGCAACAAAAACGAAATTATAGTTTTCCACTGTATCTTGTATTGTTTTGTTGATAAAGGGATCTTGTCCTCTTGCAGCCCACGGTAAAATACAGTTTCCTCAACAACACCACCATCAGACACCCGGCCATTGCAACCGACATCGGCCATGATAAACTCGAAGTTGACATAATACTGTAGTATCCTTTATAATTATAATAATATAAACCACTGCCTATTGGGCGCGCAATTACGACATGTTTGCCGTCTATAGCTCCTCCACAATTTGGGAAATTCCATTGTTGTTGAAAATCAAGGGTGACCTCAAGCCAGTCTTCTTTGTTGGAAAGAGACAAACAAAGTAAAGCAAGATGATATATATATATATATATATATATATATATATATAATTACACACACACACACCCAACAATAACAATACCGCACTTTAAGTAAAACCTATGGTATAGTGTATTCAGATTAACGTGAGCACTTTTGAATACAACCTTTGAAATATATCACTGGCTGTTAACTGCAAATAATAATGCAACACAAATATTCATGGTTACCCCCGGGTTAAGTTGGCAATAAATTCGGGAATGTAGGTCAGCGTATGAACACTAGTCAATAGGCTCACGACAATGTTAATATGTATATTGGGTAGAATGATACACAGTTGGGTGAAGGCGAAACTAAGCAGAGCTATCAAAAGTGCTCACTGTAACGTGAATACACTATAACACTGAATGTGTACCGTATGTGTGCATGTTTATAGTGTTTGTGCCACTCCACATATTCCTCACCTTACACTGAAGCGTACACCTATACTTTCAGGACATTCAGCCAGCACCTCAACAGAGGGAACCAAGCGTCAGTGGAAATGCGGGTCAAGGAACCAAACGCCAGAAGGTAGATTCGGACAATGAGCAGTGCAAACAACTGATAGCAAAAACTAGGTATGTATTGGACAAAACCGAAGATGAATTCGACCATATCGGGAAGGTGATAGTAGCAAAACGTCGGAAAATGGGGGAATATCAGTTCCTACATGCCAATAAACTCCTCCACGACGTACTCTACAAAGGCCTACAGAAAAATATCTGCTAGCACCACTTTGCATGACAATGTTTATGCTTACACATACCCACAACCACACCCATGTCAACATTACCAGGGACAGGCTGACCAGTTTTCACCCCTATACAAGTATTTAGACAGTTTCCCGCCAGTACTATTGGTAGCTCTCGTAACGCTACACCACACGATACATTTACATAGATGTGTCGGCAAATCACTACACGTCAGTGTTAGGGTGTATGCTTTATGTGCTATGTAACTTGCTGTACATGTGTGCCACGCAATTCAACATTTACATAGTGTGTTTACTTATTTGATGTAATGCATTGCACATATAATTATATTGTTCCGCCTGTATTATCCTTGCATATTACGACGTTTCAATGGTTTTTACCTCACTGTTATGTATTAGCAGATAATACTTACGTTAATCACAATTATCTACAAAGTTTAATGTGCGTTGGTTATATCTACTTACCTTTATAAATTCATCTTCGAGGCTGTAGTAAATCGCTCTGCACGTATCTGGTATCAGTTTACCCAATGCTTATGGAGATACGGTACACGTAAATTTAAAGTCTTCCATGTTTCGTCCTGTAGCCAAGTACCTTAAGTGTAGAAAGCAGACGCTGTTCGGCCGATATTCATGTTTTAATGTGAGTATATTGATTTGCTATATAGGGTCTTACATGTTCCAATAAAACGTTAAACTCATCCTCACTCATTCTTAAATAATTTTGATAGTCCTTCGCATTGTTGTCTCAGATGTTTCAATAATTAACGTGCGACCACATTTCCCTTTCATGCAACCACTCCTTCGTCCTCACTGATCTCCTCTTTATCGGTATTCTTTGATAACTCCCAACTCATCCAAAACAATCACAGCAGCAGTCACTTTTGAACAGCTCATCTTGCTGTTTTCAAAGTGAAACTGTGTCATCAACGAACCGTAGTTGGGATTCCCCTCCAATGTGTGTAGTGTGCGTGGCCCCCGAACATGGTTGCTATTTTTGTTTTATTTGCGGTTTATAAATCAAGGTTACGGTTTTTTCGATATTTGCGTAGTTTACTATGCACACAGGTTTTTCTCCTGTAGCGAAATTTGAACCAGAATCAACGAATTGGCACTCCAGGTATCATCGGCATTGTTCGTGTGTCAAAATCGAGGCCATATAAATACGGAAAGCTTTCTTATTTTATGTTTACGGAGCTCATCTCCGTTATTCGTCATTACGGAGTGCTTTTCCGTAAATAAACTACACATCCGTAAAAGTTTCCGTAAGTCTACAGAAATTTCTAACACTGTATAATACAACTTAATGGCACACTCTTATCGAAGCTGAACAAGGGAATAGTACATACAATGTTCTATAGAGGTCCTTCAAAATGAGAAAAATGTATGCACAGCACACATGCTGGGTCAAATGTACGTTAGTATGTGCTTGAAGGTTGTGTAATTCGCACGTATACGGGTTACCAGATTGTAAAGAAACACTTGACGTATTAGTGAGTACAATGGGATGCAAAGGAAAGGAGGTGACACTCGCAGTAAAATAAATCATCATCGATCTGCACAGTCAACAAACACCGTACAACGAAAGAACCGAAATTATAAATAAAACTCTTTACACAGTTCGAACTATTATTGAGAATCGTGTATTCAACAAGACATTGCTCCACGATGTGAGAACTGGGCGGCCATCTTAACTAGGCAGTAGGGAGTAAAGAAACAATATCAAATACCAAAAATGAACCCCAGAATTACAGGAACACAAATATATACCGAATTTCAAGAACACCATGGACAAAAATTCAACCCTGGATCATTCGGAGAGTTCTGAACAACAACGGATGTTGTAGAAGTGTGCTGAGAAAATAAACAAATGTAAGTGAGGTTAATAGGCAGGAACGTCTTCAGCTTGCCAATTCCTATGTAGCTAAAGATGCTGAAGTATGGAAGAAGGTAATATTTTTTCGAAAAATGTAAGTTCCATATTTCAGAGTGATGGGCGGATACTGGAATGGCGGAAAAAAAATACAGAATGCTACCTCGAAAACATGTAGCCTATAGTAAAATATCGAGGTGGTGCTGTTATGGCATGGGGTTGCATGTCAGCTTGTGGTGTGGGAGAACTGGTCCTCATTGATGGAATTATGGATAGGTTTACCTACAAATATAATCTGCAACAAAATATCAAGAAAAGTACTGAAAAACCTGGTCTATCTAATGAATTATACTTCCTAAAGGACAACGGTTGTAGTTCGTCCGTGGATCGTCTACAACCCACCACATACGTTAAATACCCCACTACTGTCACCCGGCCTGAACCCACTGAGTATCGTTGGGACGAAATGGACACAACATTTCCAGCAAAACACGACAAAGGAGGTGCTTCTACAAGAGTGTAACAGCATTGGGCCCGACGTTAATTCAAAATTTGTTAATTCAGTGCTACTAAGTCTGACAGAGTTTATTTGCGTGAAAGGAAAGCCAACGAACTACTAAGGAGTGAAGAAGGGACATGAATTTGCCACAATACTGTATATGTACCAATATTTACGTCCACCATTGGTAGGCACATTAGACAGCTGGTAGTCTTATTCAGTGATACCCGTTGTTCGTCTTCTGCTTTGTGTGTTTTCGTGTACATTGTCTCATGGCGAAACCCAGTTACATAACTTCGCTGCGAGTTAAGTAAAACAGTTCTAAGACTTGAGGACGTATTGCTTCGTATAAATAAAAACAGCTTTGCCCAACCTCTTCCTCGTCAGCAACTTCTTTATCGCCTTCATCAAGATTTAGTATAAATGAAACTAAGCTACGGCTTAATATTACGAGTAACTGCTCAAATTTCCAAGAGGTTCTACATTATACTTTTTAAGCCTCTATAGTTATTCAGAGTTCTTGCATATTGTGTATTTTTCTTCACTATTCTGGAACCACGGATATTAACTTGGCCATTGCAATTAACAACAGCACATGAGTAGCTCAGGCACCAGGAGAAGAATGTAAAGGGAATTTAAGCAATTGCTCGTATCAGTGAGCAGTAGCTTAGTTATATTTATACTACATCTTGTTCAAGCTGTGGCTTGCCAATCCGAGTGAAATTATTTGTATTCATACTGTGAATGAAATTTTTTAATTTATGATTAAGGTGGTATTTTCCTTTACAAGCAATACAGGCAAAATTCAGGTTTCTTATAATTACAAGTCTCCTCTTGACAGAAACATGAATAATCATTAGGCCCATGGCAATGCAAATTTTACCTGTAGTGCAACACAAAATGAGGAGAACAGTAGATCGCAAGCAGTTCTTTCTAAAGTGCTGAATTGATCGTAATCGAACTCTACCTGATCTGTATTGGCGCTTGTCAAGCAGAACAGCAGAATTGTATTCCGACAGGAATGGGCAATACCTGCAGGGTTTACAACGAAGTGAGTTGTGTGTTCTGTTGTTTCTGACGGGGACTGAAAAAAACTGATTGCAGGACTTAAGAAAATAAATTTTTATAACATAATTATTGAAATTGCATTTTTGCAGAATTTCCATCAAGACTCGGTAAATTGTATTTAACGATGCTACCATCAGAATTTTTGTAAAAATATGTAGAAAACATGCGATTTGAACCACCGGCCAATTTTTAGCTTACTTTCCGAAGGAAAGAAAGGCTTTCATTTTGAACGTTTCAAACCGAATTTCATCAAACATGATACATATATAATACTTAGTAAAGACACCTGACTAACAGTTGTCGATCACGTCGGACACTTACTTTCAAAATTGCGCATTAGAGACTTTTGTTCGTGGTCATATCTCGCGATCTATCGACCTATTTAAACGAAATGTTGTATGCTAGCAGACCATTGGGTAATTGTGAAATTTTGAGATTTGTATTATTTGGTCCTCAATTTTATAAAATAGTAACAATTTCATGTAAATATTTTACATTATATCTTAAAAACTATTGAACCAATTATCACTCAATTGGGCAAGTAACAGAATTGTGTACCATAGAAACATAAGTGATTGAAATTAATTAGTAAATTATTTTATAAATGGCAGCCAAGCAAATATTTTAAGTATTATTAGTATGTCTGCTTTACCATTTAACAAATTTAGACCAAAATTTTGTTTACTGAAGTTTCTATTGAGAACATCATATATACCAACAAATAATTTATTTTGTCTTCCATTTAGGAAGATAGCACCATATGAATAAATAACGTTGTGTATAACTCGGTAAATAATTAACCGATTCGTACCAAATATTACAAACAAGTAGTACTGGTGCAGATGTTAAGCGTTATGTTTTAACCAAGTCAGAAATTTATTTTCAAAATGGTGACCATAGAGCTAATTTTAGCTTAGAATGCTATATCGTAGAAACCATGTAATCAATTTCAACTAAACTTTGTATGCTCTCAGTATATATTACAACTATTAACTGTATATACAAAGAGCATCTTTTGTCTTCCATTTTGTAAGGTAACACCATGAGAGCAAATTAAGTTTTATGTCATCTCGGGAAACAATTGAGATTCCTTTCACATTCGGTAAAAGCATATTACTGCAGCAGATGGTGTAAACTGGAACGTTTTATGTAGGCCACGCACTAATTTTCAAAATGGTGGCTAAATAAACGTTTCAGCACAGTATACTTTATCAACAAAATCAATTCCAAATTAATTTTATATGCCAGCATTGCCTTTAACAACTATCAAATCTGTCTATACAGCGTCTCATTATTCTAAGATAGCTCGACCAATAAAAATAATGATTTTTATCTCTTATCTCGGGAACAATCAACACATTCTTACAACATTTGGTGAAGATATTGTACAGCGGTAGGCTATAATAATAAGAATATTTATATTAGGCAGGACACATTTATTTTCAAAATGACGACTATAACATAGTTTTAGTTTTTGGGGGGAATATTTACGAAACTATATAATATATTTTAACTTAACTTTGTATATTTCCAGTGTACGATCATCGAAACTGATTCTACATTACGTTATTTGTACTCTCTCTATGGAGATCGCCACATGAAAGTTATGGAGATGTTATGCCATATCTCGAGGACCATTCAACCGATTCCCACCAAGTGTTACACTGGAACATTTAAAGCAATTGGTACCAAACTGTGCTTACTCTAAATGCTACATAAGGACATTTAAACTTTCATGATTTTCATGGATCAGATAACGATGTTCAAAATGGCAGCTTCATAAACCCAAAATTTAAATAAGTTTGACACATGTATAACAATTTAACCAAATTCAACCACACAAAAACAGTCTAATGTTGTGGTAACAGTATTAATGTTACTACAACATTCATTTTTGGTTATCTGTGAGCTGTCAAACTAATATTGCTGGTAATATAATATAATGTTAAGCCATTAATGTCAACGCAACATTAAGTACTTTTGTAACAATATTACCTCCTTACTATAATACCAACATTAAGGCGGTGTTTACGTTGTGGCAAAATAAATTTTGTGTTGCGGCAAGGCAACTTTTATATTGCGCCAAAAATCAATGTGTAATCTATTGATAACATATCTGCTAAACGATTTGTTGTGCTTATTTTCTGGTTTAAGTAAACATTGTAGTGTAAAATAAATTAAGTACAAATATTTGTCACAAAAAGAAACATTACTAACGATAAAAATGACAGCAGGCAAGGGAACCGAACCCATGCCTTCATTTCTTGACGCACTCCACTTCACAGAACATGGCAACTTACTAACCACTCTACCATAACATATCTGTTTCTGGTTCATATTGGAGGTATTGAAGAGACACACACACGACACACTGCAGTTATCCTTCGTTATAAAGAAATACTTAACCCTCTAGAAATATAAGCATATTTGGTAAACGTAAACTGCCTTGCAAGGCTTGAGAGCTAACCTAAACTACATTTAGTTTTCATATTGTGCTTTAAAATTTAAATACGGTGGTTTCATTTCACGATATTATTGCCGTTCGCTAATATCATCCATTGTACAACAGTATTAATGTTAAAACAACAGTAATGTTTTGTTATCTGTGAACCGTCGGTAAATAATATTGATATTAATGTCATACACTGTTAGGTTGTTATGTTAATATAACATTAAATAATAACGTAATGACATTATAATCTTTCTGTTCTGTCAACTTTAAGGTGGTGTTTATGTTGCGGCAAAGCAAATTTTGTATTGAACTGATGTTAATATTTGTTTTAAAATTTTCTTGTAATTTTTTGCTTCAAAAAACTTTCCAATGCAAAATAAAATAAGTACTATTAATTTATCCCAAAAATAAATATTACCAACCGAAAAACTATTTACCGATGGGAGGGGATTGAAACGGCACCGTGATTGTTTCCACTTGACTGAACCCTACGTCCTACCAACTGCGCTATATCTACATGTTTAGCTAAGATTCGTATTGTAATTGAAGAAAACATAATGACCAACTGCAGTTCTATTTCGTTACGTGTAAATACTGTATGTTTTAGAAATATATAAATATCTGAAACACTTAGTTGCTTTGCAATTAGTGAGTGTGAGTGAGCGAGTGAGTGTGAGTGAGCGAGCGAGCGAGCGAAAGAGAGAGCGTGAGCGCGTGTGCGTGTATCTAGGCTACATTTAGTTCTCATACTCTGCTTTAAAATTTAAATAAAGTGATTCATTTTACGAGGTTATCGGTGTTCACTTCCATCCGCCATTTAACAACAAATCAGTGTAACGTTTTAAGACATTTCTTTAACTGCCGCAACCAAAGATTTGGTTCTTTCTGCTATTCTTAACGTAATGCACCATTTGGTTGTGGCAACATCAATATAGCAACAAACTACATACGTGGAAATACTTTACGCTCTTGAAAACATGTGTATAGTTTGCTACACGTAAACTGTTTTGCAAGTCTTGATAGATGATTTAAACCACATTTAGTTCCAATGGCTTCATTTTACAATTTCGCAGTAACACAAAATATTTTGTTCCTCCTGTTAATTTTAGCGTAACACAACTTTTGGTTGCGGCAATTTTACTTAGGAGCTTTGTTAACATTAACACTTCAACAGTACGTTTACATTGCAGGAATGTAACACTTTGCAAATTGTTATCAAGTGTAGGTCACAATATTGTTAAAGTTACGACATAATCGAATAAAGAAATGCCACAATAGCAATTTTTTTGTTGTAACTTTGAACATTATACTTTTTTCTGTGCAAAATTTGTATCTCGACAGTATAGATTAGAAGCATTGCATATAGAGTATATTTTTCTGACAATTTGGTAGGATACTATCAAATACGAAAATAAAAGCGCTATAGTAGGCCATGTAAACTCACATGTTTTGTGTGGCTCAGTCACTTGTTTTCATGATAAAGGCGATGCAAATATATTATGTTAGTAAACCCTATAATTCTAAATATTAGACTTATTAAATCCGAAGCTGATGCTCCAAACTCAACCTCTGTAATGCAGTGGATTTCAAGCTAGCTTATAGAACGAGGTTTTCGGGGTTCAAGTCCCGGGTAAGGCATTTGTGTATTGTAACTGTGTCACCACTATTGAATAAGTCTCTGATTTTATTTCTTAAGTTACTGCTTTCAAAAGGAAAACAAGTCCTTCCTGCTAACTCAGCTTTAAAGAAACTATTTAAAAACTAATTGCACCCACTTTGAGGAAAATAGGCTCATTAGTTATATCTGCAACTTCTTGTTCACTTTATTGGCGATGAAATACCTCTGTTATCTCCAGTGATGTTTGGCGTTCTCAACAGCAGTCCTATTCTAGATCAGTAGACAGCCGAAAACCAGCGAATAACATTCTCATTGAACACGAGTGCTCGTCACCAGTAACGGAACAATTATTCACGTTACTGAAATTAATGGCCTTCGAAATCATTGAATATAGGAAGACGGCAAGTGTGTTCGGTCATTTTGGTACTGCGACATACCTGCATTTCCTGCGTCACTGCACTGGGACAGCAAGAGATTGCCAACTACTAAGTTTTCCATACATGCATCCCTCTTGACGGCAATGAAACCCTGGCGCTGCTCGCAAGGTATGACACACAGACCAACACACAGTCAACAATGTGGCGTACAGTAGTCCTGACTACCGTTTTGTGTTTTACCAGACAATTGATGAAGAGCGTGATTTGTGTCAAGAATGCGAAACTACGAGCCTTATGCATGCCATTACTTTGGTGACCAAGTGTCTCGTACGCACACATGCTTGTTGCTATCAACACCCAGACACAGTTGTTACTACAAGTCGTAAATACCTTTTCCATTACCGAGGACAATTGTGAGGAGTTATGGGATGAGAGAACACTGACAGTGCACCGTTATCAAGTTGGTCTTAGTTCCGTCGATACGGATATTATTGGCACTATGAAGCACCGCACCCAAAACAATCATATTAAGTTACACATTAAACAAATTTGTGGCTATGACTATCGTACATCATAACATAGACTGAGAAAGGTGGACAATACACAAAGGCAGCCAAGACAACCCTTTAGAAAGTCAGGTCAAATTATAAAACTACACAATTTGTCACATTTTTTACTATTTTCTTTACTGGAGTGCAGTGCATTAGGTTCTTCACTACGAAAATTTGGCGGGAAAACTTCTATCAGTTGCTATATATTTTATGGGAAAAATCAATTTTCCAAATCGTTCCATGGTGAAAACTTAACTATTTTGTAATCACTAAAACGTAGTTAGGTAATAAAATCTAAATATATTCGTGACGAACTCTTTTTAAGTATTGCAGAATAAAAAATTAAAAAAAAAAAAAAAACACGCACACGCACGCGCACACGCACATATACACATATACACATATACACATATATATATATAATTTATTTATTTGTAATTTTATTCAAGAACCATGTTAATGCCTTGCCTCCCTCCCCTGTTGTAGTGGAGTCGAGAGATTTGTGCGGCTATTAACACCAAGGTCTTGAGAATATATGAAGGTGAAGTGAGGCGAGTATGGAGTAGCGCCGGAATGCAAGAGCGGGGGAAACCGGAGATCCCAGCGAAAACTTGCCGACCAGCGGCATCATCCAGCACGATTCCCGCATTCGAAAATCCGGGACCGACCCCAAGGGTAATCGAGCCCGGTGTGCCTAGGTGGGGGGGGGGGCGAGCAGTCTAACCACTACACCACCACTGCGCATTCCCTCCCCATTTGTCATGTCGCCATCCGAGTGGATGGCACGTCCCTGTGTATCAGACACGTGCAAGGAGCCGCCACTACGGCGATCCTGGTCTACAGTATTTTCACACCTGCATTCTCGCTTCTGGGAAACACGACGGACATTGCCGTTGGCTGGAGGGTTTCCTCCAAGTACCCTCGTCTCCCATTCCCTCGCACTCCGTACCTGTTCTCTCTTAAGGGACCCGTCTACCTGGAAGTGGCTTCAGCGAGAGAGACTGCCGCACTCACCTAGTGCACAATCGCCGCTACACGCAAGACTCAACTGTCGTAAAGCGTTCTCGACTTGTCTACGCTTTACAGTGTACCCGTCCTTATCTCTGGCTACTGTCGGCGACACTGCTGTATTTGGTACATGCTAGGGTTGTATAATTATATGCTGTTCACGGTAAAATGAGCACTTTTGAAAGCCTTGCTTAAGATCTACTTGTATACACACATTGTGTATTCCTCCGCCTTATGTAAAATTAACATTACCATGGGTCTAATCACTTTATTCATGCGTCGGTAAAATTAAACTGCGATATTACTTACAAAGTAAATGCTTTACAAATCTGCTAATTTTTTACACTTCTATTCATTAAAAAAAAAGTAAGTGAAAGAATTAATTTTAAGTTATCACAAATTGTTACCTAATACTTTTTATTCGACGTTAAGATATGGAACTATTTTTCATCAATCGTTATCAATCTTACTGGGCGAATGTCTCCCAGTGCGCCCATTAAAATATATGTATAGAGGTGCAGTGACGTTTTTCTAAGGATCGTTTCTAAAATGCTCACTTTACCGTGAACAGCATTTAACTGTAGAGTGGTCCAGCGACATAGGGACTCTTTGAATTATTGACCTACGAGTGTGAACCGATAATTTGGAATCCGATACACGAGGGAGACAAAGATGCATGGAAGAAAATCGAAATGAAATTAATATATTGCGCGGTGTGCTAAGTAAAGTTGTAATTTTTTTTATAGATCTTTGTTATGCCTTTTTCCCGTGTACGAGGAGGATTACGTGCATCGTCCAGACTCGTTTAGGATTCACAAGCCACAGTTCGCTGCTCTTACTCTTGGTTTGAGGCGACGTCGTGGGACGAGTCAAGGTTCGCCTACTCGTGCATGTACGAGCTCGGGCGAGCCGCTCCCAGATCGCCAACACAAGCGTCGTGGGAAGTTACATTTAAGGTGACCGTCAGCGTACTAGTATGGCTCGGTAGTCTTCCGATGGCGACCTTGGGCGTCACCACCGAGACTTCAAGGCCTTACAACTCCTAGCCGTGCTAGTGACGTCACAACCAACGGGCAAACACAAGTGGCCAATATGGCTGACAGCTTTGTAGTCTGGACATGTGGCGGGTCGTATTATAACGAAAACGGTGTCGTGAGAGTAACAATACACCTTGGTGCGGTTTAACGCGTGTTCCTGTGTGTCGTGTAAATTACTCTGATAGACTAAACAGTGGACATTAAGTTTCCTGTCAATGACGAATGAGTAAATGCGTGGGTGAATACTATGTAATTCACGAGATCACTTCTTGCCCACAAAGTTTTCACGACATTTCTTTCTCAACTTTATACACTCAGTAAAAAATATATCGTTTGCATGACATTACTATTGAAAGTGCGTGTTTGAGTATACTAGCATCGATAATAGCAAAGGAAATCTCTTTTATTGGCTTAATGAATCTTAACAGTTTCATGCACTCTACATAAAGGCGGTGCTTACTGTCTTATAGTATATTTTCAATGTTATTTCTTTGTAAAATGGACCCTGCTGATGTTACATCTTCTCGTGGATTCATGACCATAATAACAACGTTGTGAAGTCTATACTTGCGCTACAGCAGTAGAGACCGCCAGTGTCTGCCACGATGTCTATAATGTAAAAGCCGCCATACTCATTGTTAAAACCGCCGTGTCCACAGAGTCTGCCTTCATACTTTACTAGCTTATATTTTCTGGTCTTCGAGTTTCCGAGCGGCTTTCGTACACACCCAGATAACTATCAGTCTCTTCACTTTCTATGTAGTTACGTATTATCTACCCCTCCCTCATGAATATTTTATACATAGACACGTGCATGCAGGCGCATTTTCATACTAACCTCAACAAAGGCTACTTTTGTTCTCTCAAGACGTCGTTGTTACAAACCGCCCATATATATATATATATATATATATATATATATATATATATATATATATATATATATATATATATATATATATATATATACTCTTATTTAACTTGTTGCAACTACCTGTATGAAATAAAACGTATCCATAGGTAATTAAAACTGTCAAACTTTTATAAATTCGATTAAACAATTGTCACCACATTCTGGCATTGAGTGCGAGAGGTACTACATTCGGTTCCCTGGTGCTAAGCGCACGGACATTGAATTACTACAAAGTCGTGTATAATTACAATATTTAGAATAAAAAAATATTACTGCCTTGAATGATCTACGTAACATTCATAAATTCTTCAGAAGCAAAATTTCACAACGCCAAATACAAGGTATAAATTAAACGCCCAAACTGGAGAAGATGATTCCTTATGAAAAATTGGTCGAAAATATATAGGATGCCATAAACAGAATATTAAAGGGGATATGTGCCTGTGAAAATTGGGTTTTGAAAATACATTATCGCTGAATGGCTTGTACGGTCTGCCAACGGCAGCGATGTCGGCGTTTGCCCACATACGTCTCACCCGGTTGAATGGGCACAAATTTCGCGCGCTGTGTGGAGCATATACTACTGGAGGGCATGTCGATGTACTGACGTATCACTTCCTCAAGCCGAACAGTGCGCACAGACCAAGGATGGCCAGCATTACACATGTGTCTCTGCAACATGGGAAGCATAAGTCACCTTCTTGCTACGGACTTTGTTGGCGTTGTACAAAGCATTCGACAAAAATACGTTTTCAAAACCAAACATTCAGAGTCTTATATCTCCTTTAATATTCTTTTTTGGTATATGGTGTCCTATAAATTTTCGAATTTATTTTCCATAAGGAAAGACCTCCCGTAGTTTACGCTTATAATTTCCGAATAACCGATCATGCAATGCTTAGCCAAGTTTTTTGCGTTTACATATTATAGCTTCCACCCCCCATTTGATTAATAATATTATATGACTAATTGTTTTTGCTTTCCTGAAATATATGGAGCCATCTGTTGTACCACCTAGCCCGGAGCGTAAACAAGAGGAAATGAGTTACGTGACGCCAGCATTAAGGGTCGTCTGCACAACAGGATCACAGCGGATAAAACAAACTCGTCACTGCCAATAAACTAATTGTTCAAATCGAATGTAAATCAGAAACTGTTCTTTAATACTGGCGAATGCTTATGGTAAAATCAAGTTTTAATCACCCTGCGACGGCTATACCTTCACATCGAACGAAAGTCAAACCGACGGTGTCATATGATGTTCAGAAAATGTTGGTCATTTATATTTCAAAACGGGTGGCTTACCATCCTTCCCTGACTGTGGTATTTTGGCATGCAGTGGGGCATTTTATTTACAGTGACAAGCGTAAATGGAGAGTCCACAATTGTATCATTATTATTTCATATAGTTTTGGTATTTTAAGTAATGTTAACAGTAGTATGATTATGCCGGTTTTGGGACAAGTCGAAAACTAAGATGGTTTGCCGAAATGTGAGGCTGAGAACTGCAGTCAACGATTCTGCTTCAGCTGGTAGATTATATTAGATTTGCAATCTCCTCGACCGCTTAGAAAGGCCGACGTATGCCTATCCTCCTCTGCCCCCTCTTCCTCACTTTCTCAGCTCCGTTCGTGCCTTGAGAAAATCCACTAGGCATGGGCAATCGCCCCACCACATTTCAAATTATCAATGAGGAGCAGTATGAAGAAGCGAAGAACTTCGGGTGCATTTGCAATTCAACCACCGTAGGAATAGGACAGTTCGTTTAGTGCATTAGCGACACTCTTATCTGTCCAAAATATGTGATGTGTCTCATAATTCATCGAAACAGTTTAACTAAAAATGCCATCGCCAGGCCACGGTGGCTGAGAGGTTAGACTGCTCACCTCCCACCAAAGCGAACCGGTTTAAATACCCAGCCGGTTCACTCCCGATTTTCGTAAATGGGAACTGTGCCAGGCGATGCTGCTGGTTGGCGGATTTTCTCGGGGATCACCCGTTTCCCCCGCCCCTGCATTCCGGTCAGGACATTATCAACAGTTCTGGAATGGAGCTGACTTCTTGATCCACGGCCGCTGACCATCCTGTCAATCAGTATTTTTTTCAAAGGGTTTTCTTTTGCCACACACTGCTAATATATAATTAATGAAAATTTCTTTAAAAATATTGCTACAAGCGTTTCTCTAATTGTTCGCACACTTTGAACATCTACATACATGGCAATGGCAAATAAATCCTTTTCGATTTAAAACGGGGAAATATCTTTCCTTATGGTCTACCGTGCTAGAATAACCTTTGTTTTTTCCTTTAACGCCCCCCGTAAGCTTCGCCATAGGATTCTACGCTTGACCACAAGGACGTCTTTTTTAGCCGTTCTATGTTTGAAACCCCGCGGCATTTATTTGTTGTGGGCTTAAACAGCTCGTCCGTAGAAATCCCAACATTCCCTTTGACAGTCGTGGGGTGAAGGTGTAGTGCGCGGATTTGAAGACTAGTAGACAGCTGCCAATGTGCTTCGGGTATTTGATCATATACCAAGTAAATGCCAGAGCTGATGGTTGAGGGCAACACACCGTTGTCTTTTCGTCTAACCTTTTGTGTGAGGTTCAAGCACAAGAGTAAAAGTAAAGTATGAATAAGAAACACAACTGCTGTCTGTACCGTTCCCCTCAAACCCTCCTCCTCTATTCTTTCGCCATGCCTCCCTTGCTTCCAGGCAGGATCCGCTTATAAGCTCCGCCCATCAGCTTGCCTGGTTTGCTATGCCCTACCATCTAGATTCTTCTTCTTTGGAGTGTGTCCATGGCTACAATTGCGGCCATGGCACCAGACAACCCTGCTCAGCCGCGATGCATGCGCTCATTTATTAACTAATCCCGACCTATGGCGTATTGGGCTTTGCTCTAGATGCATACCATTCTCCAACTGACTTAGCTACCAACATGCATGCCGGAGGGCACACAGGACTGAGAAGGTGCTCACGCCGGCGTAGTGGGATTTGGAGGCTAGGCAATTAATAATAAAAAGAAAAATTGCCCGGAACACATGGCACGGCTGGAATGCGCGAAATTTTTCCAACTAGGGAGGCCCCTTAAAAGTGTAAACGTCGTAAGGCAAAACTGAAGACCGAGACAACTTCCCTGGCAAAACTAGAATCCCAGCAGTTTATGTGTTGCAATAACAAAGGCATGTCTCTTTGATTCCTTTCTCGCGCTTTGCAGCACTTTGCTTTGCCCAAACAGGCCTGTCTCTTCTCTGTTCCGCATAAGGGAGACGGGGAATTTAGTCACCTGTTGTATACCACGGAAAGGAGGCTCTCTTCACCAACTCGTGAGGCGTAAACTGAATAGTGAGGTGCACAGTTTCCTACATATACCGTTCGATTGTTTTTGCACCCGGTCAATAAAGTGTTATATATTCAGTTATTCCTTTGAACCTGATGACATTCTTCTGGTTTGCCCGACGAAGACAGTAGCATTATCAGGGAGTACTTTTCTGGTCCGCCCGCCTACATCCTGATAATAGTGGTTTTACACTTATATCCAAGTTTATGCCTGTCGTACCAGAAGACACAAATAGTTCTCGTTTAACGCCATTACTACACATGATGTTCTTGATGTAACTATTCATCTTTGTTGTAAATCTAACTGTCCGTGTGTTTTCTGTTATTCCACTAAACAACGGTGCCTGTTGGTCTTCGGTGAGCGGGGAAAACATTTAAACTATATTACCACTCGGGGCAAGGTGCGAATGAGCTTCTTCCATTTTTCTTTTGTTTTTAACTTACACGCATGCGACTAGTGGCAAGTGTTAATATTTACGTTTTTTTCGTAACCCTCTTCAATGCGGTCTCCCCTATTTTCCAAATTCGCCACAAATAATTCTATCTTGTCTCGACTGTCCACTATCGCACAACATACCGACTATGTGCTGAACCACTGCCCTCATGAGTTCATTTAATTCCTCGTTTTGCGAGTAACATTGTCCCTTAATCTGATTTATTTCCGATGCAGTGTTTTCAAAATGGATGTACCTCTGTCGCATTTCTTCCCTCCACGCCAGTGATTTCCTCTTTTTTTTGTCTTAACGCTACCATGATCTGACTACACATGGTCATAACTTCATTCATCTTACAATCGCCCATCATCCTTGGCCTGCCCGCCTTTCCAGAGTCTGAAGTGCCTTCCTCCCAGGAAAAAAAATCTTTCACTGTTGCGTCTTTGTTACTACTGCTAGTATTTCCCACAATTAGTTCGTAACTTTCTCCTACTGGTGGTAAGTCTGGCGTCTGCTGCTTCACTCCGTACATGGTAACCCTCGTATATTAATTGAATAGCTTTCAGTTTCAATCGTATTTCCCTCTCTCGCCCTTCCATTTTCATTAAATCCCACAATCCCAGTTATCTGATCTAGCTGGCCGGAGTTTCCTGGCTGAGTTTCAGTAAACCACAAGACTGGCGCCTCGCTGCCTTTAGTAAAGGTGCAGTTGCAGCTGCATGCGAGCATACTGAACAGTTTCCCCCTGGAGTGGCATGCACTAACTACCCTCCAACTAACTATACACAACACACTTTCTTCTACTGCTCTGCTCCGTTCTCAGCGCTGTCTCGTCTGTTGGAACGAATACTGAAACTGGCTCACCAATATGGCGCTTTGATAATCGCCTGTTGCCTTCCATCGTGGCGCTGTCGTCTGCTCGACTGGTGTGGATGGAACTTCCGCTAGCGATCCTCTACCCACTGAAGAAAGAGTCGTTCGAGTCTCTCTCGGCACCCGGATATTGTCCTGCATTTCCGCTCCGGGTGTGTACGCCTTCGGCCGCTGCGGACTGTCTTGTTATCACTGCTAACCGGGATCACTCTCTGGGACGTGCGGTTTCCTGCCCTATTGTTGGCGCGCCTTATGTTTTTCGTTGCATTCGAATAAATAACTATAAATTACACGGTGCCAGCGAGCTCAGGGAGATTTATCAGGATTAAAGCGAGGATACAACCATAATTAAACACCACCACTATAATTTTTAAATATCTGCAAGGAATTATCGCGAAGGTGTCATTTAATTCCGAGCGATAGATTACTTCACGCAAGCTACCCACACTGGGATATCAGTACGTAAAACGTTACTCTGACCTCCCGCCACCCAGCCAATGTTGTCAAAGCTTAATTTACAGAAACAGAGCTCTCTCTCTCTCTCTCTCTCTCTCTCTCTATATATATATATATATATATAAATTCTTACCAATAATTACCAATCTTTTAAACAATCTTCAACAATATAAAGGGTTTATAAGCTATCTCTATACATACATATAAGAAAAATTTTACTCCTATTGTTTCCAAAAATTGATACATATAAGTAGAATGAATGTTTGTATAGACATTCAATCAGCCATATATTTTTATATTGAAGTCCTTATCATTCTCTTAACTTTTATAAGTGTTTCCTTATAGACACACTTAAAAGATGAAATTAATGAAATTAATAAAATTAATAAAAATATTAGTCTTTCATAAACTTTATCTTTATTTCGCACTGTTATAAAACAATACATAGTAATACTTACATACTCTCAATCATATTTTCATTTCAACCAAAATATATATGCTTTACTCTAAATTTATACATAATTTCCTGCACTAACCACTCAGTGTTTCCCTACTCACATATACAACATTCTAGTTAACACATGTATAGGTCTTACAACTAATTGCAAACGGACAGTTATTATCTTCACTTTGTCTAGTGCTAAACAATCTCGAATATCTTGCTGCAATACTTGCATTCACTTCACGATGATCGACAAACATTATCTTTACACTTCTTCTTATGGCTATATAGGACATCTCTACGAGTAAACACAGTATTACACTTATCACAGTGGAACGACTAGTATGTCGTACTGGACGAACAACTACATTCATGCCAACATTCTTGACAACTTCTAGTAAAAGTATTTCCACCATAACAATATTGTTTCTGTATTGCTTCTAGAGATTCATCAAAAACCATTGCTGAAGGTGCTACAGATGGTAAGTGTTCAACCATTGTTATCTTCATATTACAAAAGTTTACAATACCACTATACGATTCTAATCGTAACGATCTTAATTCCATCACAACCACCGATGTGAAAACATTCATACAAAACACACGATTATATTTTATTTTCACAACAGAACAATTGGTTTATGTATCACTTAAACTAGGTCAGAGAAAGGTAAACATTTACACTATCTTAATATGTCTTTAAAAATTATTTATCAGGTGTGTAAACCGAAACCAATGATCCCATACAGGGAAGCAGGGCTTAAATCGAACCCTTAAACCACTCATCCTAACAGACATTTCGTAGAAATGTTTTATTATAATGAAAAGTGTTAACCTTTTCCTTGGATAATATAAGGTGATGGCATAGGATCATAAGTTAATATTAAAAATATACTGTATAACACAAAAAGAAACATAATTTACAGTAAATTTGTAATTTTACAAAAAAAACCACGAAACCTTTGTGATTGGGAATACCCTGAGGATACTCAAGTGTTAACCAGTTCATTGGTTAATCATAAGATGATGTAGGATCCTAAGCTAATATTTAAAATCTACTGTATAAAACGAAAAATCTAATTTACAGCAAAATTGTAATTTTACAAACTAAATCATAAAACTTTCAACCTTGAGTGTGTCTACAGCAACCTCTGCCACATTGCCTTCAACAATGAGAACATCTAAAGCAACATCTGCCACGTTGCCTTCAACATTGAGAATATCTACAGCAACGTCTGCCATGTTGCCTTCAACATTGAGAACATTTACAGCAACGTATGCCACGTAACCTTCAACATTGAGAACATTTACAGCAACGTATGCCACGTAACCTTCAACATTGAGAACCTCTAGAGCAACGTCTAAGAAACATCATTCACTTGTTAACATAATTTAATTTGATAAGAAGTTTTAGGATTTCAAAAACACATAATTCAAGTTTAAACGATTTTTAACTAATTTTATTCAGCTGTAACGATTTTTAATTAGAGGAATACACCGATCAGGTAAAATGATAGACATCGAGCATAAGTGAATGTTTAAGATTACATTTCCCAGAATTTTTTTATAACTATTAAGTGTGTCGCTTGGGAATCGATCTCGGTAATCCAAAAATAGCACTACATTAATTGCTATAAGCACGAATACAAAGCCACACTACATTTTTTGTTAAGTTTGGATACAAAATAATAATAGATGTTCTGACCGATACTCTGACTTTATAATCGAAAACTATCATTATATCGATTGCTCTAAGCAGGTATCCAACTCGCAAATAAAATCGATTTAAATCGAAAATAAAATAAATATTAAGTGAGTAAATATGTCTGATAGTATGCATTTGATAAGTTTATGCTTAACTATGCTTACAAAAGGTTTTAAGTTGTGTGACCTTGCAGTTTTGTTTGTTGTTGGGGTTTACGTGTGTGTGTTATGATTTGATGTTTGCAGGTTTGGTAGATGGGAAATTATGAGTAAGTATTCTTATAGAAGGGTTTTAGATGTGTTTGACCTTGTCAGAAAGGCTTTAGGGCTTAAACGGTCTTCGCATTATGGTGTATGTTGGGTATGGTGGATGTTATGAATTTGAGGACCATAACATTAATGGTTTGGAAATTATGAGTAACTATGCTTATAAATGTTTTTTGTTTCACCTTATCAGAAAATACTTAGGCCTTAAATGTCCTTATCATAATGGATGTCGGATATGGTGTTTTTGTTATCAATTTGATGTTCAAAACATTAATGTTTCGGAAATTATGAGTGACTATGCTTAAAAAGGGCTTAACTCAAATTAACTTTCGTCGGAAATTGTTTAGGGCCTAAATGACCTTACCATTATGTTGTATGTCAGTATTATGGCCTATATTATGAATGTGATGACTATAGCATCACAGATCACTATAGCATCGAAAATTATGACTGTTTATAGAAGGGATTAACTCAAAACGTTTGTCAGAAAGTGTTTAGGACTTAAATTACCTGTTGAAAAATAAACTGTGTTGTTCGCAGTGGTAACATAATTAATTTAAAAATAAAAAATGCTTCTATGCTTACATAAATTTAATATGGCGATGGTTATAGTAACAGTATCAATTTTTTCTATCGATATATTCTTAAGTGTCTAATAAATACGATTATTTTGATATGTCTCTCGGTTAAGATTGTTTTGTAAAAAAAATAATTTTTAATTGACATCTTTCTTATAAAAAAAAATTCATTTTGTGTATTTGTCTGTTCAGCGCTCCTGGTGGTCAACTCTACAACTAATATGGTAGCCTATGGCTGCAGCAGTGCTGCCTATCTTTGAAGTTTGGAACTGAAGACAGCATATCTCGCCGGAAGGAGTGTATGGGGCAGGTGTGGGGAGGGTGCTAACCATATCCGAGGAGAGGATGAGTGGAGGGGGTGTAGGTAGGGGAGAGGGGTGATAGTGTTTCAGACCTCAGGTGTAGATAACCGTGGTAGAGCATTTTGTTCAGAAGGATGCTTGTGGAGGGGGTAGGATTCTATGCAGTTGAAGGGGTTGGAGTATGTGGAGAAGATTGTGGAGGTGGAATTAAATGTGGTGGAGGATGTGTATGTGGATTGTAGAGCAAGGTGGAGTGAAAATTCCCCCCTCCCCCTTTTAGGTTAAGCTTGTGGGACATCTGCCCTCCATACACATGTCATTCTAAAAGTGGAGTGAAAGCTCCAATTGCAGAGCTGATTGCGTTGCCAATTGGGGAGCAAGGTGGGGTAGAATTTCCAACGAATATCAAGCTCAAAAACGGTGGGGGTGAAACCCCCGTCCCTACTACTTAAAGGCAAAATGGTTCCGAATACCTTGATCAAAGTCTATAGTGATACCTGCGACAGAAATTTAATGCCTACTGTAGCATCAATGGATGGCAAATGATCGCCAACTTTCCTTATATCAAGGCTTAAGTCATAATGTACCATATCTTGTTGATTGAAATTAGGAAATACTTGAGACTGGAATTTTATTATTTTAGATTTAGGAGACTTAATATGGGCTTACTGTGCTTATAAGAATCTTAAAGTATAATGAACCATGCCACTAGTCTAAAGTCAGTAGCGATTTCTATAATATTAATTTGCTTACTTTAACATTAGAGGATGGAGAATGGTGGCCAACTATGCTTACAAGACATAATTCATAATGGGCCAAATTGCTTTGATTGAAATCGGGAGTGATACCTGTAATCTGAATTTTATGACTCTTCAACGGATGAAAAATCATGGCTATCTATTCTCATAAGGATGTTTAAGAAAGAATGGCTATGACACCCTGATGTAAATCAGGTGCGATTTCGATTATATTAATTTGGCAGATATAAATTCAGCAATCCCAAAAAATTGGTTATATATGCTTATTAAAAGTTGAAGGCATAATGGACAATATCACATTCATCTAAGTCAGGAATGATACCTGCGACACGAATTTGATGACTATAGCATCAGTGGATTGGAAATGATTGCCAAGTAGGCTTTGTATGAAGGCTTAATACTTAATAGCCTATATTAACTTGATCGAAGTCAGGAGTGAATACATGCGATTCGAATTTGATGACTATAGCTACAATGGATAGTAAATTATGGCCAAATTTGCCAGTGAGTAGGGTTCAAATATAATGAGCCATGCCAACCTGATCGAAGTCAGGAGTGATGCGTATGATATGAATTTGGTGGCCATAACCTTAGTGGATAGACAGTGGTGGCCCACTATGCTTATAAGACTACTTAAGGTATAATGTAACATATCACAGTGATCATAGTTAAGAGCAAAACCTATGGTGCAGGTTTTATATCTTTAACTTAAATAGATGTGTCGTTTTTCGCCGCTACGTGCAGGGCTCTGGACTATCGTGCAGTGTCCTCTTAGTGCTCCGTGTTCCTATGGGACTTTCAGTGCTGACCCTATCATATAATTGATGAGTCTGTAGCAAAGTTCAATACAGGCTCCTGTCGTAATTTGGCTCGTGTCTGGCTAGTATGTTTTAAGATGCGACATCTAAAAATGCAATTTTTACAAGCTTTTATTTTACTTCACTTGTTTTTAGAGTAGGTGTCCGCCGAACCACTAGCAATCACGATGTAGGCCTATTTGGTGAACAAGTTGTCAAATACTGGTGGCGTGTAGAGTTTCAGAGCCGGGGAAGTCCACATTTACACATGGTTGTGAGGGTAAATGACCATCCGAACTTTGAAACACAAGTAGGAATTCAAATAATCGACACCGTAAGTGTATGTAAAATATGATTTGAAGATTCCGGTTTGTGCGAGTTGGTATTTAAATATTAAATACGTCGACATACACACACACACGTGTAAGATTAATAATGGATATTCAGCATGCCGGTGAAACGTCCCGCAAAAAGTGTACTGAATCTCGGCTGATCGCAAGCGATACCGATGACGGACGAGTCCGTGAACGTATAAATATTCTACCTATTTAATAAAAGTAGTTGAGCCTAAAAAGTGAGAAATAGATTAATTGTAAAGTAAAAGGAACAAAAGAGAAAAATAATTATAGGAGTAGTTAAGAGAATTTGTAGAACTTTTAAGACGTAGTCGAACAGCCGTAATAAACTTTACTACAATTTAATATTACTATATCAATTTATATTTAGTATATAAAAGCTTGGGGCGAATAGATAAGAGCCTTACTCAATATATGTGCTTACTATGATTACGTAACTAAGGTAAACGTTCCATATTGCGCAAATATTTTATACAGTAAATGTAAATAGATAGAAAAATATTTAACTGTAGTAACGTTTATTACAGCTATTAGAGCACGACTTGCAAGTTTTACACATTCTGTAACTACGCCTATAGTAATTTTTACTTTTTAGTTTATTTATAAATAAAAGATTGGTTTTAAATTGTTTTTTAAGGTTAATTTTTACCTATATTGAAGGGCTCCAAAATTATATTCATAGCATGCGTGGTAATTTTAAATTACTATTCCGTCTTCGTCTGGGGTACGATGTCTTTCAGTAGGAAAACTTACTGCGGGCACGTTTACAAGTTTCGTCAGAACACCAGGATGTGAAACACACTACACCGCAGTTGAAGCTCCAGACAGGTGGAAAAGTACTAGTGGCAAGAGATGTTACCATTGCTGTATTTTCAGAAATATTAAAAATAATTGTAATGTCTATTGTATTCGTTTGCAACTATTTTACATTTTCAAAACATTTCGCACATCAGGAATTAATTATTTCTGTTTAATTTTTGGCCATGATTAAATGAAATTTCCAGAGAGAATAGTACATTCCGCCTTGTTATCTCTGGAATGTACTATTTAACAGAGGATCTGCTGTCTGCAGGTAACAGCAATGACCGGTATTGGTAGATAAAGACTGTCCACGATACAGTGAGCACTTTTTAAAGAGAACCTTAGAAAAAGTCACTGCCTCCACATGCATATATTTTAACGGGTGCACTAAGTGACATGCGCCCAGTAAAGATGGTAACGATGGATGGGAAGTAGCTCCTTATCTTAACGTTGAATAAAAATGTCGGGTAAACATTTCTGATAACTAAAATTATTTCTTTCGCTTTCTGTTTTATTTTTTAATGCATTGACGTGTAAAAATGAGCAGATTTGTTGGATATTTACTTTTCAAATAATTTCAGTTTCACTTGACCGGTACATGAATAAAATTACGAGGCCCATGACAATTTTAATCTTGCATAAGGCGGAGGAATACACAATGTGCATATCAGTAGATTTTAAGCAGGGCTTTCAAAAGTGGTCATTTAACCATGAATAGTCTATAGTGTATTGTTTGCGCCCTTCGCTGATTGAGAGGGCAGGAGCAGTGTCCAGAACTATCATGCACACAGCTATGCATTCCCAAGAACCGTTTACGTCATGTTTCAACATGCCATAGCCCGCCCAGTCACCTCACTTGCTATCTATGGAACACTTGTGGCATTATGTTTTACTTTCACACTCTTCACGCTTTTCTAACCAAAACTTTGAATAATCATCCCCCGTAATCCGTGTGTGGTCGTTTCTTAACAGCGTCACTACGTTTTGTACTTCTCTTAACTTAGGTTAACTATAAAGAATATTATTGTCTATTAAACTGGATTTTTACTTAATTTTTTTCGATTATTTATGTTGTTTAATACGTAATTGATATGAATAAAATCAGAGAGAAAATAGGTGTCTTGGTAATGCATAGTAAATACTAGTTTTCATATAATATACATATTAAACTGAGTGCTCACGAATACCGTGTGTTCTCCCTTTTATGCAATATTCTTGTCTTCACTAGGTTTTGCTTGCATGAGGCGGAGGAATAACCTGGAAGTAGAACTTGAGCAGCTAGGGCTTCAGAAATGTTGGAAGTAACCATTAATGGGCGAAATGGAACGCGAGTCTCCTCCACGTCGAAGAGTTTAAAGAATAATTTGAAGAATAATTTGTAACAAGTATGGGTAAATTTCTTAGAGGATAATATATATATATATATATATATGTTATCCCGGCCATATGGCAGCTTCAACTTTGTACTAAATGTGGCTTCCTTTTGTGCTCTATGCATGTGAACCCTTCCCCTAAGGTTTCAATAAAGTAATCAGTTCTTTTTCTTTCGTCTGTGCTATCTAAATTATATAGTTTTGGTACAGTACACAACGGTTTCCTTCAGTGGTGCAAATTTGTGAGAAGTGAGTGTGTGTCAGTATAGTAGTGTAGTTTTAGAAAAATATATGCAGCTGCACATATTCTAACAGTTTTATCAAAATCGTGCACTGTAAGGTACGTTAGTACCAGAGATTCGAAATTTATTTTTCTGGATTTTAGTAGATTTCTTCCCAAATGAGTGGTTATTTAGCTGAGAGTAGGTTTTATAAAAACAATACTTTGCATTCGCATCCTATTACGTACATATTTCAAAGCCATTTCCATTTACGTTTTACAAAATTATTTTTTGTAAACGCGTTTAGATTTAGTGAATTAAATCTTTATGGTACTATTTGTTATGTACTAATGCTGCAAACATTAGCGATAGCCAAATCACACAATACTTCCAAAATAATCTGCGCACAATTCAAAATTTTGTCAACAATTGAATGATTGCGAACGAACCAAATACAACTAAGTTTCTGTACTGGAATGCAAAACCACTAAGGAAGGATATATCATCCCCACTGCAACAGGTGTGAGGTGAAACCTGCGACTACCTACATCTACGTGAGTTATGAATTCTAACCGAAGGACAAAACACCTTTGACAATAGCAGTCCGCAAGTAATATAGAAACTTAACACTGGAACAGGGCCGGAAACGTGACGGGAATTATGTTGCCATTAACACTGAAATGAAATAACGAAGTTATTCACAACAACCGGATGCGCATTGCAAAACCGCTAGTGACGTAACGAAGCGAGAACACGGAAATACAATTGACTGTCCTTGGGGCTTCCATTCGTGTTTGGGTTGCCTGCGAGCTCATATTTCCCAGAGTCCCACTTGGCCAGTAACGATAGAACATATTTCAAACGCACTTTTAATAAGAAATGCACATTTCTATGCGAGTCGGCCTGTGGCTTAATATTCGGAATATGTGTATCAAATACTAAGAATTATTTACGGCCGTGGAGTTTAGACGTATGCTATGATAAAATGATAATTATAAGTTTATAACTGTAACAGTCACGGTAATTATCAAGCATTTTAACGTCATACGCAAAACCTACTTCGACTAAACTATTGCTGCTTTCAATAATCTCATGTTAATAAAAAAAAAAACAGGTTGAGGTTAACGCAGAAAATTCTTGACATAAAGCCCCCATTCATACCGAAACACACTTGTACTATTAGTGTGGGCAGACAGAACGCCTGGCATTAGGAACATAACGTTTCAGAACGAAAGGTGAACAACCTATAGAAAATCCGTTACAAGAGTTCCACCTGCAGGCAGAAATCATAGTAGTACTTCTGGCACTTGCTAGTTTCTCAACACAAACTAGCCATACGAAGGTACCTTTTACACGCATAGTAGCACAAGTGGCTAGCCACGTAAATGTTTCGTACAGTTTCTTATATTACAGCTGTTTACCCTTTTAAGTAACCGCACTAATTATTTTATATAATTCCCGAGTGCGCATATGAAACCAGGTAGGCGTCAGTTATTACGAAGCAAACTAGCTTATTTGTTCTTTTCTACTATTTAGTTCTGTACCTTATCAAGAGAGCAAGCGAGTCGCTAAAACCAATAAGAAATAATTTAAATAGAATGAAATATACCGCACTTATCTCGCACTACAGTTACATACATGTTGCTTATCCTGAGGACATTAAAGATAATGACGTCGGCAGGTCCTGATGTCTGAAAGACTGCGAGGTCAACAGAGAAGGAACAAGTAGCTGAGAGAAGCAGGCAGGGATAGTGATGGGATCAGTCATGCCCTCCATGTAGTGAGATTAGAGTCCATCGTTAGCCTGGAGTGATGTCGGCAAACCATGGCAACCGAAATAAGAATGGCCGGATCGGTAGTCGAATCCGTGTCCTGAATACGAGTACAGTGATTTACCACTGAGCTACCTCACTCTGTTTATGTGGTATTCCCGGCAAACTGAGCGCTTTTGAAACCCCAGCTTACGATCTACTTGTACGCATAGTCAACATTCTTCCGCCATATGTAAGAATTAACATTAGCATCGTCCTCGTCACTTTATTCATGCTCCAGTCGAGTGAAAGTGTGAAATTATTAGAAAAGTAAATCGTTTACAAATTAATATGCGCTGAAGAAAAAAAAAAAACCTTACAAAAAAATCATCTCAGAGTTTTATTAAGCTTACCTGACACCAACGTGAAGTCATAGAATTGCTTTCCCTATCTAGTTACCAACTTTGCCGGGATCATGCTAGTCTGTGTAGCTGCATATACATATACACACATATACACACACACACACACACACATATATATATATATATATATATATATGCAGGTTGGAGGTGCGACATTTTCCAAAGTTTGATTTAAAAAATGCTCAAATAACCGGGAAAAATCTATAATAAAGTGAGAAGGGGAGTCAGAGCCTGCATTCTACAGCTGCGACTGAATCTCCTGCTGCACTTACTCAACGTAGGTAGCTACTATATTTGTAGTCAGGTAGTCTGTCGCTTTCATAATCTAACAGCAAATTCTAGGTTCATTATTACCGCATAGCCCAAAGTTTATACCTTAGAGGTTATAATGACTGCAATAAAACAGTACAGCGTCTAGCAGCATTCAAATTACTGCTACAGTACTAGTGGCTGTAGGTTAATAATACATCCTAAAGGTAGCTGCAGCCACTATGAGAACTAGATACAATATTGTTTTGTAAGTCACAGATAATCTTGTTCACTGGTTTGTTTGCTACTTATTATTCCTCTTCGACTGTTGCTACCACAAATTTTTAAAATCTTAAATTTATGGTGCACTTATCACAACCAAAATTTAAATGCATCAGCCTCAATTATAAAAAGGGTGCTTTCGAATGTTATTAGATATTTCCTGTATAAACCGAAACCCATAAAACGTGAAGACTAATTATTACTATTTCACAACAGAAATGATTATACATTTTCAAAAATTGCCAACTGACAAAAACTTATACGAAAAGAAGAAAAAATGTCTAAATGCGAGAAGAAATCACTGAACACTTATTTTTCAATAGATGTTATTCCTTTACATGCCCTAACACTTGAATGCATTACGTTTGTACTACTTCCGGTCGTTATATTCGTATTCTGCGTGACTGAACACAACTTTTAGACATCCGTCCCCGTAAAATGTAAACATTCCAGTGATAAATACGTAAAATTTATTTCCACACTTTTGTCTAGTTATGTCGTTTCTCCTTTACATCAGAGTTGAATAAACGGAAATATTTTTACAATATTTAAACCTTAAACAATATATATAGTTACCTGAAAAATTCTCGACTTCAGTGACTTTCAGGCTAGACTCTACAGTCTTATGTACAAACATATCGATATCAAATGCACATTGGTTGTCTGCTGTCACAGTGTAAGGCAACAATTAGACACAGTTCTCCAGGAGATAAACACCGTGCGGACCAATGGCTTAAGTTATAAAAACGCACGTGTTTTGAATTCTAGCTTTTATCAGAATGAATTTGCGAATTCATCAGGTCCCTAGATGTATAGAAACATTTGTACGCAATCTTCAGTAATTTATAACCTTTTATGGATGTTTTTATACATGGTCCCTAATCAGCGTGACATTGAATGAACTGCTTTGTATATTATAACAAACTGGTAGAACCATCATAGTACAGAATGAGAAAATATTTCCCCTCCTTGAGTTTGAAAATAATCGCAGAATTTGAGACGTCTACGTTGTCTTGGGCAATAAGGTCGGCTGTCTGTAGTACTGGACATGGTGTAACGTATTTTCGTGACGTAATGCGTGCGAAATAATTATAGTTTTATGCTTGTTTCTTTTATCCCGAGTAATTATGCTACTTTTCTTTTTCAGTCGAACCTGAATGTTTCTATATTAAAAATACTTATAAAAAAAGTGGTTCTTTATTCTTCAGATTTATAAAGAAGGAATTTTTAAATGCTCGGTTTTTCTTTGGACCATTATATAAGTCTGCTAATTAGAGGATAGATTATACAGGCATTGATTTATTGATATTCCCGTACATAATTTCACGCAAACTTTAGTTATGTACTTTAACATAAAATTTCCGAATCCATAGTTCCCAGTGACAGTGTTACTAATACGCGAAGGAAATGCTCTGTCTTCCAAAGACACTCATTTATCAGTTACTACATTTCCAAACGTCTTCAGAAATTTTTGCTACAATTTAGTTCATAAGTGGACGAAAAGCTTAAAACTAAGATCTATTTCAAAAACTTATTTTAAAGATTATTCTTGTAATAACACTGTTTTATTTTACAAATGGCGACCTTTGCTCCCGAGGTCGTTAAAGAGTTATTTTCGGCTACGCGGTTCAGATGTCCAGTCTGAGGAAAATAATGGGTACTTATCCAGTTTGTAAAAGTAAATTAAATTTACTTCGGCTTGATGTGTGCTTCTTCAGACATTAAATTCACCAAAATAGATTCGAGAACTTTGGAAACATAAATTAGAAAGAATTATGAAAAATAATTAATGTCAATTATTTAGAATATAATGCGCAATTTGTTTATGACAATGAATATCCATTTTCATTGCCGTTATAAAACGTTAATGTGTTTCAAATAAGTAGTGATAGTCACCACGCAGTGAGTGAATAACTAAACGAGGTTACTAATATTACCGACGTTAACTCAAAAAATTCCGCGTTCATAAAATTTCCAGTTAAAGTAAAAAATAACTATACTAATTGTTAATTCTTATTAACAAAGCACAAATTAATGTAAGTTGTTCACGACTGTAAATAATTTGGATTTTGATAAGAAATATGCAAATACAAATTTTTCACATTTCCGTTGAGTTTAATCCCATCCAACAATTCCGCTTTTACAAACTAATTGAATAATTAAACCATTCATTCCCCCCACATCATCGAAGCTACACTTTTGTCGTACTGCCTAAAAAAAACGGAACTTGGATCAGGTCATACCAATTAACATAATGGCTATACCAACCATACAAGTAAATAACTGTACAGCCTAGTCATACTGATAAGTTATACCATCAAGATACCAGCTACGAAAAAAAAAAAAAAAAAAACAATCATTCAGGCAGCCCACACCGGAAGACCATACCATTATGTTACTCCATCTATTTCAGTCATTCCAAGAGACCATACCCAGCAAAAACAAACAGTCAGACATACTAACGAAGCATATTACCAAAACTAGCTACCTAAAACCACCATATAGAGAGGTCCTACGGTACAACATTCTCAAACACCTCTACCAAAGATGAGCCTACATTGAATTCATATCATCATACTGAACAACATAATATTCAAGACATACTCTTCGGCCTTTTATTCTAACCATCACACCTACCATACCTCCTGCCATCCTGTTTAACAGCCATACATGCACATCACACTGAGACAAAGCTATTCCATCAAAATAAACTCCTACAATCAACCCAAACTACAATGTCCCAATTACACATTTCAGATTACGTTACTACCGTGCTGATAGGCCATACATGCAAGAGACACTACCAAACCAGACAACCAATGAATATATCCAGGTGTTCATAAAGAATATTAAAAAAAACCAGAGAGTCCGCACTCTCATATCTAGCAAATCTCTCGAGAGGTTAGATCTGTCGAACGGTAGACGCGAGTACGGCCAACCAAATTGCAAAAAAGATGAAGCATAAGGGAGGGCGAGACTAGTTCCATCATTGCTGCTAGGAGAAGTGCATGTTGATGAGAAAACAATTGTTCCCCACCACCCGACCAGATCACATTCACCTAAAATGACAGCCTGTGCAGGTATCCACACAACCTTTGAGATTATAAAACTTACTCTTCACTACAGAACATATCTACTAAGTTATCACATTACATAAATCATACATAGATCTCGTCCATCACACACAATCCTATGCAAACCTCTCAGCGGAAAAATGACTCACCGATCGTTTTGTCAACGACTCGTGTAAACCAATATTTATAAGGAAAAAAGTAAATATCAGTTATTGTATTTTCGACATACATACATAGATACACACATACATACACAAAGACTGAAGTAAATACCTAAACCTTCATTGCTTGCCACCAGTCTGGTTTACCCAAACACACCAACGTTCTATAAATTTCGTGAACGTAGTAACATACGAGGGAAAAATATATAATACCTAAAATGCAGCCATGGGTAATCAAACAGATCATAAAGATTAAAATGCCATTACTTTTTAAAAAATATCTATGGAAAACTATGTAAACAATAAGCATCTCCATATACATATTACATACAATAAATAAACCACATATATACCTTAGTCGAATATCTCGCGAAGGCGAATTATATATTTATACACATATACGGAAGCACGTAGGTTCGAACATTCTACCCGCACCTACCTCTACACATCCTAGATATCCCATTTAATACAGAACATTCGCTATCAGTATTCCATTACATCTCTACTATAGACAAACCTCCTGAACTCTCCTCGCAAACGTGTTACCACCATACCGAGATATTCTATTTGCTAGAGAGCATTCACTATAAGAAGTAGTTATGTAAGAGCTATCTCAACTCCTACAAACAACTCTTATAAACTTCCTTTTACTATCCAAGAAATATATTACTTAATGGATTCATTTATTTTTAGACTTGTATGTAAATTTTTTTCACATCCCGATATGACAATGCTTCATTTACAGAAACGGAGATCTCACCTTTATCACAATATTATGGTTCATTAAATATGTCGACGAGCTTTACCCCTATGCCCAATCATAATATAGTATTATATCAATTCTAAAGCCCATACCTCCATTTGCCCATTCAGAATTGTTAAAAATATCTGGCAAGATGTTGCGTTATAATAGTCTCTGCTAAAAAAATCGGCCAAAAATCCATTTATTCATATTCTTCCAGGCAAAATACTCTAACTTTTAATATCCCAAAATACCTGAACACTACCTACAATCCATTCCATAACAGCTCGGTTATACCACAACACTTCCATTCATACCATCAAGAACAACGAAACAATCATATAAGCATTTCTATGAAATACTGCAGCGAATTTCTCTGACAAAACATTTCATCATGTAATACAAAAAAAAAAAAACACATTCAAATAATACCAACACCCATGCAGTTTACCACAGTCAACGAATCAACCTTAACGAAATATCATTTTAATAGACCACATCAAACCAGCAATTAAAATTTACCAGCAGAAAAAATTTACTTGTTGAGTGGAGATATTTGGGCGGCTCTTAACAGCTATGGTTTTCAGAGCCGATGAGGGGTGAGTGATGGGAATATCGAGCGGCTCTAGCCAATATCAACCGCTGCCTCTGAGAATTTGGTCCAACTTCGTTTGACAAAGACTAGCACTTAACTTGAGCCGTGATCAGTAATTTGGCTTATAGAGTCTTATAAGTCTTAAAATATGCACACTGGGAAAAAAAAATGTATTTCGTCGTTTTCGATTGATTACAACATAGTCACAAATAAGCTCAATGCAATTTATTAAAAATATACGAAACATCACAATAAACTGATTAGTTATAGGCTTATTGTCTTGCTTTGTTGCAGGTGGGGCCGAAAAAAACAAACTGTGGTAGGAAGAAAATATGAAGAATACCATAATGGCAGTCAGGAGAAAGGAAATGGGACTACAGCGAACGTCTAACGTTTTCGATGTTCCCAAATCAATATTGTGTGACGAGGTTATTTCATAAGAATATTTAGAGAAATTGGCAACTACACAGCTTGACAGAAAACATGTGCTCAAAAAGGCTTGAGGATGTTCTCAGACTATGGTTTGGATGCGGAGAGGAGATTTTTGGCCTGACCGCTAAGGATGTTAAGAGAATGGCTTTCCAGTTATCAGAAAGAAATGGGATTCCACATCCTTTCAACAAAGAAGACGAAACAGCTGGGTGGAAGTGGCTTCGTTCCTTTATTAAGAGGAATCCTCAGAAGTCCCCAAGCAACATCTTTAGGGAGCGTGAAAGGTTTCACGCAGGAAAATGAGAATCATTTTTTTGACATCTATTAACTTCTGCTGAATATTATAAGACTATTATAAGACAACCAGCCTAACATAATATTCAACTGTGTCTAAATAGGTTTAACTGTTGTCCAACACATCGAGCAAAACCATTGCCATGAAAGGAAAACCAGGTGGGAGCAGTGTCATCAGCAGAAATGGACTCTTTGGCTATGGTGATGACCTGCATGAGTATTTCCCAGAAAGAACATGAAGCAAGAACTACTATATGGGGCTACTAATGGTTATATCGCAGGTTTTCCACTATCGTTTAAAGCCTTAATGTTACTGTAGTCTTATAGCTTATAATTCATAACGTTAGATATGAAACTCCAGAGATGTGCAGTATTAGAAATCTTATTAAAATACATTAAAATTTTTGTTCGGAACGGTCCCTCTCCAAAACAGTTTTGCTAAGGTGTTCTAAATGTACCCGGCACTAGAGAAAATTAATGTAGGACCTAACATAAGTAGACAAAAAGGTCTGTAGGTTACAGAATCTCTTGTGAAAATATATGAAGACAAGACATAGGGGTGGGTAAGAGGGTTTCATCCCTCTCTTGGAGATTGATACTACACTGAATAAAAATAAATTGTTCCCGAAACCAAGTACGTTGATAGTACTGTAATTCACCATCAGTACATCAATTTGGTAAAATAACTTGAAATTTTTTAAGTATTTAGACAACACATGCAATAGATATTGATATTTATATGTAGCATTAAACCTATGTGGTTTAAGCCTAATGATTAGTACTATACTCGTCAAGTAGCGCCATCCTTAATGGTTTCTAGAACCTCGAGTGGTAGATAGTGTGCAATATTTAAAGGATCTGGAAAGTTAAATAAAAGCACGGAAATCCTGAGGAAAGCTGTAGGTTTATAAGCTCTTGCGTGAAATTCAACAGTCTGTCATCCCCATAACTTCACGAAACAGTATTCGTGGTTTCGTAATGAAAGTAGTTAGGGTGGTATGTATTGGGGCTTAATGTCTCGTCGACAGCGAGGTCTCTATAAACGGAGCAAGTTTCTCAGAGAATATGGATTGAGGAAGAAATTAAAAACGAATAGGCTACAGCATTTGATAAGGAACCATCCCAGCATTCCCTTGGAGTGATATCGGAAAACTTTTGAAAACCAAAATCAGGATGGCCTAACTGGGATTCGAACCCTGGTACTGCCGAATGCGAGTCCAAAGATTAACCACTGTGCCACCTCAATCGTAATGAAAATATTCTTAAGCAAAACAAAAGAGTAATGAATGTGTATGTACAAGGCTATATCGTAATACGACCGACAAACTTTGGCTGAAGGTTAATAACGACAAAAAAAATTCAAAAATGTCGCATGTAGCAAGCCACAGTTGGCCGAATGTGGATTTACTGCTGACGCTGCTGAATGACTGCTGACAAGGAATACTTATGGATTTACACAAATGGTCCTGTTATGTCTGACTGCTGGCAACAGGACACTTGGCATGAACTCAATGGCACGTTAATGGGATGTTGATGGAAATGAAACTGATGGCCGAGAGTTGGTATATAGCTAATGATCCACAAATGGATTGCCAACTGTATTCCATCACTAGCAGCACCTAACTTATCAATTTTTGGGCCATTGATGGCCCTTTACTATAGTGTTTCGCGCACTTAAGTGACAGTCTGCCTACCTTGATTTTACTGATGGCTTTGCTCGATAACATACTGCTGGCCCACAAAACTTATGGGTCTACACAACTGGCCCTGCTATGGTTAACTGATGACATCAAGACACTTGGCGTGCCATTTATGGCCCACTGATGGAATGTTGGTGGAAAGTAACTAATGAATGAGCGTAGGTAACCTATTAATGACCCATAAATGGCTTACCAAGTATTCCAGCAGTGACCGCACATAACCTATACGTAGTGCTGGTGAAAGTATGGGTAAACATCTATGGGCTATTTGATGGCTGTAAAGTGGTATATCGATGGACCATTGCTGGTGCAGTTCGGCTTATTGTAGAAATTTTGATGGCCCCCAATCTTCGCGGATAGTTTCTTCAAACTACGCATATATATATATAGTGTGTCAAATATAATTATAGATCATACAATACAATAAGTAGAGGATTCGTGAATATATAACGATGGAAATATCTATGGCAAAATTCTGTAAAAACTTTATTAAATATGACTTCGTCACTGGTATTCAATAATTCAACACATGCAATGCTTTACATGCAATACTGCATAAAATTAAAATGAGTTAAAAAATATATATAACCACCTTTAGAAAATTAACATTAAAGGGCTTTTGTTCTTTCGCATCACTAAAACATTCATAACTAGCTACTGCATTTCAAAACAGATGAATAGCATCCCGGTGACATACAAACTGCGAAAAATTACATTAAAGGCAAGTGTTTGGGTTAATATCGCGTTTAATGTAGGAAGATCTCTCTCAACGACAGTATTATTTTTTGTTTATCCGCACCTTTTTGAAAACTTATTTGTTTGCATGGTAAATTTTAAGGTTATGAAATAACTGGTGTAATTTATATTTCATTACTGAGTGTTAACAGTTCAAGTTCTAATATCATCTAAATTAGTTCAGGTACATGTAAGAAGACACTGTGGTGTAATGGTTAGAATGCTCTGCTGTCACTGCAATTGTCATTAGTTCGAACACCCTCTGGTATGCATAAGATTTTCATGTCCTGTGATGTGTTTAGTAGTGAAGTAAATGAACTTTAGTAAACAAAAAAGTTGGTATTGAAGGTAAAAATAATTATTTTTAAGAAGTAGGGTTAGACATATGGTGAACGCTTGGCTAGCCATCAGTGGGCCATCCGATGGCTGTAAAATTCTACATCGATAGGTCATTGCTGTTCTAAACATATGGGCCATGCTTGGGCCATTTGTGATTACCACACCTGGGCCAGCTATGCGCAGCATATGGCTAGTTAGTGGTGGCACTTCAGGACCAGCAATGGTGCCAGGAGCATGCCAGCTGTTGGCCAACAGTTTACCGGCTTGGCAATCGACTGTTAACCATAAATGGGCCATATATGTTTGGCTCCATGGGTTATATACGACTTGTGGCCTAAAATGAACTCTAAAAGCGGTACACATAATTGAATTTGGACCTGAAACAGCAGTTTATTACAAACATTGGAGTAAAAAAGCAAGGTGGAACACTGATTGCTCAGATAATCTCTAACGGAACAAAGATTTGCGACCACCTAATCACCTGTCTATTTCATGGAAATAATCACGGTTATTATATTTCGAACTAATCTCCATGACGCTGTACCATATTTGATGTTTAATTTATGGATTATTAATCCGCATGTCGCAACTAACGAAAAAGGTTAGCTTGTGTAATTACAGTCGGCCTCATGTTTTAATTTCAGAAAAAAAAAACACCAATACCTAGCAGGTGGGAAACACGCAAGTCAACCAATGACACAGTCTTGCAGCTATCATATGGCGGAGAAGATTCCAGAGAGAGGTACAAACATTGACGCTGAGAAATGCTTACATTTACAATAAACCGAAATAAGGGGCATCGTTGTTACCCTTTCACCAGCTTCGTATTAGAGTTGGGCATAAAACCCGTTTAATAAAATATATTTATAATGTACACCTATTACACCATTACAACAAAAGTAAATTTTTAGCTACTACGACACATGTATCCCAGTGGTACATGGACCTTACAACTCTTGTGACGCATGTTCTGCAAGTATTGCCTTCTTGTGGATTTCACTTAAGGCGACACCACAGTATTAAATTTGACAGATTAGCATGTTAAATAAAAGTAAGAGAGATACAACTTTCCTTTAATGATAATTGAAAGAATTAAAACGACTACAAATGAATAGGAGTAGGTTGGGGAAGGACAGATGAGGGGATTTATCTCTTTCCCTCGCTAACTCACCCCTGAACACAGCCGGAGATCGGTGCCCTAGGTCTCTGCGTCTATCTCGCGTCGCCAACAACCAAGACGACGCCGCTTCCAGGTTCAGATCCCTTGCACTCACTTCAACGCAGCTATAAAATACAAATGAGCACACACAATATACAATGAACATACCAAAAATTCAAATTCATGGAAGTTTGTTTTCCCCAAATTAACATTAAAAGACTGATAGTTCAAATGGTGACAGTCATAATTGAAAAGGGCCGTGGCCAATAAATAATATTCCTAAGACTAACATGACTAGATTGTTTTACATAAGAAATAATACTGATAAATTTTCCGCCTCAGCGATTACAATGGCACAAATCCCAAAACAGCGTTAACTGACATTTTCAATTACATTTCAATTAAGACACGTAAGAAGTGTCACACTTATACACCGGAAAGACTGTTAATTTTTTCTATACGTTAAGGAGAATCATAGGCTTGATTGAAAATATACAATACTCCATTGACCACCTATGAATAAGTCGCCATTGGGGAATTCCCTGAAAGAGTTTACGCTCAAAGTGCCTCCAAATTTTCAGCAATAGTTCTAGTATTTCACAGCTATAAGAATATCATCTGACGTTCATAGATGTGTCGATTAAACATTTGTGACGCAAAGCCTCTTGTATCAGAAGTTACATTAAAAATACCTGGCGAAACGAGCGCACTGCGACCATAAGAGGCCCATTAAATTGTGCGATTCTGAAAAGAAAAAATTAAAATTTCCTTTTAAATTACATTATGAACCAGAAGAACCAATTAGGCGGCACCCGATAAATTTATGAAACGGGCCATCACAGCGTCTGTTTGTAAAAAGTAAATAAGAAGACACTGTTCAAATACAAAATTACCTAATTCCTCCTCAGACCTGGCATGAGCTGTGGATGCACCAGACAAACACGGCCGGGCCAGCCGAATGGGGCTACGATTAACTACTATGTTCTTTAAGTAGAAGAATCTTAAAGTGGGAACCGTCTCCCCACATTCACAAACATTACATTTTACAGCACTAACATGTGTAACGATTATCTTGAAGAGAAAACTGATAAATGTTCCTGACAAGTTTACAAATGCAGCATCTTCCTAGGGGAAGAATCGGTGGGCTAGCGGGAGCAAGTCTCAGGGTCAAGAGTAGGGTCTCTTCTCCAGCTGAGAGTAGGTACAGGGGCTCAAAGTCTAGGAGCAGCATCCTCTTCTACCAACATCCAACTCCAAACCAGGCATCACCATGAGGAAAATATCCTCCTAGCCGCTCAGGGGAACGACTGGTTAAAATAAAAAAATAATACTTGGAGAGATTAGCAGGGGAACATATAAACAAACTAAAATAACAAGGGAAGGAGAAAGGGACAATGGAAAAACCATGCACAGTCACAAGGCAATTCTATAATAAACAAAACGACATGCAGTGTTACAAGGCTATACCCTAACCTAAACTCTAGAAACAAACTTTTTCAGCCGAGACATGAACTTTACGGAAAAACATGCCACTGGATGGGGAGGTCAACTTTACAGAATTAGGCCCCAGAAATTTACTGAATTTAAACTGGCCTATAAACTTAGGGATTAATTTGCTCACGATATCACTGCCAATAGCGGCCATACTGTAGTTTTTGACCAACCCCAGGTTCCCAACAGGAAAATCAGCTGGTTGGCGAGAAGCATTGAATCGGTCATTAACCAAATCCTTGGCTGCATCAAGACACCTATGCAACTCCTCCAGCAGGCTGTCCCACTCTACATCTGACAGGGTTGAAGGATAAAAAGGGGGGGGGGGTGATATTCCACAAGTGAAAGAGAGGATGAGACAGAGGCCGACCTAAATAGCGCAAGGCTGGAGAGGTCCCTGTAAAACCATGAAATGCACTATTAAAACCCTCGTTGATCAGATCGAGATCTTCATCCAAGATGTGTGGTCTCGCTTGTAGAAGATGGTCAGACACGATTTCAGGTCCTTGTTAAACCATTCAACAGAGCTACCCTTATGATAATACGGACTCGACGTAAAGTGTTTCATCGCCCAGCAAAAACACATATCCTTGAAGATGGTCAAAGTAAAGTACCTGGCATTGTCAGTCTGGACCTCTGCCAGAGTGCTAAACACCTTCCAAAGCTGTTCATTCAAAACCTTTACAGTGGTTGAAGAGTTCATACTATGCAATGTTATCAAAATAACATTTCGAAATGACATCCAAAAGGATGAGCACACATACATTTCCCTTTTTTGAGCGAATCAGAGGACCGAAAACATCAAGGTGGACAGTGTCCCATGACACCTCTGGAATGTGGACTATGCTCTGCCCTACATTTCCTTGCTTGGCCTGTTCGCACTTTTGGCATGATTCACAAGATCTTACAAAGGTACATCTCCCCGAAGGGTAGGCGTAGCTAAGTAAGATGCAATCTTTTTAAAGTTGCATCTTATACCCAAACGTCCTCCGAAAACGGAGTCGTGGAAGTAAGACGTGACCATAGGGCATAAAGACTTCAGATCAACGATCTTATGGGCACTTCCATTCTTCTCAGTAAAATAAGGCCCCTCCTTATCCTGAACATAAGGCAAAACTAAACTGTTTTACAGATCCTGTAAAACCTTGACTCAAAAATCAAAATCATATTGAGCCTGACATAGCTTGGTAAAAAAACTCGGGGAAACCTTGAATTAAATTAATAGTCAAGGGCGGGTCTTCCTGTTCCACTTCAAAGTCTTCCCCATCGTACATGTAGGAGAGAGTATCAGAGACCTGATTGTCGGCGCCTCGAATATGGTGCACCATGAACCGGAATCCGGACAATCTAAGCACACTACACCATAGTTTCCCCAGCTGCTGAGGATGATTTAAGGCCCAACTCAAGGTCTGATTATTGGTAGAGATTGCACTTCTCATGCTCAATATAAGCAGCGAACGAGACGTTCGCTGCTTATAACCCGAAAATACAGGCGAGCATCTTTTCGTAGATGACCAAATTTCGCTCTGTATGTGCAAGGGAGTGGCTCGCAAAGGCGACAGGCACGGGACCACCATCTACCTACTGGCTTAGCAAAGCTCCTATAGCCAGTGACGACGCATCAACTTTTACCACAAACCTTTTCGCAAAGTCCGGTAAATTCAAGGCCGGCGGAGAGGACAACATATATTTAAAGACATGAAGGCGCTTTCCTGTTCGGAATCCCAGAAAAAATTCACGTCTTTTTCTTGAGGTGATTAAGGGGAGTAGCTTTCTCAGAGTAATGGTCGATGAAACTTGAGTAGTACTCCACGATGCCTAGAAATTTTTGAATTCCCGTCAGGGTCTTCGGGGAGGGAAAATTAATGATATGCACCACCCAGTCCGGATCAACGAGCAACTGCCCTTCACTCGTACCCTAAAAATTTAACACTGTCGGAACCTAATGTGACCTTGTCGGGGTTGACCATAAGAATGACCTCACACATTTTTGTCAGAACCTGCCTCAGATGAACAAGATTGAAATCGAGATCTTCACTATACACAATATCATCTATGTAATTAAAAACCATCTTAGAATTTTAAACTCGGATAACACATGACTTCCGAAGTTAGACCCCATAGGGATAATGGTAAATTCATTATGGTTTCAGGGTTTACTGAAGGCGGTATATTGTCTGCAAGAGGGATCTAAAACTATTATTTTAATCTAAAACAGAAAATATGTGGGCTTTATCCTAGTGTTAAAGAGCACAATCTATAGGCAAAGGGAAGGGTCCTTTATATATTTTATTGTTAACAAGGGAGTGGTTTACCACTAAACAGTATTTTTCTCCATCCTTCATTCTGGCCAGAAAGCCAGGCGAACAGTAATATGAGGTGGACGGGACTGTTACACCCGCTCTCAACAACTTAAGTATGATATCACGAAATGCTTGGAACTAAGGTGGCGGGTACTTAAAATGACGATCGTGTACTGGAATGTCAGCGGTGAAGGCAAACTTATATGGGAGGACGTCGAACTTTCCAATGCGGGCAGATATCACATCGCTGAATTCGTTCCTCAACTGGCATGAAAACCGGCCTGGGTACAGTCGCCTTTAGCAATAGCAGATCTCAACATCGGTACCTCTTCGGTGCGCAAACCAATATGGATGCCAGGGGCAAAACCAAAAGACAAGAAATTTGCGTCAAAATTAACCACCACCCTGGTCTTGCCTAGAAATCCTAGGCTTAATACGAGGTCTTGACTAAGGGCATCATACATCCAAAGGGATAAGTCAGGAAAAGCGGCCTATTTTTAAGTGCAGATGCATGACAAGGCTGGAACGAACGATATCGCTGTTCGGCACACACATCTTTTCTGGCACCACACTGACACAGCCTTTGTAAACGATCCTAACTTGTGAAAGTTCTTTAACAAAGCCCTGGCTGATCGCGCAATGCGTAGCACTGGTGTCAATTAAGGCAGGAACATTTTGTCGCCACAGGTGACAGTAACAAGGAATCTGGAAAATGCATGTGGCTTTTTTTGCACTTGCATGGCTGGTAAGACCACACACATGACCAGTCACAGATTGTTTCCCGACGGGAACAAAAGCAGCGTAAATGACCGTGCTCACCGCACCAGAAACAGTTCCGTTCCCGCTAGACCGCGCAGATTTTGTTTACTGTTGGCCGCAACATGCCCCACACGCGAGGAGTTAGTGCAGTGAAATTGCCTGGTTCCTAGGCTCGCGCCGCTTATCACCACTCAAGGTCAACAGCTGTCTCGCCGCCGCCGTTCCGCCCACGTATGAGAAGGGGGGGGGGGGGGGGGGGGGACCTGACGATGTTGTTCGGTAGCCGTGACTACCTTGAATTTCGGCGGCCAGCTGACGTAACTCAAATAAACTGTGTGGCGGGTAAACCATCATGCAATGCCACCTGACGAATGGAGAAAAATTGTCAATTATATTATGGAGATCAACTTCACTAAAACCCTACACATCGCGTTGTGGAAGGCACAAATGGACTCCACGAATTCACATATGTATTCTTGGGGCCTTTGAACGCTAAATACTAAATCCGTTTCACATTACCGCTTAATGTGGGTTGGAAACAACGCATGGAGCACATGATTTTTAAATCCCGCGAACGTGCCACCGGGATGGGACAATAGCTCGTCTTGTAACAAATGTAAGATTAAACCTTCGGCTTTAATTGACAAAGATTTGAATAGAAAATTCTCGTAGCAGAGACATAAAACAGCCACTTACCACAGCCACAAAAAAGTCAGGATGACAACCGGATCAAGTGAAGTGAGCGGAGTGATACGATGTAAGGATAACGTGGACAATTTGTCATTAGGCATGGATCTGGAAGGTGGGCTTACCAGGACAGACTGTTGTGAGGCGGCCGGCGCTGCTACACCGGACTCTTGCCGCAGGCGCTGAACTGCCACTTTGGGAAGCTGCACGATCATCGAGACGTCCACAGTAATACCCAGGTCCTCGATGAAGGATATCAGGGCATCACGTGGCAGCGTATACACTAAGCTGACACTAGGTACTCATGTTGAATTTGGAATGTTGAAAATGAAAAAATAACAAAGTACAAGAATTAGTAAGAGTCGCGCAGAACAATTGCACTGACAGCGCAATTATAGGATACAAGTGATGAGCACCTACAATATACAATGAACATACCGAAAATTCAAATTCATGGAAGTTTATTTTCCCCAAATTAATATTAAAATGATAGTTCAAGTGGTGACAGTCAATATCATAATTGAAAAGGGCCGTGGCCAATAAACAACATCCCTAAGACTAACATGACTAGATTGTTTTACATAAGAAATAATACTGATAACTTTCCTCCTCGGCGATTACAATGGCACAAATTACCAAACACCGTCAAATGGTATTTTCAATTACGTTTCAATTATGACGAGAGAAGTGCCACACATACACCGGCAAAACCGTTTATTCTTTTCTGTATATTAAAGAAAATGCTGGGCTTGAATGAAAATGTACAATACTCCGTTGACCACCTATCAATAAGTCACCATCGGGGAATTCCTTGGAAGAGTTTACGTTGATAAAGTGCCTCCAAATGCTCGGCAACAGTTATAGCAATTCACAGCTATAAGAATATCATTTCACGTTCATAAAAGCGTCGATAAACTTTTGCGACGCAAAGCTTCTAGTATCACAAGTTACTTTAAAAATAAATAAGCATAAATCTAAAATTTATAATACCTGGCGAAACGAGCGCACTGCGGCCGTAAGAGGCCCATTAAAGAGTGCGATTCTAAAAATGATAAATTAAAATTTACTTTAAAAATTAATTAAAAACAAGGCGAACCAATTGGGCGGCACCCGATAAAATTGGGAAACGGGCCATCACAGCGCCTGATTGTAAAAAGTAAACAAGACATAGTTAAAATACAGAATTACTAAATTCCTCCTCAGCCCTGGCATGAGCTGTGGACGCACCAGACAAAACACGGCCGGGCCAGCCGAATGGGCCCACGATTGAAATACTATACTACGCACTCGTGCACACTCAAGTATGCAGAAAAACTACACATACTTAAAATATTTAAAGGCCAAACACTGCTGTCAATGTACTGGTTTCAAAGGACCAAATAAATATTGTTTACCCAGCTACTACTATTCACTACACACGTGTGAAAGAACTAGCCAAATAATGTGCGCTGTCCACAACCCATGGCTACTAAACCCTACCAAAATAACTTAACTTGTACCACAAATTTAACTCATTCTATTTACTGCTGTCGCATTGCAATTAGATTATGTTGCGTCGTGCGCCGCACGGCGTAGCGGGGCTCAGGCTGGAGACCACGAACCCCGTGTAGTCGTCGGAGGAAGAATGGCAGCGTAGAGAAAACACCTTGCACCCAACTGACCAAAGTACCCCCTGCGACACCTCTCTCGTAACACACAGCGATTGGAGGAGGGTAGGTGGGGGAAAGGCAAAGAGTAGGGAATAAACCAGAGCGGCGAGAAGATGAATCAAGAGGCACTGAGCGTGGTAAATAATGGTACTAACCACGAGGGCCGTCGTACCTTCGACCACACTTCTCTGGCCCTCCTGGTAATTTGTTGTAACTCCTCCCCTATTCGCCGACAGCTTGGCGTGGGCGTAGTTAAAGTTCCTGCCTAAGCTCCTTATTCTGTGTCAGCCAGACATAATTACAATGATCCAACTTGCAGGTTTGTGTCGGACGATTCTGCTTCCGCAGTGCAGCTCATGCAGAACCAGCCCCCGAGTTGGCTGTCGGTGAACGCCTTTCGCATGGGCGCACAGCGCGGCTGGTGTCGCAATCATAACAGCCTGCATTTCGGGCTGCCAAATAGCGCTCTTCAAGATCTGCGTGCCTTTTCCTTGTGCACTACGTGCCTACGATCGTCTCACCACTGAGACATTTCATTACTGTGATATGAATATGGACAGTGCCATACAATTATCGCTGCCTAATTGCATGAACACCGTGCTGTCCAATGTTCTTTCGTTGGCGTTGTTTGACAAGTCAAAATACGTTAAGCACTTTTAACTCTTCATCCATGGAAACGACACATACACACAGATGTAGTGTCATGGCTGATGTATTAGATTTGTTTTTAAGGGAAACATTTCTTACAATATGTGAGGAGTGGTTGCGATTGTTGCCCACATTTCAAAATTGGTAGGTCATATTTTGAAATTAAAATATGTATTTCTTGAAAACGGCGAGGCTTAGAGTATTTACATAAAGTGACCGTTTACGTTCGTTAACTGTGACACGAATATTAATCATTCATCATTTAAATCTCGTCATGGAGATTAGTTCGAAATAAAAGTAGTAACCGTGACTTATTTTATTGAATAATTTGATGATGATGGCAGAAGTTGTAGTGTTTGCAGAACTTTAGTTCATTTATTGGCTATCCAGACACTCAGTGTCCATATTTAATGTTTTTACATATAATTGTAATCAATTAGTGCTTCAAGTCCAACTTGAAATATGTGCTCCGCCCTTAGAACATATTTTGTACCACAGGTCGTATATGTTTTCAAATTCCTTTACCAGTGATTACCCTGAAGTCTAAGTTTAGAGGTCGAATTTAGGTAAAGAATGCACACACACACACACACATATATAGTTACATATATATAGTTATATATATATAGTTATATATATATAGTTATAACTATATACATATATAGTTATATATACATAATTATTTGTGTTATTTTGTGTGTGTGTGTTTTGTGACAAAATGAGGCATGTGAATATTTAACAGCACACATGTATGTGTGCCATTAAATATTCACATGCCTGGTTTATTTAGAATTTTTTTTAACATCTTAGCAACAGTAAAAGCGAATAACATACGAAGCTCACAGTAAAGAAAAGAAATATTGGTAAAGATAACAAATATATTGAAAATGTATTGAAATCAGAGCCATTTATAAAAACTTCCCAATTAATATATAAATCAGCAATGTTTGTGTTACACTGCAGCATATAGTGAGAATAATCTTACATTTAAATGAAGTCCATAGTACATGTACAGTCATTGTGGGCAAAGAAGATGTAGCACGTTTATTTTACTGCAGAATTCATGTTGTTGAGTTCCATATTGGTGACACACTATTTTTCAAACTTGTGTTAATTCAGTAAAACACGTTAGCATAGTCTCCAAAGTAAGAGCAAAATTATTAATACACTTCCACAAAGTCAAATTTCACTGCAGGCTGTTGTGCTTAATATCTACTTGTATGCAATAAGTGTATTTTTCTACCATATGTGAAATTAACATTACTACTGCTTGATCACTTTGCTTATATGTCGGTCAAATTAAACTGTAAAATTATTAGATAACTACATATTTTAAAAATTAATAATTCTTACACTTATATGTATTTAAAAAAAGTACGCAAAAGTAAGTAGTATATGGGTAGTTATGAGATAAGCCAAAAAATCCTCGAAATTTCGAGAAAAATCGTGGTTTTTCCATGGTTATTTAGTGTTTTTCATCAACTGTTTTTTATTGCGACTTCAAAAATTTATTTTATTTTATACAGCTAAAAAAATGGAAATTTAAGCCAGAATCAACTAAATTTCTCAATTTCAAGCAACTTTTTCATGTTTTCTAGAAGTGTCAATTTGTGCAAGGCGGCAAATTTAGTTCTAGCGCAGCGCGCTAAATTAGCTAAAATCAAGCAAATTACAGCCAAAACTGCAAGCAAAGTTAAGCAAATTTTAGCTTAGTATGTAAGGAAAATCAAGCAAATTTACCCTTTTTCAAAAATGCCTGCGTAGATATTTTTGCGAAGTAGTTACCTTGCAAATCTAAGCCAAATTCAAGCAAATTTAACAAAAAAAATCGATCTAATTTAAGCCAAATTAGCCAACCAAGAAAATAGCACAAAAGTGACACGATAAATTTGATGAAAAATATATAAATGCAATGGAAATCATACAATTTATACATTTTAAGAGAATTCTTTATCATGAACGAAGTTTCCATTTTTCGTTATTTTTATGCCTTTATATGCTATAAAATTTTGTTCTCATTTATTAATTTCAAATTATTTTTTGTCAAATATGTTTCCATAGCCGTCTTTTAATGTAATTTTTTACCTCCCATATAGAATACGATTAATTTATTTTTTACAAAACTTAGATTTATAATATTCAAATTCTGTAGCGGTATACCATTAATTAATTTCGTGATCTTGTAGTTTGGTTAATTCATACGAATTGTTTAACCCGTTTAATAGCAATTCCATTTTATGAATTTATAAAGCAAGACATTTATTAAGAAGAAAAAAATATTCAAGAACAGAAAAGCTTTCAAGAAAAAATAAATTGTTAATATCAGTACATAACTCGAATAAAATTTGCAGCGTCCAATTTTTTTTTGTCTTACTAAATGTTGATCTACATATATATCTGAGAAAAAATAATATAAAATACAAAACGATAAAAATAACAACTGTTACCGAAATACGCGCTCTTGCGTAAGATCTGAATATTAAAGACCAATATAATATGAGGAAAGCCAATATAATATGAGGAAAGATGCTCTTGCAGCTGCTGTCAATAGAGCCATGACTAATCCCTTGGAGAGTGCATGGTTTAATTATAACATGAGCGAGCTCTCTAATAAAACTGTCCGTGAACTGAAGCAGATTACTTGTGAAAGTGTAACTGAGCATTACTCGAGGATTCATTCCAAACAAGGATTATTAAATTTGATAGAAGTAGAACAAAACCGTTAGGATAATATCCGACATTCCCATTTCGATCAAGATATGTTCGAGACGAGAGAACCTCGTAATCTAAGACAGCCAAATGAAGTAGAAAAACGATTACATCAAAATTTTCCTTAGAAACAAATGATTTTTAATGATAATGTGGAAAAGAACCCTCCATTCCAGATTCATGAACAAAATCGTAATCTTATCCAGAGGTACAAAATCTGGCAAACACAGTATAGCATACCCATAAATGATTTAAAAGGAGACCAATTAGAAAGAATGGAAGTTGCTTGAAAAGCTGTTTACGCAACCATGAAGGCTGTAAGAAAAACGACTTGTTATAGGCAAGTAGTCCATATGAGAATAGTGGCAAGTAATGGGAATTTTCACCATACAATTTCGGCTGCAAGGAGTCTTAATTTAAACGCCGAATATTTACTTAACCAAATTGAAAGGATAATTATATACAACGAAAATGTAGACATAAACGATACTACTTTCGACTTTGAGATCTACAAAATTTCCAGAGGCAATGGAGAAAAGGGTAAAAAATTGTCGACATAGCTAAAGATAAAACCGCGAAACTAAGCACTAACAAAATTAACAATACTGATAATCTTTGCTGCCCCAGAGCGATAATCACAGCCTTCACGTACGAAACTAATATTATCTTGTATAGGGAACTAACAAACAACGAACTTATCTACATTAGAAAAGGAAGTGCTTTGCAGGGAGAATTGGCTAGAGAACTTTGTGCTAGATTGGGAAAGGATTGTAAAAGTGGTTTCAGTTTGGAAAATATTCAGGACGCAGAGCAGTTTCTAGATGATCAAATTATATTTGTTTCAGCTTCACATTTCAACTCAGTTATACATTCTGGTGCAGAAAGACACACAATCATTTAATTGTACTTACACAGCGAATACTACGATGTGATCAATAGCACGAAATCATTTTTAAGGAGCATCTACTATTGTAAGAAGTGTGACACGCCGTACAATAACAGAGGCCAACACGAGTGTAAGAAAGGAAAGAAAAGAAAATAAGTATAGTTTGTGCAATGGTTCCCAGCACAGAAAGATGGAAGGCACAGAAAGGATTAGGATATATTGAAGAAACTGTAATAGGTACTGTTATGGCCAGAAATGCATTATTAATAATGGAAAGTTGTGTACGGCGGCCTTTAAGTGAAACTGCAATGAATTTGCGACAAACGTTGAGCATAAATGTTACCAGCAAAGTAGGTGGCAGAAGGGCATATCCCTCTAATTGTAATGAGCAATAACAGTTGAGACATGACTTTTTCACTTAACACTGAAAGGTACTACTTTTTTTACTACGAAGCCGAACAAGATACTGGTATCACACACCCAACTTTACATCTGTTCAAAACATTGTTGGTGGCAAATGGCAATTCAAAACAAACGATGAGTTCTGCCAGAGTTTACTGATAGACAAATAGGATGCCCATAAGTTCAAGGGTTACGATTCATATTTTATTTTACAGTACTACGTTAGGTACAGTATAAAACATCAAACTATATACCGATGTTCAAAGAATATGCACTTTTAAATTCAGTTTATTGATATAAAAATAATTTACATGATAAACTTTATTCAAGGTAGTGTCGCGTCGTTTCCCAAAACATTTGGCATAGAAGAGCTTAAGAAAATCTATTTTTCACATTTTTTCAATAAGCCCGAAAATCAAAATAATGTTCGTACAATCCCATCCACTTAATACCACGGATCCACACGATGGAATAAGCCCAACGCAAATATTTTTTAAAATGGCACGCTGAAAGAGTAAAATAAAACTTTTTGATTTCAGAAAGAAATTGCGGAATACTGTGATTCGGATGTTGACATCTTGTGAAATGGTTGCCTTGGATTTAGAGAATCGTTCCTAGAAATAGCAAATATAGATCCTTTCCAATACATATCCATAGCGAGTGCATGTATGGCTGTCTACAAGTCCAGATTTCTTAAGGAAAATTCTATAGCTGTAGATAAAGAACAGAAGAAGGAAACGTTAAGTAAGTAGTCAATAGCATGGTTAAATACATTCCCTAGTGTACGCCATGCACTAAATGGCGGATAAGTAACTATCTGTGGTGCCAAAGTTGACGGTTATGACGATAAAACTAAAAAGATATATCAATATCATGGATGTTTTTGGCATGGTTGCTCCAATTGCTATTCACTTGACACTAATAATTAGCTCCAACAATTAAAGTATAGATGATCTGCTTACTGATACAATAAATAGAATGGCAATTTTAAAATCAAGTGCGGTTACAAAGTAATCGAAATGTGGACTTGCAAGTGGAAGAAATCGATATTCTACGAAAGAGTCTAGAAAAGACTATAAATGTCATAGAACTATTAAAACCTGGGAACGTTTTTTGGAGGAAGGACAAATGCTTCAAAATTGAAAGTTACAGGAAGAAAATTAAGATATATAAATACATGTAGTTTGTATCCCACTGTAATGTTCAATCATAGCTATCTGGTGGGGCCCCGATTAAATTATTTTATCTCAAAACTACAATGCTAATTAGTTTAGATTGGTGAAATGTATAGGGTGTACCACCCCAGAGGTTTCTATCATCCAATACGTCTGATTAAACAAGAAAAACTGTTGTTTACATTGTGCACAAATTGCATTATATGGAACATAGACTACAACCGAAGGTGTCGAAAAAGGTTACAAAATACTTAAAATTAATGAAGTATGGCATTTCCAGCAAAGAAGTAATATCATGTTCAGAGATTACATTAACACATATATGAAAATCAAACTGGAAAATAGTCCTTGTGAAGACGACTTCAAATAAAAAGAAGAATACGTCCGAGTTATCAAGGAGAAACAGGGTCTCTAACAAGACATTGAAAAAATTGAGCATAACCCTAGGTAACATGCTGTTGCCAAAATTGGTTTAATTTCACTTTGGGGAAAGTTCGGCCAAAGACAAAATATGTCTCAGACAAAATACATTGATGGCCCTCTGCGATGGCACGAGCTGTTACTCGACGATGAGAGAGCGGTAACTAATGTGTTGTACATCAACGCCAAAATAACTGAAGTGTCATTTGGCTACAACTATGTAGAAGATGACAGTGCAACGAATAACAGTGCATCTTTCACTACTTCTACTGCTAGATTGAGGTTATATGGGATGTTTGATAGATTAGGCGATAAGTAATATATAATGACACATATAGCGTAGTGTATATTGACGATGGTACAAATACTGTTTAAACAGGATGCATTCTCGGCGAATGGACGGATGAAATTGACAAGGATGACTATGTAACCGAATGGTTAAGCACAGGCGCTAAAATATATGGTTACAAAACGTTGAAGGGCAAGCAGGTTACCAAAATCAAATGACTGCCCATAAAACATGAAAATGCTTTGAAGCTGAACAAGGACTCGATGGTGGGTTTAGTATAATAACTAAGAAAAAAATGATTATAAAAACATGATCACAAGGGATAAGAAAACAAAATATCTAGTGAACAAGGCTATGGCAAAGGAGTTTAAGTTTAACTAAAACAAATGTATGGTTTTGAAAAAAATATGATATTTTACACTACCATGGGGATATTAACCAAGTCATTTTATATTTACGTATAACTTTTTATTTCATATTTAAGTATATTTCTTCATTTTATATTTTCTAATATATTATTTATAATTTATAATAGAATCTAGTAAATTGTATTTTATTCTAGCAAGGTTTTCAATCTTGGGTGGGCCTAAGGCTGACATCCCTTAATAATTAAAACACAAAATTTCATTTGTTTTCAAAACATTCTTCTGTTCAAACAAAGAAAACGTTTATATTTTAAACATCTTTAGTTACTAAAATAATGTCAATACCAGTGCCATCAAAATCAATTAGATTTCCATTTTCATCTCTAATTTCCACAACAGTATGATTAAACCATTCATTATTAATTTTATGAAAAATTGGGTATGCTGGTTCATAAATAATATAATCTCTAAAACTAGGACACACATGAAAAAGGTGTGCAAGTGGGGAAAGAAAATCACTAACTATAAAAACCTACAACTTCGCAAGAAAACACTATAATGATAATCCTTAAGAGGAGGAAGTGTCACTAGACACCACTGGCAAGGGTATAACCACAGCATGTTCTTGTGTGGGAGGTTGAATATGCGGAGGTGTCAACAACACTGCACAAAATTTTTGGTATTTAACCATAAAAATGACTACAAAAGCGGTACCACATGAGTAGACAAACTGATAGAAATTACACTTGTATGTTCAGGTGGTGGGGAAGGCCAGGGTCGAAGGAGATACACAACATCCTGGATATTAGTGCCATGAGACTGGGGTGCAAGAAGGGGATCATGTTCTTTGATAAGGGAATCATTTGGAGCAAGATTAGGTAGTTTTGGAATTGGCAAATATGTGAGATTTAAAATGAGTTTTGGTAAATGAAGATTAGGAAGAGGTTGATTGAAGTGAATGGCCGAATTAACTTTTCCAAAAGTTAAAAAAAGACTGACTGGCAATGTCACAGTGAGAAGCATAACTGATGAAACCACTACCCGATAAGGATAGAGTAAAGGGGAGTTGAGAATCTAGGGTAGTTCTACACAAAAATGTTACGTCAATAGGGAATGTAGTAGCAAACAGCAAGAGAGTGAATTTTCTGCAAAAAAAGGGTAAATCAAGGGATACAATGAATTAATCACAAATATTCACGTGGTGTTTACCAACAAGCAAATTGAATTCACAACTATCGACATGAGCATCAAAAATGGGAAGTCTGAAGCACAAATATTTATGCTGTAGGTTTTACACAGACTACAATATTCCAGAAATTGGTGCAAAAAGTTTTCGGTTTAATCTCACAATCAAAAAGTCAGCCACATTAATTAAGAAAAATTTATTTATGTTTGGAACAAGAACAGGAAACGCAAAGACACAATAACTCTGAAATACATCCTTACTTGCCAGTGGCACGTTCATTACAATTTTCAATGAAAATTGCAGATTATAGCCTGCACAGTACTGAGTCCATTGAGAGAATAAAGATTCTCAAATGTGACTTGTGCTATCAAATGAAGGGGAAGGGTAATTAGCCTTTGTATCTGACTGAGTATAAAAATAAAATCCTTGGAATTCAAGATAGTTGAACTTAAACATTCATATACACTAGTTTCAATGCAATTTTTCAGGTCAAAAACTCCAACCTAGCACTAGACAAAGATTCATTTAGATGAAACAACATAGTGCTCAAATACAATCCAAAGCCTAGTGTCAAGATCTTGTCACACAATTCATGTGTCGTTTGGTTGAAAATATAATATAAGACCTTTACATTATTCAAGTAATGTGTAGATAATTTTTTAATTCCCTTTGTAGTGTTTAGAATGTGATCCTCCAAATCCTTAATTAAAATAATGTGATTCGCAACATTGACAGAAATTTTATGTTGCTTGTCTTGGATATAATTGAGACGTTTTTCCAAATTTCGTAAGTCGCCATTTTCTAAAGTCCCAAAAACAGTTTCAAAATTTTTCCACAAAAATTTAATATTCCTTGTTTTGGACGGGACTGAGGGAGCAGAGAAGCCAGGGTACTTACTTCTGTTTTGAACGAATAAAGATTGTTTTTTTAATAGTAATAAAGGAAAGGTGAAATTCTGATAAAACAAATTATTGTCTATTTGAAACTTTCGGTGGACATTAAGGACAGTGTTCAACATTACGTCCAAAGCAACACATTCTTCTTAAAGTTAGTTTAAATCCAAATAAATCACAAAATATTATAAATTATCTGAAAAAGTTATGTCCTCATTCCTTTCAAAGATGACTCTCGAATTCAGGGGTTTTACCGTGACCGAAGACACATACATACTGATAAACACCGGCAAAACTGCCAGGACCAATATGGTGAAACTAGAGAAACTGAAAAAAAAAGAATGTTTCCCCTTAAAGAGCAAGGTGGAAATACGAGACTATACAGTGAATACAAATACCTAACATGAATATAAACTAAATTGTTCCTATATTACACCCACAAAAGGGCAAATATCATTAATTACTAAAGTGAAATATTCTTCTTGGCTGACCTACAGCTCAAGATCCAAATACCTACAAGAGTTTCACATCTGCCTATCTAGTTCAATACCCAAAGAAATATAAAATACCCAAAACAACTGGACATTACACCACAAAATCTTACATAGTACATGCACTCATATATCAGTTCAATATAAGATGCTGTTATCACAAGACAAATGAAATTGCACAACAAACAATACGCCATAGATAAGAAGTAACTTATATTAGTACTATAGGTTTTTGTTGAAGTGTGAGCTCACAAAAATATGGATCCTAAAATGACTCAGTTCAATAGGTGATCAGTCCTCGAACAAGAAGTCAGGATCAGACAAGTAACAACAGTTACTGAAGTATATAATGCAAAGTCCACAATTAGGGTCTGCAGCTCCTAAACAGCACAGAAACATGTTATTTGTTTGCATGCAATTCCTTCAGGTGTGATGCATATGCCCTAGTAATAAAGGTTCCTGAACTGGGATCAGCTAAAGCGACAGTGACTTACATCAAAAATCGTTGGATTTGATATGGGCCCAACCAACAGTAAGAAATTTTTGTCATTTTCTTATCAGCTGCTTTAATGGCTGGGTGTGATTCGCACAAAGCTAGAACACATCTATGTGAAATGGGTTATATATGCGACATTTTTTATTCTTTGCACTTCTCTAGAAATGAGCTCGCATTAAATTCTTGAGGTCAGAAGTCCAAACCTCACGAACATCCTTGGGATTGCTCGGCATTAAGTCATTTAAATGACACAGATTCGACAAAGTGTTATTTGGGGCAAAAGTGAACATGATATTAAATGGACTAGTTTTGTGAGATTCGTGCCCAGTAAAATTAAATGTCATCTGTAGCCAAGAAATATTTTATCTCAATTCTTCTGATCCGTCACATGAAAGGCAATGAGAGCTGAACGAAGGTTTCGATTGAAACGCTCTACATGCAAAGGAGAAGGGTTGTATGGGGATAATGCCTAAAGGAATCAATGACCTTGTTGGACTCTGCCTTATCAATTTAGGAACTATTTTGCATATTTAAGAGCCCATTTAAGGAATTTTATTTTTGGAGCAAACTTTCACAAAAATGTTTTTGTCTTGAATATCAAGTATTAGGCCAGTAGCAGCCATGAATTCAGTACCCAAAAATAAGCCCAAACCCTAATGTTCAGAAACTTGATATTTATGAATCCAAGTGAAATTAACAATTTTAAACTTAATAGTGTCACAACAAGAAATTGGCAAAGCCTGTCTAGAAGCTATGTAACATAGCGCATCTGATCGTTCTACTGATTTATTGAACTTTAATTCCTTTACCTTTTCAAAAAATCTTACAGAAATAATAGCGCGAGCAGACTCAGAATCAACGAGAGCTCTAACAGATATTAGACCTAAATTTACCTCAACATGTGCTATTCTGACCTTTTGAATTCCCACAACATTAGAAAGCTTAACATGACATACTTCAAATATTGTCTTCTTTGCCTGGTCATAAGGACAAAACAACAGTTGAAACTTCTAACAACATTTTATGTGATGAAACAGGTGAGCTTTATATTGAGTATAGCAAACTTGCCTGGATATCGAGTATAACAGCTCACTTGTCCTTGCGTGACTTGATTTTTGTTCAAGAATATGACACAGGTCAATGCTGTGGCCTACTCTCTTACAGTAGCTACATAAATGTTTTTCCCTTTCTAGAGAGTCAGAGGAAGAAGGGGACTTGGCATCCTTAGTACTGTGTGACTGCTCACTTCTTACAGCGACAGCACTGGTGTGGGGATCATTACGCTTTTTTTTTTTTTGCTATAGGACCCACGAAATTACTGGTGTATATTAAAAATATGTTACCTCTTTTGGTCTGCAGAAGGTGAATGTATAAAAGCCTGATCCAATTCTACCCTCCGTTATAGTTTTGGCAACTTCAGTTTCAGGTAAATTTAAACATAGTATGATTGCGGCCTCTTTGACACTGCTAACAAAGTACTTCCTGGGGTTTTTGTAATCTATTAAACATTCTTAATTGCAACTGGGCACACAGCCACGAGTGAATAAAAAAAATTAAAATCTCATTATGGTATGCATAAAAACATGTGTTGAGACAACTCTAGACTAGTTCGTTCACACAATACAACTCGAGTAAAAGGGAAAATTACCTCAAGAATTTGTGCTTCTGGTACTATTTTGCTTTGCTGTATTTTGACTATGACTTTAAGAAATTCCAAAAACTTGGGTACACTCAATCCATCAGTAGCTGGGAAATCACGAAGCATGTTTTCAAGGGGGTGAGATATTTCGCCAAAAACCGATGAATATGTGGATGATCATGAGTGGGAAATTTGTATGGGGGTACTGGAAACTGTGGTGGGATGAAAGGAATATGAAGTTTAAATGCTGGAAACTCTGGTGGGATGAAAGGAATAGGAAGTTTGGATGGGTATTGTGTTGTGAATGGCAGCGAGTGGAAAGCTGGTTGAAGTTATGGTTGGAATGGATGAATTCCAAACTATGTTAACAGATATGGGTTGCGTGGTGACAGGTTCTTGTGAAGGTGAAGTGACATTAATGATGGTCAGTTGTTGAGTGAGTGATGTAATGGTGGTTGTTGGGAGGTCTAAACATATATGATCCATGATGGAAATTGACTCCATACTAGTAAAAGACTCAAACAGTGGCTGTGTTTAAGCTACAATGCTATGAAGGGATTTTAATTGACCCTCAGACAATTGTTCAGCAAATATGACTAGAAGGTTATTGGCATATTTTTTAGATGTGCCAACCTATTTTTTTACCTTGGGGTAATAACCAGAGATTATCTTAAATTACTTGTAATGCTATTATTTTTGTAGTGCAGACACAATATTATGCTTCAATATTCATGTCAGCTAAAAAGTCTAATGAAATGGGGTCATAATTATTCAATTCAGCTCTTAATGCATTTCTATATAGAGCTGCAGTGTTTTCAGATACTTGTGCACTCATATGCACCCTCATCCTTAAGTAACAGTTCAGGCACAATGCAAAATGCATTATGACAGAGGTGCAAATACACTTTAAAAAAATGGACACAAGAAAATATAACACACACTTAACCTAATTTTATAGTACACTCACTGAAATTTTGCCACTACCATGGATACCCTAGTCCCAAGGGGGACACATGCAACAAGCATGCATAATAAATACCCTATCTACAACAAGCAACTGCCACCATCTGCTACCATCTGTTATGTAACACCCTTGTGTAGTAGATTTCAGCCCCGACAGGTACTCTCATCATGACACAAGGATAATACACGTGAAAGGGCGGATGCAGATTCCTGTTGCAGAAGTGTTTGAAGAACTTAAGTTAAAATATTTGCTCCTAACTTTTACAATTTACAAAAAAAAAAAGATGTGTAGAAATATCTTATTTCACCAATAAAATTAATTGTCTGCTTTATAATCATAGAACTATTAAACTCATATTAACCAACAACTATAAAAAAATGAAAGCTGTGCCAATACAACTGGCGTTGGTGTTTTAATTACCAAAGCAAAATCTAAATATAAAAAAAAGTAGAACTATTGTCTCACAACATAAGGACCACAATAGTGGGCCCAAGTAATCGCGGAAAACCTAATTTGATGTCAAATTTTTATAAATTGTATATTTGCTGAAAAAATTAAAATCAACCCAAATATATTCAGTTAAAAAACATATTGATGAGTTATCTAAAAAGCTTAAAGTTAAAGAAAAATGGTATACTTTTAAAATTATAATGATGAAATTATTCCTTTAGATCAATCTGAAAACGATTCACTGGTTATATTGATAATGTTATTTTAGACAATCAATATATAATTTGCGAATATTTCACTAGAAGAAGGCATGAACTATAGATGATTTTTATTCAGCACATACTTATTCGAAAGAACCTAAGCAACTGGTAAGATATAATACAAATATTCTATGTATATTCAAACAAGATCATACTAACTTAAACAACATTTATAATAATTTTGTTAGAGGAGATAAGGTGTATGAAAAATCCAAAGAGATTTGTACAAAGTGCTGGGACGAAGTTTATGGCTTTATCACATTAGATTTGAGTAGAAAAATGAAATAAAGGAAGTACAGAAATAAAATCAAAAACTTTATAAAATAATAACTCCATTTCATGATTAGATATTTAAATGCTTCATGTACTCAGTTCCATCTCGTTAAACAAGAGTTTTCTTTATCTGCTTCCATGGCCACCAGACGAGAGAAAGATGCCATATGAAGTCACTCTCCGACCATGATGATGTAGCACGCTCCACATTGCAAATGTAACATCAGCGAGCTCTTGCAGTGCGAGGAATAAGCATTTGGAAAGTGCTGTTATCTAGTTGTGGCACATTGAACACTTGATGGGGATGACTTGTGATATGAATTTTCCAATTCATCACTTTGCACATCTTGCCACAATAGCTCAGTGACAAGATGTGCAGCTTTAAACGCAATGTTCCTGGGTTTGAATCCCGATCTGCGCAGATAATTTATATTGTGGGTATGAAGGTGCCTGTATCCATACTATGATTTATCCTTCATTCCATTCGAAATTTGAGCTAAACAAAAACTTTTATTGCTCATGCTCCTAGAGTACTGTAGATGCAATAAATGGCACCCCTCAAACTCCAGCCAAAAGACTCTCTATAAGAGACATATAGCTGGAGTGTCCCAGATGGTGAAGGTGCCACACCATCTGAGATGGGGTGCCAGAAATAATAACAAAAATAAAATATTAAACACTCCTCACATCACTACTTAAAAAAAAATAACATCATAGACTGACTGAGTTGCGAGGAGGGGAGTTCTCCAATGGAGTTTTGCTGGTGTCAAAATCAGGCGATAAAAATAAAAAAAAGATTCCTGGCGAGGCATTAATTTGGTTGTAAACTTAATAAAAAGTTCCCTGGTCAGGCATTAACTTGTCCATCATTTATGTAATTTTTTTGTTAATTTTACAATTTCAAGTACAGGAGTAAAATGAAGAACAAATAAAGATTTGGGTAGTTCCAAAACAGGACTACTTGAGCTTCGTTATTAAATAAACCATTTTTATATTTTAGTTTTATGGGGAACAATTCGTTCCTCTAAGCAGTCTTTTTTTTTTCATTATGGAATGACAGCCCTGGGATGAGCCCAGGGTTGAAAAATATGCTACATTTAATGGTGTTATCTTTTAAGTGACTCGTTAAAATAAAATTCACATATTTGCTGTTTTATAAATCCAAGAGATATCGGAATTATCAAAACCTAACCAGTTAACATAAATTTCATTACCTGTGGGTTTTAAGACATTTTCAACCAAATATTCATTAGGGTAGTTAGATTTAATAATTCTGTATTCATAAAACCTACCTTTTATTTCTACTCCTTTGATATCTTTCAGTTTGTAAGTACGTTCATCATAGTTTAAATCCTTAACAATAGTTAATAATTCCATTGTCCAATTAGGAGTTTAACATTTTTCAAAAATTGTTTATGCTTGCTAACATGGACATCACCTACTTTGTATTTTGATTTAGTAATTATAGTCACAGAATCTGTTTTATTAATTTTTTTTTTTCATTTCTATTATTATTTTCAATAGGTTTCCTTCCGATAGTTCTATTTGTATAGAATTATTTACTAAATCCTTTTATATATTTTCCCATTTATAATTAACGTTCAAAGCGAATTTCTTCCACATTTTATTTTTCATTGTGTTATTAAATCTTTCTACAACATTAGGATTGAATTCACTGAATGTAGAAAAATGGTTGATGTAATATTTTTGTATACGCTCTTTGAATGATTTATTATAAAATTCAGGGGCATTATCACTTTGTATATAACATGGTTTTCTTTTCATCAATATATATTTTAAACCATTTACTACATTATTAGCTGTATTATATTTAATAGAAATAGCAAATGCATACATTTAAAAATATCAATAATTTTCATAATATCCTTATATCCATTATTTATATATGATATGCCTTTGCAATGAACAGTATGCATCTCTACAAGATCAATCTCCCATAAATCACCAATTCCATATGAAATTATGTTTCTTCATGGGAAATTCTTTTTTGCAGGTTTATATAATTCAACGATTATTCCTTCTCTTATACCTGGCAATTTTCTTTAAAGAATGTCGATTTATTGTAATTAAATATGTAACATTTATTTTTCTAAACAAATTGGCCAATTTTTGCATTTTGTATTTTTACATTATTATTTCTAGTAATTTTCATACACTTCAAGCACCAAGTGATCTCCATTTATTAGTAAAAATCTATTTAGTATTTATATTTCTCAAACATTCCTATTGTTGTCATCAATAAATCATCATATTCAGATATTTAATTTAAAAAAATTATCACCTTTGTTAACATCAATAGGCTTACTGTAATCCATTTGTTTATTCCCTAATAACAGTGACAGTATCATCAGGCAAATTAACAGTCATTATTTTATTAACAGTCCAGTCTATCAAAAAAGAAAAGAAAATTACATTATCTTTGTGAAAAATATTAGTTTTTTATATTCACATTTGCTGTTAAATATATAAGATTATTCTTCCTTACATTTTTCAACTTTCGAGTTAAAGAGTGTATCACAATATTTCAAAACTGATTGATTTCAAGATTGCAATTTATCAGCTATTTCTTTATTAAAAAACCTTCAATTAACTGCATTTTTCCATCTATATAGTCAGCTAAATTATTAATTCTACGATATTTAAGACAATCATTATCTTTTGTAAAAACAAAACTTTACTAAGTTGATCTCATAAAGCGGAAACAGTAATATTGTATCTTGAATCTACGTAGGTCTTTAAAAAATAATCATAATTGTCAAAGTATTAAAGATTTAATTAATGGATTGAAACATGTATGCGAATAATTATGCGTTGTCTCTCTACGCCGATTATTGTGAGGAAAAAATAAATGAATTTATTATTCCGTGTGGAAATGAATCTTTCAAGAGTCCATCTGGGGCAAGAGATGTAATGAGAAAGCAAATAAATAAATGTCCATTTGGCAGAAAATATTTTTCGATGCATATTTTCTAAATATTATTGTAAAATACTCGTTTGTTTTAAGACGGTAAAATTGATTGTTGTTCTGATCCCCTTGAGATCTTTATAATATTTGTGCAAATATGAAAAAAATAAAATAATTAAGAAAATTAATATATACTATTGATAATTCTAATGTTTCACTTTGTTGTGTAGTTTTAACTTCTTGTATATTAATGCAGTTTGGTAGGATACATTCCGCCTTAGTTGATTTACAACTCTATGCTCTTTCCTACATTCATGATGGTTTTTAAACTTACTTGGGTTTTATGTATGGTTGAAAAATGAGTTACTTGGGGTGGCCTATGGTCTTGGGGCCTCAGGATTCCCAAATATATCCGTCATTTATTAGCAAAGAAATTATATATTAAAATATAAATCCTCTTGAAAAAATATTTAATACAATTAAACATAAATGACCACAGATAATTTACTTAATATTCTGACTGTGATTATCAATGTAACAAAGATTTCTCTGTTGGAAGTAATTAATTAAGATACTAGGATTATTACCTCCAAATGAATCAAAGTAGTAAACATAATTTTTATCTTTAAAATAACAAATTCAGTGAGTGCCAGGATTTGATGATCTGTCAAAATTAACCACAACACATTTATTTTTTGTGCATTCATTTTGGTAATTGATCAATTAAATAAACATTTCTAAAATTTTATATATATTGTATTTTTACATATTATTCAGTATCAATATTAGATAATGGAAATAAACTAATTTTTTTTGGCCTCTCTCTTTTGGCAACTAAATCACTTCCGGAATCCATTACTTAATTATGTTTCCATTGTTCTTCTAATTCTTTTAATTTTTTCTCATTTGTTCAACAGAATTATAATTTGCTCTAGCTCCTCCAGCTAAAGTTCCACGTGCAGCTAAAACTGTAATTAAAAAAAGTAGAAATCCTCCATGACGAAAACCACTTTGAAAATATTGGGTATATTTTCATATTCAGTAGAATTTGCCCTTCGGTGTTTCGTTGTACTTGGCTGCCACATTATGCTAGCCATTACGAGATTAGCCCAGAAAAATACCGAGTGTCGTGTGTTGGTAAGGACCGTACTTTGTAATTGCCAGTCTGCAATTTAGTAGTCTCGTGTAAAAGTTACCTTATGTTACCTTAGGTTACAGAGGAAAGAGTGATAACATTTATTAGGGCTTCATTTAGAATTTCCAATAACATCAGCGCTCATTTTCTTAGTTTTCCAATATGAATATGGGTAAAACGTACTGGTGCGAAAGCTTAAATGTAATTTTATACCCTGCCAGATGAGCTAACCATCTCTCAGAAGAGCTCTCGAATTTACCGGACTCACCACCAAGACGTTCACGTCGGGCATGAACACAAAATAGTACACAATTTGTGCACTTAAATACTTCAAGAGAGAATTCTAAGCTATGCAAAATAGTAAGTCAGGAATAAGTAAAAGAACATGTAAATAACACAGGAACCAGCCACAGAAATAATGTAGACGACACCACAGGATGTATATTTCAGTCCAGTTACTTTATTGAGGTTCTTATTATTTTCAGATGAATTTTGTTATTCAGATTTTATTATTAGCTGGACTATCTCTGAACAAACTATAGTGGAGGCAATTTGCAAAACTAAAAAGATAACACACTTCTAATTACCATGTAACTGGTCGTACCTATCATTAAGTCCCAGGCCACATAAAATTATCTTCAATCACAGAAGTTTTAAAACTTGAAATATTTTTAAAATAAAAAAAAATATCAGTTTACTACAAAATACATTATCAGTGTGCCTAGCTCGTGGTTATTGAGAAATTACACTCAGGTTTGCCGTGGGCAAAGTCTTACACATATAGTTCAAATTACGTAAGAAATTTAAGATGGCGTCGCCAATGAAAAATTTAAACGTTTTGAATAAATTTGGGCGGACGCTAAAATAATATAGTGTACTTCTGTATTATTTACTACACTTATCTTAGCATGCAAATGGTGCTCTCGATGTTAATCGGCCCTCGGACGTATTGCATGTTTAAATTGGGCCGAACGATCACGTAACTGTAGGGCTTTCAAATTCAAATCTGCACGAGTCTGCGTGAAGGAATGCCGCCTCTCTTAGACGTACGAATCTAGCTATCTCCTATAAATCTACCTAGCAATATGACTTATACGGTACTCGCTGATTGCTGGTCACAAATTGTATTTAAAATATTCGAGAAAAGCTTAAGACACCGTAACGAAATTAAATAAAGCCCTTCTCGCCACCCAGCTCCGGGTGCAAGACCTATGTCAGACGTCCGCAGTCATGATGGTCAGTTTGAGAGAGAGCGAACGCTTCGCTCTTAAGGCTGGATTGGACATTTTAAAGGGACCTAAACGTTCCAGCGAATAGTAGGCCAGGACTCAAACATGGGGTACAATAGGGATTAAGTACGTACGAAGTTACATGTCCTATCCATTTAGAAAATAGCATAGAATAAGGTGGTCTCAGCAATGTTTACAACAATGAAATAACAAACTAAATATGAATGTTTCACAAAACATGACCTGAAAATTAAAATGAAATTATTAATTAAAAATAACAACAGAATATCAGAAATAGCTCAACACCTATCCTTAAACAAGAATGCATTGCCACGTTACAGCTAAGAAAAATATTCTAGCAGAGTAAAATATTAAAAATTAATATAACATTAAATCACGTGATAATGCAGATTACATTAAAATAACATATGTGACAAGTGTGGAAAACATATACAACAGTGAAGTGACATAAGATCGCAGTATCCAAACACAGAGAATTAGCATAAAATATTCATAATAGATAGTGCGTATAACGTTCATTTTACGAATAATAGATAGTGCGTATAACGTTCATTTTACGAATAATAGATAGTGCGTATAACGTTCATTTTACGAATAATAGATAGTGCGTATAACGTTCATTTTACGAATAATAGATCGTGCGTATAACGTTCATTTTACGAATAATAGATCGTGCGTATAATGCTCATTTTACGAATAATAGATCGTGCGTATAATGCTCATTTTACGAATAATAGATAGTGCGTATAATGTTCATTTTACGAATAATAGATAGTGCGTATAATGTTCATTTTACGAATAATAGATCGTGCGTATAATGTTCATTTCACGAGGGTTAAAACTTCCAGATTTTCTTTGAGTACCTTTTTGATGATTAGTAGTGGCAAAGTTAATTTGAAACATTTTCCTTCTTTCAACTTTTTCTATTCAAGTTGATCTTTTGTTAATAATGTATCTATAACCAAATATCATAATTGATCAATGGGTATATCGAAAGTAATGGTTGTTATCTTCATTTATAAAGAAACAAATATAATTAATTAATAAATTTTAATACCCCAACCTCATTTACTTTTTGTTAACATAGTTGAAGCAACAACTGAAGAATCAATTTTTCACTATTTGGAGCATCTTCATGTAACATAATTTCTTTTGCTTCTTTTTGTAAAACTTTGTCAGCTTCATGTCTAGATTCTAAATCTTTATGCTCTCTGTATGCAATATCATGATGTTTACATGCTTCATCTAATTTATTTATTCCATTGTCTCTCTTTCCAATATTTCGTTTAATTTTATAGCCTGGCAAAAGTATTTCACGCAAATTTAAGTTGTTTAGTGTCCAATTTATTATTCCTTTACCATGGTGTTTTTAATTCGAAAATGAATAGGGAATTATATTAAAAACCCATATAAGATTTGGAATTCCTTTGGGATTGTTATTAACAAATTCAGAAAACTTATTGTTCAACATATTCATTATGCTTACTTTTTCATTGTAGTAACTGTTATTTCCTACATTTTCTTCTCCGTGAATAACTAACAACCTATCAATCAATTTCCTTAATCGCCCACCCAAATATATTCTGTAGGTAAACTTTTGTATTTTTTTATACCTTCGCCAGATCTAGGAGTTCTTGGAGAAATCATTATATCACGTGTGTCTGGCTCTGATCTTAAGTGTGATTATATCATATGTTGATCATAAATTGGTTTAGTTATATTCATGTACTTCCAACTTTTATTCGAGTTTACTTGCTTATTAGGTCTATATTCTTGGAATGCGGCATTGGTTGATAAAACAATTTCTTACAATTTTCATAGTCATTATTGATGCATTCATCTTCAAGATCTGATTGTTTATTTTTTGTAAACAAATTAGAAAGTCCTTTTGTAAATTTGAATTCTCTATCCTTAACCAATAGTTTATTATCATGTATCATTACTTTTGTATCCTCAAGGTAAAAATTATGCCCATCTCCTCGTACACTGTATTGTGTTTTAAAAGCATTAAGTCTTTCAGAAATTTTTTTTCCGAGAAATGTAATTTTATCCTTTTTGGGTATGATTATCACTTGCTCTTCCAAATTAGGAGATTTATGTGATGTGAATAATTCTCTTTGAAATTATATTTCTTCTGGAGTTGGAGAATAATAAAAATTCTTTGCTGCTACGGGAAAATTCATCGTTATTAAATGTTTTCTTTCTTCACTTACTTGTTATCTACCTTTTGAACAATATTTCGTTATTCGTCATTTAAAGGTAGATCTTTCTTCTTATTTCATTCATAATCTGCTTTATGATTTATTTTATTTTATTTTTTTTTGTATTTTCAGTGAGTAATTTAACTTGAGAACTCCCTTTGAAGAATCTTTCATTTATATGTGAATTATTTTATTGTAAATAAGTTATAAAAAGTATTGAGAGTTTTGAAAGGCAATCATTTCTCCCACACGGATCAAACATGGGAGAATTTAATTGTTTACAATAATAGAACTGAATTTGATATTCCTATAGGTGACGGATTTCCTTTCCCAAATAATGCTTATGTCTATGATCACTATCGCTTACTAAAGAGAGATAAAGATGGAAATGAGGCAAAATAAAAAAATTAGGCATTACTGATGTTTGTGCTAGCTTTTATCCTTTCCAGTTTTTTAGAGTAGAACTCTCAAAACATGAAAATATTATTGAAGCAGTTTATAATCCAGGAATAACATCAACAATGATGAATAATTTGTTAAGATCACCAAGCGAACCAAATTATTTAGCATTTACTGGCTTTGATAGTAAATATAGAGTAAAATTTGTTAATAGTGATAAAATAAATGAAATAACCTATCCTCTGAGATATATGTTTGATTTTATTTGAGATAACAATGAAATTTACTGGAAAGGTGGTTACAAAATTACTTTTTTTCTTAATCATCACATAACAAATTTTAATTTCTTAATTAAACTGAGAAAACAGATGGTTCAGTTGACAGAGACTATGCCGATTTGTGTAAAATTGTTATTCAAGAATTAGAAATTATGTGGTCTATTGTTGAACATGAATCTAACACACCCATTGCAATCAAAGAAAAAATATACACACATTCTAAATTGCCAAATAGTTTTATTTATTGGTAATTAAAAAAAAAGAAGTTCCTGCTGGATCAACTGATTTTAACTTTCGTATAAAAAATCAATATAATTATTTACAAATTGACATGCCCGATTTGATAATTGTAGTGTTTCTAACTAATAAAAAAAATAATACTTAAGAGGATGTACACGCTTCTATGTTTCAACACTGTAATGAAAGAAATATTTATGTTGAAAAGGAAGAAATAAAATTTTCCCAAAAGAAAATTGAAATCTAGATATTGAAAATGGTCTTTGAGATAAAAGGTTCCTTGCTTATGATTTTTTAAATACAAATTAAAAACTAGAAATTATATACATACATTTATACATACACACATATAAACATATATATATATACATGTATACACATACATGTGTATATATACATATATGTATTATACATATACATATATGTATATACACACATATACGCACATATTCATATATGTATACATATACACACATATAAATATATACACACATAATATATACATATGCATACACGTGTATATATATATACACATATACTCATATATACGCATATATACATATATACACACATACATACATATATACACACATATATACACACATATATACATATATATATATAAATAATGATCTTTATTGTAAACCAACTGTAAACTTTCATGGTAATAAAAATTATTATTCATTTTTTATGTGATTGATTGTTTAAATTGAAAAGCCACTGTTATTAAAGAAAAAAATATACAAAATATTTGTGTTGATTTTGATAAAGCTAATGGAGAAGGATCTATTTGTAATGTTGTTTTAATTAACCAAATGAATCTTATCTTATAATTATTTATAAGAATGGTATATAAATGATTTAAATTGAGAAATAAAACGATTTTACACAAACATCAAAATGTTTCAATAGTTTAATACAAAGTTTTAGACGTACAGCGTAATTGTTTATTCTTTTAAAACTTTTAGAAATTATCAGATGTGTTGTTGAGTTTTTTTAGCCAATAAAAAATAATTTGGTTAAAACTAAATGAGATTTTTCGCCTAGTCCCTCGGAATTTCTTCAGCCTGAGGTTTTGATATTTTCAATATTGCCACAGTATTTTAATGTTTTCTTTTATTAAATATGAAGCCATTTGAGTTACCTTGCAGCCTAAATTACATTTTAAAAGTATGCTTTGTTTCATCTGGTCCTGCCTATACCTTAGGTACCATGTCTGGCGATCTCAAAGAAGTAGTTTTCAAATTCCATCTAAATCTACAAAACGTACAGTTACTGCTCTTGGAAAGCGTTCACGACGAGAGCGATCTTCGAGAAATGGGTGAAGATCTTGAGCAGATAGAAGAATGGTTTAGAAAGGTAGTCGAGCATCGAAAATAAACTGTATTGAATAACAACATAATATTTCACTTGATTTTAGACAAAATTTACATTATTTGACTTAACTCTCCTGGATTTCATCTTATCTTTATTTGATTTTGGCTTATCTTTGCTTGATTGTCTTAAAATTATTTGAATTTGGCTTAAATTTGCTTCATTTTGGCTCAAATTTGCATAAAAGCTGCGCAGACATTTCGAAGAAATGGTAAATTTGCTTGAATTTTCTTGCATATTTGGCTTAAAATTGTTTGATTTTGCTTGCAGATTTGGCTTTAATTTGCTTGATTTTAGCTACTTTAGAGCGCTGTGCTAAACTAAATTTGCAACCTTGCAAAAATTGACGTTTCTAGAAAACATGAAAAAGTTGCTTGAAAAGATAAATTTGATGGATTTTGGCTTATTTTTTTATTTTTATTTTTTTCATAAACTTAAATCAGTTTTTGAAGTCGCAATGAAAAACAGTAGATGAAAAACACAGAAAAACCATTAAAAAAATGTGATTTTTTTTTGAAAATTGTAAGATTTTTTGTTGGTGTTTAGTGAATTTTCGCGGTATTTTAAGGCTTGAAGACAGGGCAAAACAGTAGCAAAAACAATGAAAATCCTTGAAAATACCGTAATTTTTCTTTAAATTTCAAGGAATTTTTGGTTTGTCTCATACCTACCCATGTACTACTAAAGTAATAATTTCTTTACTTACAAACATTTACGTAACAATGTCATTTCATCGTTATGGCCCAGAACTAATTACCGTTGTCGTTGCCAAATGGGCCCATGTCCTTCAGTGTGCCCGATAAAATATACGTAGGTACATTTGTGAAGGTTGGTGACATTTTTCATAGGTCGATATCGGAAGTGCTCGTGTAACCTTGAGCAGTGTATAGCAGACAAATATGTCAAATTACTAATTTCCCTTCATAAAGAGTCTACGTTCAATGCCATTCGATTCTTTTAATAATGCTTTTCTCACTGTTTTTATATGTTCGTCACACAACCTATGGTCCTTTCTCGTCGCAGCTGTTGGATTTTGGACATTATCCTTCACGGTCATTTAATTTTTTTGACGGTGATAAAGTGCGCTAAGCGTGTGTCACGAGCACCACCGCATCTAGGACGAATCTGGAACTTATAATTAGAATTAGAAATCACTTTAACTAGCAAGCGAGGCGGACAGGCTAGGAAAGAACGTAACAAAATATAAGTTCTAACGTCCGTCCCTTGACAGGCGCACATGGCACATGTCCCATTAATAACGCAGGGAAAGATGTATAGTTAGATTTTTTTTTTGTCGTGTAAGAAGTTTCTCCAGCGTCTATAAATACTGCAAGAACGAGGTCTATACCACGTTCGCTGTTATCGAAGTTCTGAGAATCCGGATAATCGGTTTACTTCATGTCGTGTTGTATCCAAAACGGGTGGATACTCGCACATTTATTTTTACTTTTTTGAGATCGTAAGAAAGTTAAGGGACTAAAAATTAATTAATTTCTTAATAAGGTGATGTCTAATGTGATTAACATTTATATGGCCTAACTGATAAAAACAAAGGCAACATCGTACTATTTAGAAACTTTCTGGAGTTCAATTAAATGCAGACAACCAATTTATAGACGTAACTCTGATAATTCTGCTTTCAGTTTGTCCAGTAAGACTCAGTCATGTTCGCAGGAGTCATAACCCGAGTGAGTGAAGAATTTTTGGGCGGTCCTTTACATCGAGGTCCTGAGAGCCGATGAGGGAGAAGCGAGGCGAATATATGGAGCAGTGCCGGAATGTGAGAGCGGGGAAACTAGAAATCCCGAGAAAACCCGCCGACCAGCGGCATCGTCCGGCACAAATTCCACATGCGAAAATCCGGGAGCGACCCCTTCGCGAATCGAACCCGGTTCGCCTTATTTGGAGGCGAGCAGGCTCACCACTACATCACCGCGACCCCCACGCACGTTAAATATACCATTCCCGAGCACTCCAGCATATCATATTGCTGTATTCGAAAGAATATTGGCCGGAGACATGCAATGAAAACTCTGCCTTTGACTTTCCACCGATAAACTGATATGGTCACCACCTGAAGTAGACGTAGCACGACAAGAACACTGCACGCTATTTCAGAGCCTCGTGCATAGGAACGATTGGGAACTAGACTTGTGTGTCACTGTCGCCGTTATCGCTCCATCGCTTCTGTGATCCAAACGCGCAAAACACCTCCTGGTAGGCGCCGCCGTTGAAAACTAACATCAGGACGGCACGTTGTTTACTCTAGCTATTGCATACTGTAGACATACATACCTTTGACATACCCTGCTGATAACTTTCTTCCATATTTGATCTCAACAAGTCGCGCCAGTGTTAACACACAGTTTCTACATGAGTTGGCAGCTATTCATGAGATCTATTACACACCGAATGCATTCATACATCCAATGTGACCATAACACAAATATACGACAGTGTGTGGCCAGGATGTTATGTTAGCACGGCAAGATTATAACCCTTTAAGATCCACTTAAATTTATTGTTTCAAGCATTGCAAACAAGATGAAATTATGATGAGTGCTGTACTTGAGTTAACACAACACTTCTTTCATTGTCACAACCAATGAGTCTACTCTATATGTTCGCCTACTGTTATATGAACCTATTATGACATGGACGAGTAATACGGTTTGCGAGTCCTTTACCGACAGGTTTTATTATTGGACATCGAGGTTCGAAGTGTGCAATATATGCCAAGAATTGCCTATAAGTGCGTAATATACAAAATTGAGTACACTGGATCTGAATGAACTAATTACAAGATAAGTAGGTCGTAAGAGCACGTGTGTGAAAATGTTAATGTTTAATGAATGTAGTTGGAGAAAAGCGGAAGAGCTGCTACATAGCATCGGCTACCCTACAAGATGTCTCCGGCCTGTAGTGTGACTGGGTGAGGCAAAACACGATTTAGGTGTATAGGTTACACAATGCAGTTGCGAGGAATACCAGGCTACGCAGAGGAAAAACCCACCCTCCACTAGCAGCATCCGTCATATTTACAACAGTCTAAAAACCAGGACTCGGATCCGTCAGGAGTCTGTAACGGTACTTGAGAGGCTAGCGTTCCACTTTCACGGACTTCGAGCCAGTTAGGGTGTAACTCCACGCGTCATAACGGAGTGTTGGTTTTGCTTGATTTTTAATATGATTAAAGTAAAAAAAAAATTAAATTACTGTATAGCGAACTGGCAATTGACATTACCTTTCAGTACAAGAGAACACTGAACAACGAACATTATAATTATGTTAAAATATTGATGCTGTAAAGTTTGGTTCGGACTGATATTGTGACTTAGTTATGGGTTTGTAGTATAGATGTTTATGTCTCTTCTGTAAAACAAAGTCAATAGCTAGTTCGCTATAGACGTACTTTCGGAGTATCCGAGCATAAAAAAAAAATTAGGGTCAAGAAGCAGGAATTAAATATCGCAGTTGAAGCTTATCCTGAGGCGGTCACCTATCTAAAGCAATTCTCGTACTTGAGGCACAGAAGTGCCTTGCCGGGTTTATAAGGGCGACACTGGCACGCACATCAAGTGCGCCATCGTCGCTATGCGCGAGGCTATGCAGTGTTCTTGTCGTGTTGCTCGTGGGACTTGAAGCGGTGACCTCACAATGTCTGCAGAAATGATCAGTCCAGCCTCCTCTCGTAGTTTCGCTCATGAATTTTCTTTTGCTTGTTGGTCACGTGTCTTTGTGAGAACGTATTATTTCACTTGGCTTGCCAATCAGAATTAGGTTACTCATGTGGCGTGTGTATTTTTTTTGTAAAAATACACCTAACACATGTATGTACAAATTTACACCATAGAATTACGAAAGTGGATCTGAAACAACAATCTGAAAAAAAAACCGTTCGTAACGATGTTGTAAGCGACCAGAATAATACTTATAGCGTGCGTATTATCTTGACAGTACCACCCTGTCGTCGTCTGGAGATGGTTATGTTTTAATAAGTAATCATATTGTAGGTAAATATAATAGCTTCGTCGAAAACCCTGTGTTTAATAAAACATCATTAAATGCCCTTCAACGTCCAGGAGGTAGGTTAAGGTGTTAGAGGATTATGTACTGAAACACGTTCTGTAAAATCGTTTTTGCAAATACCCGTATCTTGGTAAATATATGATTTGTAAATACCACTTTTTTTTTTTTTTTTTTTTTTTTTTTTTTTAGAAAAGGCAACAATTCTTATCATTGTACCTATTTTTCACTTTTATCGTAGTAAGTGTAGTCCTGGAAATAATTCGTGGAAATGGTCAGATATCGTATTTTTAAAGCTTATTAAAGGCAGTTTCCTTACGTATTACGATAAAAGTACGACTATACGGATAAAGCATAATGCGTGGGCTTTCATCGCGTGTAATGAAGTCCCACTTTTAGAGATATATGCCAAATACAGCATCACGACGGGAAGTCTACACACCCTGCACGTATGAGCGACGAAGCACTAGGGTTCGTGTAAGAATCACCCTGTGACGGCTATACCTCCACATCGAACGAAATTCAAACCGACGGTGCCATATGAAGTTGAGAAAATGTTGGTAATTTGGCACGGCTTACCTTCGCTGCGACGGGGGTGTGTTTGACTAACTCTACGCCTCACGTCCGCTGGGCGGGCCTGCTGGTCTTCAAGTATGGGAGCCGTGGGCTGCTGCAGCCCACTAAATCTATGACTGCCATCCCCCTCCCTCGTACGTCACCTTGACCACGTGACGCCATTCAGCCAGTCACGCATCACCAGGGTGCCCTTCCAGGACTTCAGATATCGACGGAGTAAAGATCATTTTGTAATGTTCTAGATTATTTCAAATAAAATATAATTACCGGTGTCTCACCCAGATCCGAGGAGACAGTACAGGGTTTTTAATTGGGCAGGAACTGCTGTTCCGTCAACATTTTAAAAGAGGGGGGGGGGGGGCGCTTGCTGCCATTTTAGTTAAGTATGTTTTAAACCAAAATAATTTTATGTAAACTGCATATAGCTGGAAAGAAATGCAATCTTGCAAAAATGTAGATTTTCGGGGAAGTTTAAAACAGAATTATTTTCGATGCCGTTATACTAAATGTAATAAGTGGGAAAACTATGTTTTTTTATAAAGTCTATTGATTGTAAAATTTAGGGGAAAAACTATGTAAATGTGTATATTTTGATATAAAAACCAAGGCAACGAATAATTTTTAAAACTTTTCTCTCCAACTAACCCAAATCCATTTTTTGACATCATTGGGGGGCTCTCAGCTGTTTTCAAACTTATAACACCTAAATTCAGGAAGTAGTTGAGACAAGGACCTCGTCCTGTATGTATTGGCAATCACCGCCTCATACAGGATAGAGAAATCTGCGCCGCTCTCCTTCCTCAATGCAGAGAAGTTAAAAGGGAACATAAAGATAGGAATTTTGTAAAGTTATAAATCGTACCAACTCCCCGGGTTTGTTCCAATAGTCGTAAGAGTGACTTTTGTTAGTAGTGGTGCATCAACTCATTCACAAAATGATTTCTACAGGTATCCGTACATCGTGGATCGAGCGAATGTTTCAGGAAACGCTTCAAAAAAATCTGATGGACGCAGGGTCTCCTTTAATCTGGACGATGGGATAGATACACTCCGACAACATAGGAGGGAGCTAGTCAGGAAAAGTGACTTAGCTACTCAACAAGCGGGTGAGTCCGACTCAGTTAGCGTTTTTAAAATTCTCAAACATTTGCAATCTCACTTGGTATAAAATATAGAGGTAGTTCACCGCCTGAATTTAAAGTCTGTTGTAAATGTTTTGGTGCAAATGGTTAGAATCGCGTCTTTAAATATTTACGAAATCGTGATTTCGTATGCCACTATAATGCTCAAAATGCCAGAGCCTTTGCAAAATTTAGTGGGGCAGGCGATCAATGAACGTATGCCATTTAGTGAGTTTAGTCAGGCAATGTTGAGACAGACGGGTTCATCAGTAGCTATCGCGCACCAACGTATGAAAATATTGGAAATATTGTAAAGTCCCAATGAGTCAATGCAGCAGTTTGTCAGTGAGACTATTAGATGGGTAGAAGTGTTAGGTTACATCTAAACGGCAATGCCAAATATGTTCTAGTACAAATCATCCGACGGCTAAATGCTTTTCGAAAATGCAAAAAGGGGAAGGGAATTCCGCGCAGGAAAAGTTAAAACAAAATATCATATTTGTTTTAGGAATAATCATCCGACGGATAAATGTCTCTATAAGAAATCGGGTAGCGACGGGAAAGAAAAGCTACTTGAAAACGGGATCCAGTCAGAAGTAAAAATTAATTCATAAAGTGTTGCTAAGTCTCAATGTCTTAAAACCGTAAAATATATTATTTGTTTCATATGCGGTAATCCTGGATATTTTAAATTTAATTGTCCGTTAAAGAGAAAACCTGCAGGAATAGGCACCGTGACAAACACAAATCTATGTAACAAGAATGGTCTACTGTATGAACAGGTTGTGATTGCAAACGTAACGATGTCAGGCTTGGTTGACTCTGGTGCTTCAGCGACACTTATAAGGCAAGAGCCATTGGAAAAAGTTATGCGGGACCCGTCGCTTGGAGCTGTGTAGTTAAAACGGGGCAAGTCGGTGAATTTTCCTTAGCCGACGGGGGTTTGATAAAGTCAGAACTAAAGCGGTGATGAAAGTGAAAATAGAACATTTTTCATGGAAAGTAGAGTTCCGTGTTTTTGAACATCTGTCACATGACGTGATTTTATGAATCGATTTTTTGGGTAGTACGCGCGCATGCGTTGACGTAGCAAAAAAGGAATTACGGTTCAGTTTCTCCCCCGACACGGTAGTAAATTTGCAAGTAAAACCTTCTCATTTCCATAAAATTCTGTTTCTTCAGCATTCTGAAGAGGTAGCGAAAGCGTCAGAACAATTTCAAATGGAATATACAGATGTGCTTACGTCGAAGTTAGGACATTGTAAAGAGATTCTAGTAGAATTAAAACTGAAAGATAATGAGCCCGTAGTGTGCGTGCCGTATCGTGTCAGCAACCAATATTAAAATATTTCAAAATTTGATCACAGAATTGCAAGAGCAGGGAATCGTGGAAAGTTCCAAAAGTCCGTACGCAAGTCCGTCTTTTCTAATTCCTAAGAAAACTCCGGGACAGCTTAGAATTATCTGTGATTATAGAAAAATAAATAAAACATCGTATGTTGATTCCTATCCGGTACTCGCCATGGAAACAACATTTGCAATAGCAAAGTATTTAACTATTTTAGATTTAAATTCGGCATTCTTACAAGGGCTACATCCCAATAGTAGGGCACCGTTAGCGTTTCGTACACCGTGGGGTTTGTATCAGTGGACACGTTTACCGATGGGAGTAATTACCGGACTCCAGTGTATGTCTAGAGTGTTAACTCACGTATTAGGAAAATATCTATATGAGTTTGTATTCACGTACATAGATGACAGAAATACGTTAGAGGGACATCTTCAACACTTGCGGCTAGTAGAAGATGCGTTGCGTAAAGCTGGACTGACGGTAAATCCGGAAAAGTTAAATTGGGCATCACAACTCGTGCGTTAATTGTGATTCATAATTTCCGAAGGAAGTTTGCGAACAGATCCGGAAAAGGTGAAATCAGTTGTAAATTTCCCGCAGCCAAAAAATGTAAAAGGAGTGAAAAGATTTTTAAGTATGGTAGCATTTTATAGTAATTTTATTCCGAATTTTTCCGATCTTGCAGCGCCGTTAAATAAATTGAAAGGAAAAAAAAAAGTGCCGTTTCAGTGGAACGAAGATCAGGAAAATGCTTTTCAAAAATTGAAAAATATGTTAGCAAATCCTTCCGTTTTGCATTTACCGAATTTTTTCGAAGAGTTCTTTTTGCACTGCGATGCCAGTTATGTAGCAATAGGAGCGTGTTTAAATCAAAAGATTGATGGCCATTTGGTACCGATAGCGTACGCCAGTAAATTATTGACTCAAGTAGAATGTAAATATACTATTAATGAAAAAGAATGCTTAAGTAGTATTTTGGTTATGGAAAAGTTTGCAGATTATTTGGATCACGCACCGTTCACGTTGTACACGGACAACCAAGCGCTAAGACGGTTATTAAAATCACAAAAGCCTGCACGCAGGTTAGCATGTTGGTTGGTAAGATTGGCCCGTTTCAAATTTCAATGTACAACACATTCACGGGGTCGATCATTCGGCAGCAGACGCGTTGTCGCGCATGTATTGCGCCGAAGAGTTTCAGCAAGGTGACGAGCAGGTGAAGAATAGGGCACCTGTAGTGAGCGTCGATAGTCAGCTGTCAAGGCCAGCAGTAGGAAACACAGACGTTTCAGAATTAAATACGTTACAAAAATTCCCAAGTGTGTTTACCGACATTAAAGAATATTGAAATACTAGTAGGTTTTGTCTAAAATTTATAATGGAACTTCGCCGTATGTTATCCATAAAGGTTTTCTAGGTGAAAGGACGAGACGAGGAAAATAGTTTTTGTACATGAAAATGTGAGGGCGATGTTGTTTAAATATCACCACGAATCTTATCACGGAGGACATGTAGGGCGTGATAAAATAATATGTCGCGTATTAGAAATTTTTTCGTGGCCGAGAGTTCGCACCGACCTTGAAAACTGTGTTAAGGGTGCCAACACACTAAACCGAAAAATAAAAAACCAGAATGCCAGTATGCGGGTACGGTAGCCACGAATCCTTGGGAACGTGTGTATTTAGACGCCATGGGTCCGTTGCCCCGGAGTACATCGGGTTTTGTCTATGTCCTTGTAATAATATATAGTTTCAGCAAATTTTGTCTATTTTTTCCGTTACGCACCATCAAGGCAGTTGAAATCTGTAAAGTTGTAATGCAACGGTTTTACAGTGTTTTTGGCGCACCCGTATACGTAGTAACAGATAACGCTACGTATTTTTTTGTCGCAAGAATTCAGAGATTTGAATTTTATATGGGGAATAAAAGATTGTGCAAACTGCCCCGTACCATCTACAAGCAAACACAGTAGAACTTGTTAATCGTAATATTAAGATTGCCTTACGCAATTTTCAGTCAGATATGCAGCGTCACTGCGATGACGTATTATACTTACTGTTTTGTGTGTCAATAATTTGATTCATAGTGCACACAGGTATGCACCAGCTGAAGTGTTTTTGGGAAGGAGATTGATGCACCCTTCAGTAAATATATGGCCACTCCACGGTATTTGTTTGGAAAACGTAAATAAATAACTGGAAGAAATATGGGCGGATGTGACACGCAATTTAATTGCGTATCACCAGGAAATGGATCAAAACAAAAACTTAGGTTACAAAGATGTAACTTTGGAACCTTGTGATTTAATTTTGGTCGAGACTCACCACCTTAGTTCGAAAATTGATTATTATAGTGCTAAGTTGGCGGTGAAATGGCGAGGGCCGTTTCAGATAGTGAGGTTTCTTTCGCCCATGACAGCATTGATCCAAGATCCATATTCTCCAAACCAATACGAAAAGATTCATACCTTCCAATGTAAAAGATATCACGTACCCACAACATAAGAGGGTTATCCCCCGCCCTTCCCTTTTGTGAAATCCACACCGTCTTCATTAAAGGATGTGAAACTATTTTATTATGATTTCTAAGATTTTAAGATTATTGAATTTTTATCAAGATATTTTAGATTTCCAGTGTGTCCGATGGAAAATTTAAAAGAGAAAGAGAGAGAGAGTATTAAAGTTTTGTAAGCAAGTACACTCTACTCAAAAGTTAAATGAGTGCATAGTTAAAACGTGTACAAATATTTATAGTTAAATGATTACATATGTAAAAATGTACAACTATGTAAATTTATAAATATTTAAAGGTATACCTGTATATAATGAGTAAAGTATTATGCTATACGTATTTAAAAGATATATATATACACATATATATAATGAGAGAAGCATTAGAGATTATATATGTAAATGGAAAAATGGTTCGAAAATTTAAGTAAGCTTACCCAAAGTCAAATTTTAAAGAGATTTATGATTGTTCTACCTCTTGGTCGAGTGATCCCTGGTGCCTGTGTGTTTTATGGTTGCTACTAACAACGTGTCCCGTGTCCCGTGTCCCATGCGGAAAGGAGCCTGGGGTAAGGGCCTGGCCAGACTATATCTTATGTTCTGGACGCGTATTCGACACCGAATTCGTGGGTCTTTCTTCAGGGGAGGCGGGATGTGACGGCTATCCCTGCACATGGTAACGAAAGTCAAAACCGACGGTGCCATATGAAGTTGAGAAAATGTTGGCCGTTTGGGACGGCTTGCCTTCGCTGCGACGAGGGTGTGTTTGACTAGCTCCACGTCTCACGTCCGCTGGGCGGGCCTGCTGGTATGCAAGTATGGGCGCCGCGGGGCTGCTGCCACCCACGAAATCTATGACTTCCTTCCCCTCCCGCGTATGTCACCTTGACCACGTGACGCCAGCCAGTCACGCATCACCAGGGTGCCCTTCCAGGACTTCAGATATCGGCGGAGTTTAGAACATTTTGTATTGTTCTAGATGATTTCAAATAAAATATATATACAGGTGTCTCGCCCAGATTCGGGGTGACAGCACAGGCTTTTTAATTGGGCAGGAACTGCTGTTCCGTCAACATTTTAGTTAACTATGGTTCAAAGCAAAATAATTATATGTAACCTGTATATAGCTGGAATGAAATGTAATCTTGCAAAATTGTAGATTTTGGGGAAAGTTTTAAACAGAATTATTTTTGATACCTTTTATACTAAATGTAATCAGTGGGAAAACTGTATTTTTATATAAAGTTTATTGATTGTAAAATTTTGGGGAAAAACTATGTAAATGTGTATATTTTTATATAAAAACCAAGGCAACGAATAATTTTCAAACCTTTTCACCGGAACCAACCCAAACCCCTTCTTTGACATCATTGGGGAGCTCTCAGCTGTTTTCCAACTTAAAACACCTACACTCAGGAAGCAGTTGAGACAAGGACCTCGTCCTGTATGTGTTGGCAAACACCGTCAAAACCTGTATCGCTTCATCGCTTCTTGACAGTGAACGCGCTGCTACATGCTCCTTTTAAGCAAGGGTGGATAACTTAACAGTAACATTTAGCAACGTTGATTTTCTGAGTAACATATTGGCTTGTTACATGATTTCGGTAAATTTTGTATGAAACTTTTACAGTATCTGACAACACTATAACGTTTCGTGTACTATATCATCATGGTACGCAACCGAATAAAAGTTATTAATATATGTTTGCTGTCGCGATTAACGTTATTTGCAAATGCTATAGCTGATGGTAACAAAAAATACTTTAAAGTGTGCACTAAACCATGGTAGATAACTCAGTAAAAGATATATAACGTAATGGTGCATTATAACGTCATGGTAATAAGAAAGTAACAGTTATGACTATTTATGCGCTGTTGTAAATAACGTACGTTACTTACTATTTAGTTCGTGGTAACCTAATGACGTTAATCTACACTATAAAGTCATGGTCATAACAAAGTAAAAGCTATGACTATTTTGGCATTGATGCAAAAAACATTATTCCCATAACACTATAGCTTGTGGTTACAAAGTCACGTTACTGCATGATAAAGTCAAGGAACATATCTCAGTAAAAGTTTAAAAATATTTTTGTGTTCCTGTGAATAATTTTATACACACAACGCTATAACTCGTAGTAAAAATAATGTTACGGTACGCTATAATAACACAGCATATTAATTTATTTTTTATTTGTGTTACTGCGAATAACAGTATGAAATTAAATGCTACAAAAATATAATATTATTATAACTGTAAATAAAATTGTTTGGGACGGCCTACACTTTGAAATAGTAATCATAAAGTAATTTTGATTCGACTGGTGATACGCCTACAATTATGACAAAGGTTTGCCAGTATGTTTATATTATGTTTGCAACTACGTCGGCGTGTAACAGTACTATCCTGGAACAATTCAGAATAACATTACGATCCCAAAAATTTTCTGAAAACACTATCGTAACAGTCATATGGGGCATTTAGAAAACTCTCAATGTTGCTCGCACACATGACCTTGGAACTTTATTTTTATTCTTACTTGGAAGATTTTCTTCAATGCTAAAAATGTAGCGTTTATACGACTTGTCAGCCAAATTACGAGTCGCTTTATCTACCTATAGTCTGTAATCGGTATTATGTATGTTTACTTTTAATCACAAATGACATGGCTTTTTTTATAACCATATTTTAAAACGTGTGTCGATACCTTTTAAGGTGACTGTACGAAATAACTGTATTTCGAAAGTTCTTAATTTTATTCTTTATTTATTTTATTCACTTACTCCATCTGGACTATTGTCACACGTTATATTTAAGTTCGCTGTCAAATGAGAAATATATTTTGATAATCACGTGCTAAATACAGATTTTCGATTTTGCAAACGCTGTATTTACACTACAAATATAACCATCGCCTTTTAAAATGTCTAAAGCTCACGACCACAGCTATCTTCCAATTTATGACTATTCAACATGGCCTTCGTCCGGATGGATTGGGCGAGCATTAAAACCAGCCAGTTTATTACCTCCACATTCAACATTCTGAAACCTGCGCCAGAACATACATTTTTGTATACTACTGTTAATGTCCTGCCATCCTTGAAATTTTTACCTACCTACTTATTTTACTTGCAGACAGCGAGAAAATTATTGCGTTTATTACTCAAATTTAATTTAAGTCTAATAATTTATTTCTTAAAGTTGTTGTAGCTCTAAGGTAAATATGTAATTTTTCATTTATAATGTTTACATTTTGCCATTTGTGTTTACTTTTTTTGTAGCACACTAAAATTACATATTTTGGAAATAACTAATTAATTTTTGTTTTGTTGTATTTTTACACTTCCTATTTATTTACTTAAATTTTCATGATTTTTATATTTTAATATTAAATTTTACGTTTTTTATATTAACAGAGTATAACGGGAATCATTTATGTGACTTAAGGGCTTAGCTTAGCTACTTTCTTTTTGTGATACATATATGTATATATAATATATAATTTAAATTTGGCCTCGTATTTGTAAATGTTCCCTAAAATTTTATTTTTTGATGTCGCCGTTTTGAGAACACTTACTCTTTGATAATAGCGCATTAGGATCGTTGGAGTGGTATGTTTGAATAGGTTTAAATTTGCAGTCACCCGATTGGCTAAGAGGTTCGAGCCCTTCGTTAAAGTAGGCAAGCAAAGTATGTTAGGAGTCACCCTTCTATAATTCATCAGCAGTGCAGGACTGCATAAGGCTGCTCGCCCGAGTGGGTGTAGCCATAGGAATTCTAATTAGATGTATAGAGAGTTCGGACATCACCCTAAGTACAGCTGTCAGTCGCAATGTACACCGACACGAAAAAAGTCATGAAATACCCGTCTAATAACGTGTAGGGCCCCCTCTACTCAGAAGAAGTGCCATAACTTAACGTGGCATGTACTATAAAAGTGGACGGAAGAACTCCGGAGAGATGATAAGTCATGCTGTCTGAATAGCTGCCCAAAGTTTCCAGGTATTGCTAGGTGCCGAATCGTGGGTGAGAATGGCTCTCTCCATAACGTCTCATAAATGCTCGATTGGGTTCATGTCGGGGGAACGTGTTGGCCACTCCAATTGCTGGAACCCTCCAGAATGCTCCTCGATCCAGTCCTGGGCATCCGCAGCCCGATGAGACGGCGCATTATCCTGTTGGAACATCCCATCGTTGTCAGGAAAACTGAAGTCCATGAACGACTGCAATTGGTTACAAGGAGTGTTTTGCACTTGTTACCATTGAGGTTTGTGGGTACATGGATAAGTGGACCCAACCAATGCCAATTGAACACATCCCACACCGTTACGGAACCACCACCAGCCTGTATGGTGCCTCGTTGACAACTGGGATCCATGATCTCATTGGGTTTGCGCCATACCCGAACCCTGTCATCAGCCCGAAACAATCTGTATCGCGACTCAACGGACCAAGCCACGTGTTTTCACGTCTCCAAGCCCAATTAGCAACCTCAGGAGACCAAGTGATGCACTGTGTCCGGTGCTATGCTGTTAGCAAGGGCACTCTGGTGGGTATTCTGCTTCCATATTACATAGAAATTAATGCATGTTGCACAGATCTGCTAGACACACCTCTGAAACATCCTGCATTGAATGTGGCTGTTATTTCAGCAAGTGTTCCTGCCATGGAAGCACAGACAGTTCTACCCATCATCCGTCGGTCACGATCACCAAGTAACTTTGGACGGCAACTGCATTGTCAAAGGTGGATTGTAAAGCCTTGATTTTGATATTCCCTGTACACATGTGACACCCTGGATCGAGGAATATTGAAAGTCTACACAACTTTTGAAATTGAATGTCCCATCCTTCTGGAACCCACAATCATGTCCCATTCTAACTCTCATAACTCATGTCGCCTTGCCATGCGCATGTAAACAACAGCCAATCCGAATGACACGACCACACAACTGAGAACGATTTAGGCCGTGTAACATCCTTCTGCAGCTGTTGCGCCACGAGTCATTCAGCTACATTGTGCCGGAACACGAGCACCCCCTCTTGTTTTGACTGATCAGGAGTTGGAATGTACCATATAAGACCGTTTGTCCATGGGCTTTAGTAAGCTTACATATATAATGACTGCCTATATACTATTTGTTACTGGCGCGGGAGAGGCCTACATTCAACGAGTTCCTGTTTTCAATAAAGAAATTCCTACAAGATCGTCAGCCTTAAATAGATAAGACTGAGTTTTAATTCGCAAGTAAAGTATTACAGTGACACGTTACACTATCGCCTACCCGTTTGTTCTAGAAGTTTAGAATCGCCGCAATTTTCATTTCTGTTCAATAGTACTTAAATCAGTATCTAATTATGGGGAACCCGAGATAGAATTTTGTGATGTTCGCAGACTATAAATGGAACGTTTCATACAACAATTTAGTTATTTCCTGAAAACTGATTAATTTTGGAAGATTTTGTTTTCTTTTAACCACGAATTCAATACATTTTCACACTAGGTCTTGGGGTGTAGGTAGACAGTAATGGCCACTACCCAGCAACCGTAGATTGATTTTCTAACTAAATTATTTTTGCAATTGCCATCGAGCATCATTTTGAAACATATATTTCAACATTCTAATTTGAAATCTGGAAATTAATTTTCATTAAAAAATCAAAATTAAAACAAGCCGTGGTTTACAGGACTCGCTCAGTAGAGAGATGTTAATCCCTATTCCTCCTAAGCATGACTTTAATATCCTTGTCTAAATGTGTTTTGCTCAAATTTGTGTTCCTGATCGCATACAAATTGTATGCGCAACAGCAGAGTGAGGCGGAGAGTTTGTAAGTAACAGGTGTGTCTACTGTTCAGCAGAGTGCATGATTCCAGGCCACAGTTACCCATCAGGTTGGCATAATACTGTCCTTAAGAACTCGGATGCCATAAATTTGAAACATCTGACTGAAGTATAGAGTCAAGGAAAAGGTGGAAGGTACGGCAGTTACCAACGCTCAGCTATAATTTTCCCTCTACCGAATGGCCTGATACGGTGTTCTAAGATGCTGGGTTGGCTCCCAGTGATCTGTATCCCAGTGCCTATTGTCGTGGCTAATGAAAATAAGATTTTCTTTGCTATTTATTCACACCTCACATACATCGTTTTCCTAGGGTGCTGTTGTACTACTGGTTCATATGTACAATGTTTCTGAGGGTCCACGTATGTGCACCTTCATTAATGATTTATTAACAGTGAGGTTATTTGAATATTATATGAATCAATGTCCACACACAAGTTTAACTTTACATAATTTGGCGTCCTTGCGCATAGCATATCGTGTACTGCGTCACCCCCCCCCCCCCCCGCCGCCTATTATACTATTCTTTCTAAATTAAAGTAATCTCGTGAAACTATATTTTTGAACAGAAATTATCTTTCATCTGTTTGCTTCCGGTCCAACTCCATACATACTTGTATTGGTCATACGTGTACATCCATTCAGCACAAGTCCTGTCAGTTTTTTGTATTATGTTACACAACGTATGGCGAATATATTAGAAATAGGCGTCTAACATAACTGTATTGTTTAGCAATTTAAATTTACTGCTATTTTGGCGACTTGGATATAGGGTTAACGAATGTTGTCCTGGACTGGTATCTGAAGATTAGTCATAATATGAAGATGGGTAATGACTTACAATCTATAACACCATCAGTGTCGTCGACAGCTTGGCTTTCTGAAGAGTCACTAGAAGCATTTCATCAGCCAGTTCAATCATGAAATGATGTGGCCTCCTAGAGTTAGGAATTAAGGTAGAATTTCAATAGTCTTCTCCAGGTAGAACGGTCTTGGACGATTATCTGCCAGTTAACTCCAGCAACACTTCGGATGTCTTTGTCCCAACGGTCTGGTGATCTTCATCTTGGTCTCCGATGATTTCGTGGACTCCATTCCAACGCCGTTTTTGTTCATCTTTCATCTTTTGTCCGAGCAACATGGCCGGCCCATTGCACTTCGAGGTGGCTGTCTTCTCCAAGATGTCTTTTACTTTTGTTACTGATCTTATGTCTGTCGATTTTTTCTTGTCTTTTCTAGTAAAACCCAGCATTTGGGCTGTTATAAGTTTTCCTTTTGTAAATTATTTGAGTCTCCAGATGCTTGTACAGTTTCCTACGTGTTTTCAAATCCAGTTTTGTTGTGACGTTAAAATTAAGTTAAGGCAATTATATATATTGCTAGTAACATTTTGCCTTCGTTGTAGTTATAACTCATTACTTAATTTCATTCAGGAAACTCACGTAGTTGTGTTCGTTCATTATACTTCTCTCATGTAATTTATATTCAGACACCTAAATTTCACTCTTGTAATACATCAGTGCTGTTATTATATATTTGTAATAATCGTTTGAAATTAACATACACCACTTAAATCGTATCTTTCACAGTCGCCTATCTCCCACTACCACAAAAACATTTATGCCACTCTTGCACAAAATTCAACATATATATATATATATATATTCCCCAGTACATCACACCTCCCTCGAGTGCTAGTCGTCGTGCAGACAACACCGCTCGCCTATATACACCCCTTCCCCAACACACGACCACCTCAGTACCACCCTAGAGCTCCGAGGGTGAAGACCTACCAGAGCTGCTCCCCACCCCCAAATAAATTAAAGTGTAAAAACTATACACTCATCAAATAAAAATAATACATCAAAGAAATTTTATAAAACAAGTTTGATGCCAAAACTTTGATCACATTTCGTTTATCAAACAATCAGATTTTATCGTATTAGAAGTAAGGATTTTTTACGTGGGATTAAAATCGGATTATTTTTTTGATCAGGTTAAGATCGGATTAATCCAATTAGTGCAATCAATAAAATCGATATTCCGATAAATCAAATGTGGCCTAGAACCCCCACGCCGCTACTATATATATATATATATATATATATATATATATATATATATATATATATATATATATATATATATATATATATATATATATATATATATATATATATATAGCTTGTTTACTCTAAATATATTTTTATGGAAATGCGTACTATGGCATATAAACTTGACCTTGACCTTTGACCCTTGACCTTGATCCCAGTGACCGCATACTCCAAAAACACCAAAGAAACCTGGAAAAATCATTGAAAAATTATAAAAAATTGATTTAAAAATCTTATAATAATAGTTTAGAAATTAATAAAAAAATTATTATAATTTTTTTTTAAATCGTTTCAAATTATAAAAAAAAATTATTAAAAAATTGATAAAAATTGTAAAAAAAATCTTATTAAAATTTGGTATATGAACTCAATACAAATTTGTTAAACGTGTATTATAACATAGTCGTGAATGTGTTTGTTATTAGTATAATGGCCTTGGTTTCAACATTTTTACAATCATTAAAAATATGTCGAAACAATGTAATTCTTCTCCACTATCAAGTAGCATCACCAATTTACATTTACCATACGCAAGAATACATTTGTACATATGTGCACAGTTGACATTACAGCACCCTGCATGTTCCATTTTCATAATTTTGTTTGGAATGTTGTGGTGAGATCTGAGTTTCCGTTTGGTGGTATGGAAATTAATTTTTTAATGTCTTGTCCTGTAATCGATCTCCGTACCATTCCATCCACTGGCAATAACACGAGAGTCCAAAGGTTAAGAAACAAATAATAAAGATTTCAAATGTCTTGATCTGGAAACGAACTCAGTGACATTCCGCTCACCCGTCGTCAGAGCTAACCACTTCGAATGGTCTGTAAGCCACGACGCTCGGCAACACAAGTCCTTAGCTCTCCGGTAAGCCTGCAGTTGGGGTTAATTTGTGTGTATGAGTGAGTGTTTGTGTGTAACCTATGCTTGGACATATGCATGATGTGTGGATTGGTGTGTGGATAGTGTGTATTGGTGTGTTTATTAGTGTGGATTGGTGTGTATTTGCGTGTTGATTGGTGTGGTGATTGGTGTGGATTAGTTTGGATTGGTGTGGATTGGTATGTGTATGTATGTACGGGTGTGCACAGGTGCATTAGCACCTCTACAACTACTGGATTGTGAAGCGCTGGCTTGGCTGACGGGTCAAGATTACAGTTGCTGCCCTGTTATCGGGACATCAACACGTGTGGCTGTACGATATATATATATATATATCTCTCTCTCTCTCTCTCTCTCTGACATGACTACATGCGAGATTGCGTAAGTAAATGCAATTCCTGTTTTTTTCCTGGAAAATAACTTTCATATTTTGTTGTGAACCTGCAGTTTCCTAGAAATTTCCAAAAAATTCTAAGTCAAAACTTACATAAATACTCCGACTGGGATTCGAACCTGGTAGTCTCAACAAATATAATTACTCATTCCAAAGTTATTAAGTGTTCTGCCCAGTAGTACTCGGTTATTATGTTTGTATTAATTGCCAATTACACGTTTACACAAGTATGGGCTTCCATGGTTAAATCACTGCACTATTATGTAATTACACAATTATGTCATACAAGTGCATTACACCATCCACATCGACGAGTCGAGACCAGCGAATGCAACAGTCGTTGAGGGTCAGTCCAGCGAGGAACATCGAGCATGTAACATCTATGAAGCAGTAGCTGTAAGTAAGTGCAATTCCCCCTTCACCATATCACTTTCATCATTCAATGCATCTCTCGGATTTTTTAAAATATGGAGTAACTTGCTCGGAAACTAGACCTGGTAAATCAAAAATAACATTATATTAAATAGTCCCAGCGGGAATACAACTGGAAAATAATTTTTTGTTAAATTCAAAAAATAAAATAAAAATAAGTGCCCTGACCAAGACTACATGGCTATAGCTTCAACGGTTCGAGAATTATGACTTACTGTGCAAATAAAAGGACTTAACACATAACTGACCTTACCACTGTGATCGACATCGAGAACGACGTGTATGTTCTCAATTTGATGACTATAGCTTTAATGGTTCAGAAATTATAGTAACAATGCTTATAAAAGGTTAAACTCATAGTTGACACCAGCAGTTAACTCTAGAACCAAAATATTGGTTGGAAACAAATGAAAAGAACGTGAAACATAAGAGAGAGAAAGAGAGAAAGGGACGAGAGAGAGAGAAAAAAGAATAGGGAGAAACGGAAGCTCTCGGAAAAAATCAATGGGATGATAAAGGCAACACGGAATAATAGAGCATAAAAGCGTAATGGAATGGCACAGTAAGTAAAATAACATGGAATGATAGAGCACGAAATTGACATACTGGCCACAAAAAATGCGGAATCCGAGATGGCCATATACTGGATACCGACATGGCCGCCGGGAGCAGAAGGCAAAGAGAACACTTTGAGGCAAAAAGGGAAATTCTGAGGGGAAAATGGTAAATCCAAGATGGCGGTCACCCGAGCATCCGAAGCTCCAATACTTAGCCCTAAGCCTCAACCTCAAGCCCTGTCCTAGAACATACATTATACAGGCTAGAGTCCTTTAAAAGAGTCCCGTGGTCTGTATTTCCTCATTCCCTCGCTCCATTACACACATGTCCCACGGGGCCTCTTATAAGGACTCATTCCGTATATCTACTAGGAGGAGTTTTGGAACAATGCAATTTTGATCAGAAAAGACGAAATGTACCTTTCTGGCTCGGATGGTGTCTATAAGATCTGGAGAAACCGTATTTTCAGCTGATGATGTAGTCCACAGTTGAACTATGTGTGGTATTGTTATGGATTGGGGGCGAATATCTGTGAAATTAGTCGGGAATATTCAGTTATTAGTGGCGGAGCGCAGAAAAATCAATTATGTTACCTTCTTACTTTTTCATCATGGAAACGACCCGAAGAATGCAGCTGGTCTTAATAAAAAATGGTTAATTCGGAGCATTGCAAAGCGAATGAAAACTTCCCCTCAGTCACACAACCTCATCCCCATTTAGAATCTATTGACATTTCCGAAGAATCGAGTTGATTGTAAAAATGTATCTTCGAAACAGGAGCTAAAATTAGTAGTGACTGAACATTCCGCAATTCTGTCAAATCTTTTAGTAAAAATGAGACATAGTAATAGTAAGTCTCTTTAGTTTTCTTTCTTTTTTTTTTTTTTTTGTGATAGATTTTCTTACAAACTGCTGTATGTTAATTGTTTATAGTAAATACAAATGACCAGAGTATAATTTTTGCTATACGAAATGTATAGAATAGTTAATTTAACTATGACAAACAAAGAAATTTTCACAAAACTGAATTGTATGAGTTACGTAATTCACATTCACGCGAAAGTTTCTTCCTCTGTTCATATCTGCAACATAAGAATGAAATAGCTTCTTGGATACGTTATTCCCATATCTCGTTCAGTGTGAGCGCAGACGTTCGACACGTTTTTAACATAAGGTTCTTGAGAGCCTATGAGTGAGGAGCGAAGTGAGTATGGAGCCGCGCCTGAATGCAAGGGTGCAGCAAACAGGAGAACCTCAAGAAAACCCGCTGACCAGAGACAACTTCCTACAAATCAGGAAGTGACTCCGCCAAGAATCGAACCCAATTCGTCTTGGTGAAAGGAGACCATGCTGTAATGCACGTAACTTACGTACAATGGATTGTAAACAAAATGCCATACTCGTCACCGTACAACAAAGGATTTTCGGTCACAAAAGGCCGGCGTAATTGTAGCCATGGTTTATATTCATGTATTCCCGTATCCTCACACTAAATTACAGAAACATTTAGGGAGCTACGTAACTTACTGTAAGTAATCTGTAATAATTTTAGCTACAGCATGACATTCCGTAAATACACTATGACAAGCTGAAAAAAATAATTCCTATTTAGGTCTTACTTGGTGTGTTTTACCACGAGTGACAATAACGTTATCATATAAATATCACATTTTACTAACACGAAAAAAAAAGCTTTTTCGATAGTAAATAAAATAATTGCTTTTGACCTGTGCATTACATAAAATTTAAAGTTCAGCGAAACATTCCCTTATTGTGTCATTGTAACGTATTGCGTAGTATATTCCCTTTTCAAATGAACATATTATGTTTTTTATGTCACAAAACGAATGTGGGCGTAATTGATATTATTGAACATCGTTATCAACCAACTCCGCCAATTTATGTTGCTTCAGAATAACTCATTATATTGGGTTCCATGAATTTGATTTTATGATCGGCAATATACATGAAATTATGACATCTCTCAATTTTCACGGAAACGGTAAAGACTGTAACGTAATTATTTAAAGTATCGTCTCATGGGATCCGGCGAATGAAATTATGTGATAAATAATACCACTGAAATAACAGAACAATTTTGGTTTTTGTGGCAACGGTAGATATTGTAGCGAAACATTCCAAATAACCTTTGTATTGGGTTCGTCTAACGAAGTTATTCTAAATATAACAGGACTGAAATAACACAATTCTTTCTATTTTTATGGAAACGATAATTATTTTAACAGAACATTAAAATACTTTTATATCGGATACGGCTAAAAATATATACTGAATCAATAACTCACAGAAAATACCTGTACAAAACACTGTTTCTTTTCGTGCAAACTGTACAGATTGAAACGAAATATTCTAAATAGACCACAGTCCATCAAAACGTGTTACCAGATAAATAACACATAAAATAACAAACTCTTTATAAGTTTTTGCGGAAACGGTATACATTGTAACGAAATGTTGAAAAAAATTGTTCATTGGTTGCGCCTATTAACGTTATTTTATAATTAAAGTTATTGGAATAACAGAAAGATTTCCGTTTTCCAGTAACGTTGTAAACTGTACCGCGTATTAAAGAGTGTTTGTCAATGTGTTACTACGACAAACTACGTTATTGACTCAGTTTTGATAAACGATATCAGGGAGATAATATAACGAGAAAAAAAAGGCGTCAGTACCTTACATTTGGTTTAGATTTCCATTCCTACTTTTAAGTTCACAGGCGTCGAGTACAATGGAAAAGTGTTCGTGTGTCATGATGGTGGTAGAACAGGGGGGGGGGGGGTGCTCCTCTGTCATTTTACAGATAGCAGTGGTCCTCAATCCCCTCCCCTCCTTCTGATAGTTTGGTAGGTAGTGGTAGACCACTACTTCAGTTTATAAAAAGCATCTATAACTTTTGTGGCTGTGCAAAGTTGTAAACACCGAATAGTGAAAAAAGTCATACAGCAAATCGTCGAGAAGAAACGGACAAGTATCGTATGTCCTTGACTGTAGCGGGTATTCTAAAATGCATTCGTGCCCTTGCTGTGAATTTGGCCAGTGGCAAAACGTCACGGTCTTGATGCTCTTTTCTAGGACGTGAAGCCAGTGATGGATTTTAGTTGGTGAAATTGTGCACAATTACTCTTTCAAACCTTGACCTACATGAAAATTTCAACTTTCATTTTTCGCTGAAAGATTTCAATTCACAGTGCCCTTGAGTACTAGCCAGTGAAGCCAGAGAAACAAAAAAAAAAATGTATGAACAAATCATATCCAATCCAAAACATAAAAACCCACAAAATTTATAATTTAAACATTCGAGGGTTAATTAAAAAGTCGCAAACACTCGAGACGTCGAAGAGAGACGTTTCGGCGCACAATCCTCCAGGCCAGACACAGACAAGTAGGAGCGGGGAAGGAATCGGCTGCAGTTTGTAGTATGGAACTATCCCAGCAGTCGCCTAAAGTGATTTTGGTATACCACGTGCAGCTTAAACCAGTGTCGCCAGACTGGAATTCGAACCCAAGTCCTCCCAAAACGAGGCCTAAGGTTTACCACTACAGTGCAAAACACCCTGTTAAGGAAAGAGACAGTGAAGAATTAGGAGTGTAGTCACAGAAAGTCTGATATTGGTCCCTCTTGTGGAAACACCAATGTTGGAGTCATAATACCCCGACGAAACCGAAACGACGAAATCTGAGTAGCAACCAATGAAATATAATTTCGCTGTGACATCGGTCCGACAGAATAAAAGCACCATCAGCCTGACAAAAGTGGATTCTATTTCTACATTGCGTCGTGTCACACTAGTCAGGGTGCGCAAAGAATGTTAATACATTACAAAACAGAATTTCGTGCGTATTTTCCTACTGTAGTAAATAGTGAACTTACTTGGCAATAAAGTCACGTTCCTGTTTATTTTTAATTTTTTTTTACTCTCGTACGAATTAAAATACTATCAACTTCCAAAAAAAAAAAAAAAAAAATTCATTCATAATAGCATAAGTTCTAAATCGTAAATATTGCATGTCATAAGTACAACTTGACGTCTTAAAAATTTTCAAACAGCCAAGTACCACACTTGTAGGGCAGAAATTGTCGGGGTATTGTGAACACTCAATAAAACACAGAATTTCCCATTAAAATGTACTCGCCCACAGAGTGGCTATAATGCAGTGCTATTAATTGCTTTTGATGTCCTGCCGTAACTCGTGTGCGTTCATTTGATCCATGTGATTGTACTCGACCTTTATATCGTTAATTGTCTAATTTTCCTTTTCCTTTGTTAATAAACTCAGCATTTATTGCCATTTCATTGGTGAGTACATTTTATTGGTACAATCTGCATAGTATTACATTGCTTTGTGCTGTAACGTCATGGGCTGAAGTGTCTTACTAGATAGGCTACTGTGATTCCAAGTTATTTCAGCGCCCGTGGCTGAGGTTCTGGTTGTCCTGGAAGATGACGCTACAACACCGAGGTAGAACGGAAGTTACAGACGCGGTGTACGCAGAATTGACTTGGCACAGCGGCAGTGTTGGTGAGCTGGCGGGCAACATGTGTCGGCGCCTGCCTCAACACACCCTCGCCGAGTAGAACAGCTGTGACCCCACGCATGGTTGTACACGTGGGGGAATTGGCACTGTCTCCAGAGCCACACCCGCCTTTCTCGTCAGCTGCTGACTACGGCTGTTCGATATAATACACAGTTTATTTCGATATATTTTTTAACAGTTACTCGATATTTTCGATATATCGATAATATCGAAATTATCGAAGTACCGATAATTATAGATAATACCAAAATTATCGATGATACCGAAATTATCGATATTACCGAAAGTATTACATAATACCGAAATAATTGGCAACATCCAAATAATTTATAATAACTAAATCGTCGATGATATCGAAATTATTTATATTTTTGTTAGTATCGTTATCGTCACTATCAGTAAAATTATAATTTAAATTCCTTTATCGTTTAAAATATTGGTATCTTTTGACTTCAGATATTACTGAAAACATTTATGTGATTACGTGTCAATATTATCAACAATTGTATACTACCAGCGACATTGGTATCACATAATGTAACACGAAATAATACAGATTAAGTCTTAGTCCATATCAACATTATTAATTATATTAACAATAGTACAATTATGTTTAAATAAAGAAATTTATTGGTGTTTTCGATAGTACTGGTGCATCAGAGCAAACAGTTAAGGGTTGATAGTTCTTGAACAAGAGCATAAACGAACGACAATGTAGCCATTCCAACAACCAGTGACATTAGATGCCGAAAGGCGTTTTACTGCCTCATGTATGTACAATTAAACGTGACCCAGGCAACTACGTTCTCAGAGCAGACAGTGTACAATTCAAACAGCACCCACTCCACTCCGCCTGCGAAAATACACGAGACCCAACTGCATTGCCCAGTGGACGTGTTGCTTAGTAAGAAATAAATAAAAACATATAAAAGAAGCGAGTAAGAAGAAACGATAGTATCTAGATATGTATACATATTAATACAATTACAAGTACATTTCAATGTGTGTGATGTATATGTATGTGCGTATGATAAGACTGTAGCTGATATACATTTACTGAAAATAGTACGAGTTAATTTTATCCTGAAGAAAACAAAGGATATTTTCAGGGAATTTCAACTGAATACTGATTTCTAACACAGTGCTTACATCGTTTCTTGGCAGTGCATTAATTGATTTTTTGGTGAAATTGTTCTGATTCTGGTTGTTTTAACTATATATATATATATATATATATATATATATATATATATATATATATATATATATATATATATATATATATACACACACACACACACACACACACACACACACATATTTGTAAATATTTCAAAAGTATTATTACGAAACTTAATAAGCCTAACATATTATTTTTAATTTATGAATTTTTTTCTAATTGTTCAGTACATGGTTTTAATGTACACAATTCTTGAGCCTTAATTAAAACAGTGTATGTATTAATTGCAACCATAAATGTGTATTTTCAAAGACTTTCCACAAATTAAATTACAATATTACATTTCTGTCATTGGTTTATGTTTTTTTACACAACAAAACTGGTTCAATATACTAAGAAACCATTAGTTCTGAATCTTAGGTGGTTTGTGTGAGTAGGTTTGTCAGTATTCCTTGAACTGACAAAATAAACTACATAGTTACACTCAGAATGAAATCAATTTTTTTAAACTCCTGAAATCTTGGCATTTCAGTAACTGTGCAAATGCTTATCGTGACAAAAAAACATATCTTCAAAGACACATTTTATTATTTCACATACTATAAAAATACATTACAATAACTTCTCTTGCGAAAAAAATTACTATGATCATAGGAATGCACCCAACCTTTTCAGCTAAGCAGCTGCTAGTTCATAGCTAAGAACACAAGTTCAATTATATTTTCTGATGAAAGACAGGAACGTGTCTCTGTCACGATGTTTCCTGCACAGCTGAAAACTCGCTCTGATGGCACACTAGTTCCAGTCAAGCAGAGCTATTTTTTTAGTTAGTGTTAGAAGTTTCGAGGAGTAAACAGAATTGTATTTTCACCATAGTAACGGGTTGTCTCCTAAATCAATGGGGTCCTTCGCAAGTAGCTCTCTATTTCTTCTTCTACCATCTACTATTTCATCTTCAAGTTTATTCGAGGTTTGAAATGTACACCGATTTCAATTGCATGAAGTAGCACATTCCCAAGGTCGGCATATTGTGTGAAATTTCAAGAATTTCTGGGACAAGAAACTAAGTTTAAATACAACAGAAAGAAATGATTAAAAAAAAAAAAACCTCGCTTCACTCAGAACACGTATAAAATGTTTAATGTTTAATTTTTAATTAATAATTCATTTCAGGAGATATAAACTGTCACGTTGGTTGGTCGTGAACCGCTATTTGTTTGCACACGAACGCTGGCCGAAAAAAAAAAAAAAAAAAAAAAACAATACAACGAACCAGTTAACTTGAACGTTGGGTAAGCTAGGCGATGATGTAGAAGAGTTATAAACATTTTAACGTGTTTCAATCATGCGAGCGCCACTCTGCTGCAAACCAAGGTATAGTGAGTCTCAGTGTAGCCATGTGGCTCACACAAAAATAATTATTGTTTACTACATTGTTTCATCCAAAAATACTTACTGCATACTTTCTGTGACTGTTGACAGTGAACATTTGCGGCGTATTGTGGTTGTAATTTAGTATGTTTCGTGTTTTCAGAGAATTCGGCAATTCTGTCTTTCCTGATCAAAGATGTACAGTTAGTATGCAATAAGTATTTCTGGATGAATCAATGTAGTAAGCAATAATAATTTTTGCGTGCGCTTCATGGTTACGCTGGGACTCCCTATACCTTGGTTTGCAGCAGAGTGGCGCTCGCCCTCTGGGTTTCACCGGCTGGTAAGTATCGAAGCTGGTATAAAGATGAAATTCGGAATCCAAATGTAACTTGAGAATGTTAGCACCACCTATTTTATTACACACTGTAGTCTAATTTCCTTGAAGTCTGATATAATATTGGCTAGTGGTTGTGAAGACATGTCTGTCTATATTCTCTTACCATAGTTGTAATGTTGCAGAGAACAAAGTACATAGTTCATGCGATAAACAGTCACCACACATTATCTCATATGAGGTTATCAAATTTCACATGCTACAAGGTCTAAGTGTTTGAGAACAACATGTAATATACAGCTGAAATAGCCAATTTGGAGATATATTCCTGGCAGTGGCCCGTAAAACTAGGGCCGCTGCCACGGTCCTTCGGGAAGTGTAATTTAATGAAACTCTCTATATATGGTAAAACCCTTTAATATACATTATAGCTCATATGATCACATACATGTATACATATATATATAATAACATAACAAATGCATATCAACGATTATCAACCAATTCTACATAACCTAATGTTCTCATATTACCACAAGTACCTGTTAACTTTCTATACAAATAAATTTGATCGCCAACATTAAATTTGATTTTCTTTCTTGAATGCATAACAGGATTTCCAATTGAACTTATAATAGCAGTACTACTACTGACACCTTCATTAACAGGGAATGTTTTCCAACGTTCTCGCAGTTCACTGCCAACTTAAATGTGAGTATTGTGGTCATTGGTTACGTTAAAATATGTGCAGTTACGAGCAGTGATTTTAGTTCCAAAGTTCATTTTAAGAGAGCTCACTTTATCGTGAACCACCTATAACACAACTCTGAATGCCTTCACAAAGATGTGGTTGTCTTGAGGTACGATTGTGGGTAGACTGCTATCTGTGTTTATTTGCGGACGAGTGCACCTGTTGTGAACTGTGGTCTTCATAGATTGCCGGTCATGAACTTAGTATATTAGTACATTAAATCAGTTTACAAAGTCCTGTAAGTCTTCGTATTCCACTGTAATAGACATTTGAACAGTGTGTAGGTTATAACGTTCGACGGAGGCGTTTCCGGACCGTGGTTCCCTATCTCATATGGATGCTGGCGCCCTTCATCATCCCTAAAAATGTTTGTAACTCACCCCTGATGCGTCCTGTGTAATATGTGTTACATCATAATACCAGTGTCATCGAGAATGTCAGCAAAATGTAAAAAAATTAAAAAAATAGATTTACTTTAATCTAGATGGTGCAGTAAAATCGATAATATCGGCATTGTTTATTTGATTGATCAGGTTGCCGATAACACAGCTGTTCTCGATCATATTTTGCACACCAATAATATGATGTCGATAATATCTTTGACGTCGATAATATCTAGAATGACGATAATATGGGAAATGCCGATGGTATCGATAATATTCAAAACTTCGATATGTCGGAAATGTCGATAATACCGAAAACTTTGCCGACGAGATGGCAACGTTATTTACCATAATTGTTCCTTTCATGCACTGTTACTAAATAGGATGTGATACTAAGAACTGAGTGGTCGAGTAGAGCAATGTAACGTCCAGGAACTGATACAGAGTTTGTTCAGATTGTATTGGTTAGTGAACCATCCAGCCCTTTAGACCTTATGAAGGTGAAGCGAGGTGGATATGGAGCCGCGCTATATTGCAGGGGCGTGGGAAATGGGGCATCTTTGAGAACATCCACTAACCAACGATATTATTCGGCACATTTCCCTAATGTGAAAATCAAAGAGTGGTTCCGCTGGGAATAGGACCTGGTTTGCCTTAGTGCGAGACAAGTACTCTACCCGCTACGGCAATCTCGGCTGCTGTTCAGAACGAAGATGCAGAACTACTGTACTTGTGGGAACCACTGCCTGTGTATAGGCTATTCACGGTAAAATGAGCACTTTTGAAAGACCTGCTTAAGATCTACTTGTTTACACGTTGTGTGTTATTCCGCCTTATGTAAAAATATCATTGCCATGGGCTGCTACGGGGACAACGTATTGTTAATAGCAGCAATGCGGCTGTATTGTTGTGGGCTTCCAGCTCGCATCGGAATAGTTCGGCAGTCCTCGGAGTAACTGGGGGCCACATACTCTACTTCGGCTCGACTTAGGATCATCACACATACGTGAATGTGATCATCATTTACGATTGCTAAAGATGTTTATACAATTAAAAACTTAAGCACTAAGCAATAGGGCGTATAAAGTTTTCCATCGCCTTGATTTAAATTGCAGTACAGTGTACACAATGAAGTTGCTGTTACTCGCTGCTTACAAATTCCCAAGTTTTAAGTTCAGCTTATCACAGAGGAGCAACGGGGTGTCGCCATTTAATTTGTACATTATTCGTATGTTAATGAGACAGAAACTATTAAAAGCATTATCATGAGGCAGCACGTATTTGATTATGTTAGTACATTACATGTGTGTGAGCGCGTACAGCCGTTCTACTTACATCAGTCCCGGGACAGAACTGTCAATTGCAGAGGAAATATCGGAGGTGACAAAGATTTCTTTCAAGCAACTTAAATTGTTTTCAAAGTGTTATTGGTCATGTGAGAATATGGCTGTGGTGCAGATACAGTGGAGGGGGAGAATTCAATACTGCTCCACCGTCATGAGTAACAATGACACTATTACGTGAAAAGTCTGAGAGGAACGGAACTATGTGTGATGTGAAGAAAGGACGGCGAGACAGGAAGACAATAACAGACGAAGGAATTGAAGGATATGTTGCACACATTCATATATTCCCCCGAGAACTCGAAGTCGGTACGGCAAGCTGCACGTGAGTTTGGTGTCTGTACATCAAGTGTACATAGCATTTAAAAAGGAGGCCCTACATTCCCACGCTACTTCACGATATGAAAGACGAACCAGATAGGCGTGTTGAATTTTGGGTGAGTTTTCAACATGTATAACGACAACAAACTTTATGTTTACGTTTTTATCCTGGATGCAACATTTGTTGGAAGGTGGAAAGGCCGACGAGTATCCACCTAGATCTAAAGTTGTAACTCAATTAGACATTTGTGTTTGGAGATTTGTGAAGAGTGCTGCATGCGCCACAAAGCTGCGGACACTGGAGGCCGTGAGAAACGCGAAAGTGATGCCTGTGAATCATCTCCCGTGGAAACAGTATCTAACATAGGTCATTCTGCTCTACAGTATTCTAGACGTTACCTTGCTGCTAATGGTAGATTTTTTTAACATTTGTAACTGTTATTAACACATGCCCCCAGTTAACATTTTCTTTATAGCGTCAAATACAAGCTGCGTCATCAGGTTCTATGCTATTCCCTTTTAAATAGTCAAGCATAAATTTGGGCATCCAGTTCCTTCAAATGAAAGCATATTAATATTCTGATTTGGAATAACGAACTTTAGAGATTGATTTGGGCCACTGCTTCTACATAAAAACGTCAACTGTTAAAATTATTTAATATAACAATCTGCCTCTAATTTGATTTTGAATTACACACAGAGAAATCTTTTCTATTGTATCGGTATTTTATGCAATATAATATTTTTGTGTTAAATCAGTTCTAGGGCCCTACTGCCTACTGCTAACTACATACTGCTTAATTTTCTCACCGTGTAATCCTCTAAAGGGGCATTTCCACCTGCTTCTAACTTTTATCTGCGTTTGAGGCCGAGAAGCGCAAGAACTGTAAGGGCTACACTGCCATTCGCTACAAGTGCACCATCGCCTCCTATGACACTTCAAGTGGTGGAAAGTCTGTATCAAGACTCAGTTCCTGCCGCTAAAGTGCATTTGTGTATATATGATGTGTATATTTCGAGATAAAGCGCTTTGAAAATCCGTTTCTAACAACGTTGGAGTGCTCTGATATGGTGTTTTTGTTAAGTGCGATGTCTTAAGAGTAATCAACATCAACAAGAGTTAGTCTGAAGCGAGTGTTCGTTTGTTAGTTCAGCATATTGAACGCACTTTATATACTTTCCTTGAAAAATGAAGAAAAAAGTTAAGAAATCTGCATTTAAAACACCCTGCAACGCAGTTATATATACAGCTCAGCTGTTGTCGTGCCTACATTGGCTGCAGGCGTTGTTTCCGCATTTGAGCTAACCACTCAGGATTTTGTAACTCCAACATTAAACCTTCGTAATTCGTGCGCAAACAGTTAACATGGGCCAGAACATGCTTCAACCAATCAAAAAACCTGGGCTACCCTACAGTGCTTTGAACTGTATCTTGTCTTGACATTTTTTCGCGAAATATCACTGTCCCTACATATAACAAATTCTTTGTCCCCTAATCCGTCTAATTACAATATTAGGGGTCTATACATTATGTTATCACTTTTGTTAACTTCACTTTTCTAAACGAGGAATTTCGCAAAGAGGTAAACTTTCGGACTCGCATTCGGGAAGGTGAAGCTTATATGTTTCCTTACGATTCTTTCCCACCTCGTGCTTATCTGAGCACCTTGCTCCATCTCTAACAATCTCACTGCTCACAAGACAGTAAGCCCTCTCTACCTTCGTACTGGAACATTTTATATGTACACTATTTATTTACGAGAACCAATTGGGAAGCCTAAGAATACAAAATTATTTTTCGCCATGAAACAAAACATTCAAATGAAAGTTATTAGGCGTCCCGATGTTCCTGTCCCTGTCACAGATTTTTGATCAACAGATACAAGCTATCATGTCAAACAGTCAGATTTAGTGTCATTTTTTCTCGAACTTGGTGACGTTCTGCGAGTTTTGGAGCAGGTATGAAACCATATTTGAAATAATTTTGTCTTAGATTTTTGCATTAATGTTGACGAGTATCCTACAGTAACACGTTTGAATGCCTCTCCAGGTTCTTGTTTCAGTCGTTATTTATTCTTGCGCGTAATGTAAAAAATTACAAGTGTTAGTGTCTAATTGTAAGAAACGAAAGTATTTGAGGTTTAGTGGAATTTTAAACAAAGACGTATAAACCAAAACAAAAAATAAATTTCTGTGTCCTCCAATTAAATTGTTCAATTTGTATTAAAAGGAAAAGACTTGAAATTATCTTCAATATCGTCGCCAACTTATATATAGGCTACCAGTCAGAGTCAGTGTTCAAATATAAGCAGTTACGAAAACAAATATTTTTCAAAAGTATATATAAATTATTGTGAACAATCTGTGGTGAATATACACACAACAACAAGAATTAAATAATAGAAAGGAATAAAATGTTTATACGATACAATTGTTCTAGAAAAACCGAATTATAATATAGGCTGTGTTTTAATTTTATTATTTAGCGTGTGCAAAAACTAAGCCCCTAATTAAGACTTACTCAGATTTCGTAGGGTAAGTCGACGGAGCATTTGAATGTCATGTTTTTGTCTATTTTACTTGGGCTTATAAAGTAAAGTTTCGTTCATAAATCTGCAATATCAGTAGACAGTTTATCTTACATGTCAGTGCTGTAATAAATATGCTGCACCGAAGCTACTTAGTCTTGAACAGGTAGTTTCCCGGTTTGCAGCTGTTAAATAAATCAAGAAGGACGGATAATAAAGGCGTTGAATGATGAGACGAGATTATAGCGAATCGCTCATCTATTGCCTTTATGTGCGGTAAATGAAGGGCAGTGGAAAGACGCATGGGTAAATATGAACACGACGTACACTTAAGACCACTTAAAAGAATTTCTCTGCTAGTTTCATCTCATAGCTGCTGTTTAATTGAGAATTTTGCGTCGTAAAATAACAGTCAATTTCGTCCCGTTGCTTATTTTTCTTATCACGGTGTATTGGCAACTTTACCGGTTTATAGCCAATTTTCTGATATTTGCAAATTCCTGCTTCTTCAGTTTTAATATTACTAGCGTTTCTTTAAGCGTTCAAAGTTTCCTAATTTGAAATTCATTAGTTTAATAAAACAATAACAAAATGGTGGAACTAAGGTAGGCGTGTAGTTGGGCTGAAAGTCTCGTCAACAGCGAGGCCATTAGAGACGGTGAAAGTTGCTGAGGGAATAGGGATATCAGCCGATATACATAGAAGTATAAGACATTTTCCAATACAATCCCCCCCCCCCCGCCCCGCCACCCTGTCATTTTAATAATGGCCGTTTCATAGAAACGAGTAGGGTGGCAAGTGGGTTTTGGCAGACGTCTTATACTTCTGCGTATATCGGCTGATACCGATCATCAGGGAGCTATTGGATGATAGACTTCGCGTAATTTATTTGTTGGATATCTTTGTATGTTTAATGTAGGAGATTGGATGCGGATGTAATGTTGTTAGAAAATTTGTGAACAAGAGGTATTGGATGTTTATATTTGAGTTCGTTTCCACATCACCGTAGGTATGAAACCATGAGGTAGAACTCGTCATGCGTTATCTCATTATTTTATAGACTGGGAGATTCCCCTGTAAGCCTATTGGGCCGTCTCTTCCTAGTTTTATAGTATTACTTTAGTGTAATAACCTGGGTAGTAGGCCTATAAATGAGCTGATTGTTTACTTGGTATGTAGTCTCTTACGAATGGTTTGTCGTTTGTTTATAGTTGACTGAACATTGAATATTCTACTTGTGTTTGGATACGTAATCTGTATCCGAATTTCATGATTCCAGATTTTCGTGGTTTCTCTGGAGCGCTTATCATGACGTGTCTCTAGTTGTACCTTTGTTGTGCCATTACCAATTTTTGTTGTAATTGATTTTGTCGTATATCATTTTGTTGTTCCGCTGCAGCTTGGAATTGCAAATTTGTAGTAGTCTGACCTGGTGAAATCGTTCATGAGATGAGGTGCTTTGGGGGAGTTAATTTCAAAGTGTTTTGTGTGTCCTACGGCAAGTTCTTCATATGTAAGGCAATATTGTTTGTCGTAGGAAGACATTACGTCATAGTCTGCACGCAAGAAGAAAAGTTTACAATCAGTATCTCCGTGAGGAACTTCTAAGAAAGTTCTTTCACCTCGAGTTATGATGAGATTTCGAGTTGATCAAAGTCCCATGTGGTTGTTGATGAACCTGAACCTTGTGTAAGTCATTTTTGACGAGTTGTGGCTTGATTGTGTATAGAAAATTTGAGTAAATGGATTTGCATTATTGCGAAGAAATTGCATACAGTAGATACATTTTACAAGTAATCTTGAAAAGGTTCTGATGCTGTAGCATCTGAGGTTCCCAACCAGAATGCCATAGAACGATAACATATCAGGGTGGGTTGTTGATCTTGTGAGAAATTTGCGTCCCAACAATATGAGAGAGGTAGAGTGCCATGTATAATGAATTGAGCTCTCTTGAAATAATTTGAGTGTTCGGTTTGTAAACCTTTATCTGTTTGTCCAAGTCCAGAAGGTGTTCAGGCAGAAACTTGAGATGTAGTTAACGCCTCCACGGCATCGCCGTCGTCTGACGATACATAAGAAGGCCCACTAGGTGCAGCGGCAGTGGTTTTAGCATGGTTAGATTTCTCTGTATATTTTGGCATTTGGATCTGCAACAAACAGATACTTTGTTTGTATTTTATGTAGAGTCAGAGCTGCTGTAAATTTATCACTTGAAGTGAGTACATGGTGAATTATATCACTAGGACAGGAAACATAGTCGTGGCTAATTAGATTAATAACAATGTTATTAAGGATAGAGTGCATATGCATCAGAATGTGATTTTGTAGATCTTTTGCTGTCAAATTGGCGGGTGGTTGAATTATTTCTCCAGGTTTGTCGTGACGAGCAATTAAAAAAAAATAGTATTTATCAATACATATTTCAATGTGGCAGTTAGGCAACGTCGGTTGGAAGTTTGAGAGCCAGAAGTTCTGTTTTTTTTTTTTTTTTTTTTTTTTTTTTAAACGAATTGTACTATGCGTACAGTTTAAAAAAATGGTCACATGTTCAGGTTTGTGGTCATTTTGAACAACTGCCACCATCTTTTATCTCGTCTCCCATATTTTCTTCAAAGGTTATTGATGTTCAATATAATGTCGCCTTTTATCATTTTCTATATTTTCAGGAACACTGAGTTAAATAACATCGTTAGAAACCTGAAAAAAATATTATTGACATACTGATTTCTTAACAGTCCTTGTGAAATGCGTTGTAAGGCCTTTTGTACATGACCAAAGAGTTATTTACATTAGCCAACAAAAGTAGTTGTTTCAACATTTTTTTTCCAGGCAATTTGTAATTAAATAACACAGAAATGAACACTGTGGAACTTCAATTTTCCTTTCCAAAGAAGGAGAGGAAAGAGTCTGATGAAATGAGTATTTGTGTTTCGTGCGAAACCCAGGGTCGGGAAAAGCTATATCGAACAGACTCTGGACGAAAGTAAGTAAAGACGCAAGCGTACTGTTGAATTTTGGAGTTATTTCAGAAACAGAAGAAATATTTCCCTCCCATATGACATGCTACAGACCTTCTTACATTCCAAGGTCGAAAAGAATGGTAAAAACTCGAGACCAAGTATCACCACAAGGTACGTCACAAAACCCTAATTATCAAGAAGAAAGAAAACGTACGCCCAGAATAAGTGAAGTTGGACTACAGTAAAATGTATTCATAATTTGCATCCATTCCATACACAAAAAATAATCACAACTTTTTCGTATCTGTGAATCTGGAAGAGCACGGGAATTACTGGATGGAACGAAGCTTTTTAATGATGAAGTTTTTGAAAGAACATGTACGTTGAATAACATATCCACTGTGTTCGCTGCAAATATTCTATACCGTAGTAATTGTATGAAACCATATATTAACAATCTCGGAACCTCCAAATCAAAAGAATGTATTCTGGTGTAAAACGAAGACAAGAATATCCTAAGATGATTCTTTGAGAGTGTGAATTTTCGCACTAAACGTTGTGCACTTTCCGTTTTTCGGGACGAATTTATGCAACAAAGTACAAACAATAGCACAACAAACCGATAAATGAAGTCCATGATCATAGACATGTACGGAGATAGTTTATGTTTCTCGCACCCAAAGTAAAAAACTTTATCCCGTCTTGTTTGTGCATCAAACACTGATTATGGTGTGATTTTGGATGAAGTACGATCCCCTGATGTAATTTAAAAATGTTCTACTATACTTCGTGAAGAAATAAAAATACATAACTTTAAATTAAGTGGTAAGTTTGGTGACACAGTCGACCTAAAAATGTCACAAACTGAGTTTTAACGGTCACGACCAAATCAGTGGGAAAGGTTCCTACAAGAATTAGCAACTAAATCCTGTAAATCAACAAATACTGAATATAGATGTGATACTGTGTTTCAGATAGCTTATTTTCTCATTCTGAATGGCTTTAAAAATACACCACTCCATATCGCCAATGCTCAGGCAAAACACAATTTAAGTAGATCGAAAACGCGTATTACTACGTTCAATTGTCAAGGACTATATTACAGTAACGATGATGTACTTCGTCAAGACCAAATGCTACAAAATAGAACTGTCATCAGAGCTGAAGGCCTCCATACAATTTTCAATAAAATTTGGCATTCAAGTCCGTGATACTATGGACAGTATCGACAGAGAAGAAGTTACCATGTCAGGCATACATGGGTAATATGATACACTATTGGTTTTGTTCCAAGATCAACAGGTCCGAGAAAATCAACTTGATGTTTCACAAGAAAAAAGTAATGATCCAGAAAAACATACAAATACATTTGGTATTGATGTTACAAAACGAAGTATAAGCAAATCAATAGGCGTACAAAAGCATATGTACTATGAAAAGCCCAAATGAAGGTGCACTGTTCCAAGTACCTATATTCCAAACAGTGACTTGAACACAGCAAATGATATAAAAACTGCATGCCGAAATTTGGATCTTGTGTGGTTTCTATCCAGATTTCTTAAAAAATCAAATAGACCTGAAATAAATTTCCCTGAATAAGTTAAGATTCCATCCAGAATTGCTCTTATGAGCGCATTGTCCAAACATCCATCTCACATGACAGTTACAGGATTCATCCCAATCTTGCAGTATCCTGCAACTCAGTATAATTCAGTTTATATAACAATGTATAACTTTGAAGATATTCTGAATCAGTTGAATTTTCAGGTGGTTTCATTGTGTTGTGATGAAGGAGTATATCGCATATCAAAATTAATCCAGCTTCTTTAGCCAAACGAGTTTTCGAACATATTTCTTGGCCTTGGAGGGTTTTCTCCAAAACATTGTAGTCTCGTGTATTCGGCTATATCTCAAAGACAGTGGAACTTTGGAAATCCTTGTTCAGACTGAAACAATGGGCCCCAGACTCTGCTGAAAGTGTTTTAAAAGGCAACCACTATGCCAGGGGAGTTAGAGTAAATGGTATGCTTTGTGAAGTAATGCAAACACTCCAGTGGAAAGCATTCATGGGACAGATTGATAAAACTAAGTACTCTGAAATGTTTTCAATTATTAAAAGTTTGTGGGGCGAAGTACATGAACAACAATATCTAGTGGACAAAACCAATGCTGCAATTGAAAATTTGAATTAACTTAAAACCGATTTTAAGAAATTCAGAGAAGAGAGCAAGTAGAGGAGTAGGCTATTTTTATTGGGGTCAGTTTGTCTACACAATGGCATCTGTTATTCGAGATCTGTTACGAGCTGACAGATATAACAACTGGAACCTACGCGTGTGCACTGTAAGAGAGTGTTGGCATTTTTTTTAATCCTTTGATAGAACAAATTATGCATGATGGTGCTCACTATATTACAATGATTTCTTAAAGCTGGAGGATGAATACCCTCTTTATTTATAATGACTTCAAGAATGTTCACTTCACAGTTCAGCGTACTTGAAACAGATTCAGCAGTGTTGCCTTGGATCAAGCTCTAGAGCAACACTGCAATAGACAAGCAAAATGATCCGGAGGCATAATTGGCACTATACGATGAAGAAAATTAGTGACAAAGCGCAATCTTATTAAACATGATAAAGAAAGCCTTACATGTTTATTAACAATATTCTGGGTTTAGATGAAGACGATGACTTTGCTCTTCATCACGAGTATGCTAAGTTGCTAACAAGCCAAGATCAACAAAGTATATCTAAGATGTTACATTTGTGATTGTTGATTGAGGAATTCCCTTCTTGAAAAATAACTGTTGTGAGATTTCAAACCACATAACTGGAGCTGTAGCTGGTCCAGTAATTGATGATTACTTACTGCAAGTACAAGGAAAAGGAGATAATAGCTGCAACAGTATGTTAAAGAATGGCTTACTGAGAAGTCAAAAGACATCTTCGTTCCTATACATAAGAAATACCCCAAGAAGAAGAAAGCCAAATCGGCAACTCAGTCTGCACTTCAAGATACAAGTAAGTCTCTTCGATGCATAGAAGTAGGGCATTCTAGAGGTTTGGCTACAGACAAATTATTGAAATATGAACATACATCTACATCTTACTACCTAACATGTGATGGATTTATGAAGAAACCAAACAATCACAGTTCAGCAAAGAAAATGAAATCCTATTCTTAAATAAGGACGATGTAACTACTCAGATAGAAACATCACATCAGAGAACAGCAGTAGTGATCGACTTCATAGCGTATGTGCGAAAAGTGTATATCAAACTGCTGCTGTGTAATACATCTGGAAACTACTTTAATGTCTTGTGAAAAAAGTTCTTAAAACTTTCAGATGGCTGCCAACGTAATGATATTGTCTTAAATTATATGAAGAGAACAGCGTAAAAAATTTGGAATGACTAACATGGGGCAAAATGTGATACTGTTTATGTTACTCCCTATAGCTCAAGCTCACCACATCCAGTCCATGTGGATACCTTCTGGGGTTCTAGCAACAACAAAATAATTTTTCAAGAACTGACCTTTGATTGGATTATAAAACTGGGAAACACAGATAAACCTTTGTATTTGGGAGAAGGTCACAAGCATACCGCAAAAATTTGCTTGAAACTGGTTGCCAGTTCAGTCAGTTTTGTACCAACATTGCCTTGTGCATGTGAAGAAGATGATGATAGAATCATAAAACACATAGAAAACATTGTTGAAATGGGCTCTGCTGAAAGAGTTATGATTGCATCAGCTGATGCAGATGTCATGGTCCCTGCATTTTACAATTTTAAAGCAACTTTTCAAGAAAGCGATCTTAAGGAACTGTGGATAATCTAAGATACACGAGCTTCTGTTATATGCACACCTCTTCACAAAATGATGCTAAATATGGGGGACATTTTTTTTTAACCATATTACCTGCTGCACACAGTTTAACAGGCTGTGATACAACAGCAATTTCCTCAGGAAAACTATTGAAGAATTTTGGTTCTTGATGAAACAATTTTACAAAATGTTGAACTTTTATTATAAAAGTCCTTGGTTCATCAAAAACAAATTGTAATGAAGTGCTATATGAACAGTACCACAAACAAATGACTATCAATTTTTCTCAACTGTGTCCACTCTCCTCAACAGTGCTCTTCTATATCGAGTGGTGCATATTATCAGTGCTACATATGGATAAATCTGCTAAATGAAAATTCAAATCAGTCGCTGGACCCTCTACAATATGCCTACAGAGAAGAATACGGAGCTATTCAGCTGACCATAACGAAAGAGTATTTAAGACCTACTGAATTTGTGTCGCCTTGCACCTGCCAAAAGTGTGTAAGAGTTGATATTTGCCCTTGCAGAATTAATATGTTACCCTGCTGTCCATTTTGTAAAGGTCAAGAGAGAAATCAATGTTTAAACATTTAAACAAAACAGAAATCAGTGGAATGTTTATGAAGTGCTGTTCATTACATTTCCTATGTTGCGTCAATGGACTCGCGTATTGTTTATTTTAAGAATTTCATTTAAAAACTTACAATAATACTTTTAATTTACATATTAAGCATATCTATTGCTAATTTTAAACATATCACGTCTCAACGACATGAGGGTTGAACTATTGTAAATTGAGAACCAACTATTTTATTATTCGTTATATATTATTCACGATGGTGGCCATTTCTGATAAACTGACCACCATTCAGAACATGTTACCAATTTTTTTTAACTTACATTAAATAATATAAGCCGATGAAACAAATAAATCTTCTGGTTCTTAATATTCCAACAGAACTTTTCTAGCTCCTAGACTATTTCAAGGTGAGCTCTTCTACAGCTTCACACCAAGACCAGAGATCAGTGTTTAATGTGAAGAATGTAAGGAGGCGTTCGATGATATCTTTGTCTTGATGTTTCATGTCAGTGTTTGTGCGTGTACCTTCCAATAGTAATTTCCAATTTCCGACACTTGTGTTGTCTATTGAAGGTGCTTCGAATAGAACACATGTTGCATTTGGGAACTGTCTAAGTGAAATCCCGATCGATCTCTTTCTCTAGAGATGAGCGTCGAACGAAGTGAATCTGTCAATAAATGGGCAAACTTTGATTTTGCCAGTATTTGTAGGACCTGCGACAAGTCCATTCATTTTTTTGTAAATCATGAATTCGATGGATATGAAATCAGCATAAAATTGTGCAGCTTGGATGTTATTGACAGTGAAAAAATAATATATACATGAAATGTTTCTAGACATTCGTCTATTGGAGAGGTGTATGGAATAAATCCTACACAGTATGTATTGTTTATTTTGAGATTTCTCTGAGCATTTCGATATTTTATAATTTGTCTGGCATAAGACATTAAAAAAGTTTCACGTGTTTTAAGAAACTGAATTTTTTCTTAGCCTGAAATTTTATTTATCAATTTTTTATAACTTTCAGTCGTATTTTTCAATTGCATATTGGAGTGTACCATGATGTTGTTCTTGTCATTTTCGAAGTTGTCTTGTGTTGTGCTATTTTGTGGTTTTTTTGATTCTATGTATAGTACACATATTTCTTCTCTGGGGACATAATGTTCCATTTGGTTGATCATGATAATAATTGTGTCTAATTTTGACTTTGTATTGCCAAAACGTTGGTATGTGGACACAAGACAACAGATGAGGAATCTTGTGAGGAAGCGTATTCGTTGAAGAGATGAAGTTACTTCTGTAGTTCCACTTTTGCTGATTAAAAGGAAGGATGTAATTCGGGAAAGAGTTCGGGAAAGAGTACACTCGGTGTTGTAACTGGACCAGAAGATGATATGTATGTGGTCTCTATGGAAGAATGTGAAGAAGGAAAGTTGTTTCTTTGTGTTGTCTCTGGACCTGATGTTCTGGTATTCGGTGGGGTTGACGTGACGTGTTTCATGGAGACTTATGTTTGTCAAATGAAGGAATATTTCGTTTAGGTTGTTTGGTTGTTGAAGTAGTTGAAAGTGAGAGGTCGTGTTCTTCAGAGGTTCTTGTATGTGATGATGATGATGAGCTAATATGGCTATGTGTATTGTTCCCAATTGCATTAATGCTTGTTGTCGTCTTGCTGGTTGGCACTGTAGTAATCCCATGTATCGTCTTGGAACTGCCTGAAATTGTGTCCTTGCTGAATTAATCAGATATCGTGTGTTGCTTATGTGATATGTTTGATTCTGCCATTCAGAGGTGGTAAAGTAATGTATCAGTGATGGTAGTTTGTTTTTTGGGAATAGAAATAAATTTAAATAAAATGTTAGGAGATTGATGAGAATGAATGTTTTTCGATGCAGAGTTACCTGGAGTGTCTGATTCGTCGATGGCCAAATCGATGGTTTCTTGAGTGTTTGTAGTTAATTGATAATTTTCAGGCGAATTAAGCAGTTTGGTAATAATGATGTCTTCTATTTCTTCATAATCATCATCTTCTTCAAAATTATGTGATGGAATATTAACGATGGTATGACACTGCGAACCAGAATTACAATATAAACATAAGCACCAATATGAAATATCGTGTTGTCAGCGACCGTGCATAGTGCAGTACTGAAGCATGGTGACTGAGTGTAGCTGTGTAGCAATTCCTCCCATTTTTTGAAGAAAATGTATATGAACATCTGAGAGTTCAAGAGTTTAGGGTTTTTAAAGCAAAATTTCTCATTATTTCCGACTATCTACCTATATTTTTGTGTCTTGAAACTGAATGCAGAATGAGGATATCAATCGCTGTTATTTTCATAAATTCATGGGACTACACCAAATTTCATTGACTGTAGGAGCATGTTGTGACATGTGTTATAGAAAAAACCATCATTTATGAATGGTGATTGTTCAGATTATTCTGACGTGTTGATGAATAGTTAACTTTGTTATGAGTATTTAGTTATTTTCGTAACATTCAACATTATATTTTCATAGTAGATATATTGCATTGTACCTATGTTTTATTAACAGATTCAGTTGGCTTTAAGCAATCCCCTTAGTTATAATAAATTGTTGGTGTGTGTATGAGTGTGAATACTGTGGCTTCGCCATGTGTTTTACAACAGTGGGAACCTACTGAATTTCAAGAAAGTAAAAGTGATCGAAATGTCATTCATTGGAGTCTTAGTCACGTGTACATTACCGCGGAATCTGTAGTTTGTAAAGACAATTACCAGCATTGTAAACTTCGCTACATAACACTGGGGTGTAAGCTTAATAAGCAGCCCAAAATTATCACTGACAAATATACGTTTGACTACTGCAATGTTGAAAACATGAAGGTATTTTGGAATAGTCGAAGATATCTATTTATCGATGTGATAACTATGTTCAGCAAAGAAGGCTTTCAGCTTGCCTCTATAGTTGCCTTCATAATTGAAAGCTTGTTGCTACAATCATGTAAGTAACCCGATCCCGAGCCCCGAAAATATCTCCAGAATGGCATATTTGATGATTTTCAACACATCAAAACACGAGTGAGATCAAATTGCATTCATCAACTGCCGAAGCATAATAAATACCAAGGAAAATTTGCCCCACATCACAACTACCTCCTGCTGGATATGTCACAGAAGGACACTTCCATATGACAGCTTCTTAGATAAGTAAATATCTTCAGATAAATGCCTACAGTATATTACTTCGAAAGAGGCTGCGATCCACACCACAGTCATTACCATGTTCCCTGCTGCAAATTGAAAGGTCCCCAGAACCAAGGTGGCTTCAAGCTCAAGGAAATGCAGTCACAGTTTCCATAGTGAGACTAAAACCTGCAAACTGCATTCCCTGTTCATGTGTAAGATATTGGGCAAGGACAGCTAGAAAACAAACGCCCAGCGTATGAAGTACTAACATGGGCTGCACTGAGACGAGGAAAAATTACCATTTTTTCTAGTGAAAATAAAATATGTGCTATCATGCTGCAGGGTCCCATATAAGCATGGGATTTTCAATTTAAAGTGAGAACTTTTGAAATAAACATTTAAAAAATAATCACTGCCCTTTAACTGAAACCCATACACACTGACAGTCAAGCTTATATTGAAGTAGGTGATGAATTAAAATTGATATAGAATGTGTTGATGTTGTACCTTGAGCGTAAAGTTTGAATTTATCGCACATCGAGTTGGGCTTCATTCACATCTGAATACGAAGTATAACATTGTTAAAATATAACGGTTCCTTAAAATCTAAATTGTTTGTTTGACTAGTGTATGAATAAAGCCATCAAGTTTGTGACAAGGGGAACTTCACCTATGGCAGACGGGTTCAAAATGGGCACAGAGGTGAAACTAAGCATGGCTTTTGAAAGTGATCAATTAAATGCAAACAGTCTACAGCATGGCCCGTCTCTAGTGACCTCGCTGTCGACGAGATGTTAAGCCCACGTACCCACCTACAGCTTGACACGATCATAAGAAACGGCTGAATAATTTATGTAAAGGAACAAAAACAATATGTATAAAGTATAGGGAAAGTTAGTCGAGACCTGCCCAGTTTATAAGGAGACTAACTGTCGTGTTCGCACCATACACAGCTATAGATAGAGAAAAAAATATTACACAGTACAATAGCGAAGGATGAAGGGAATTAGTGTGGGTGTGAACAGCATGGGAGAATCAACAGTCGAGACCAGAGGAAGAGACACAGCATAATGCTCACCACGGACTTCACGACTCCGTCGGAGGATGAAGATGTATGTCGGTGAAGGTGCAAGGCGAGTCCCAAACTATTGGAGCGAACACCTGCCACGGGACTTTTTGTAATCGTTGAAATATTTGGTTTCAATAACAAAATCACATGATCGCCTTGTATATAAACGTACAGTTTGTGTACTACTTGATCCCAAGTGACCAGACACCAGTATACGAAGCTAAACTCATGCCTAGGTGTCACAATGACCACCGCTGCCGCTATGATAGGAGGCAGAGTGCTCGACGTTGGTCAGTGCTACACAATGCCGATAGAATGGGTGGAGCAAGGTAGCTCTGTGACTTCAAATGAGGTGAAGATATCGGTAATCACTTAAGTTAACAATTCGTTAGAGCCATTTGCGCCCTTCCCAAGTTGCCTGAGTCGACCATTGGGGTTTGATAGTGAAATGGAAACGGTAAGTTACAAACACAATAAAACTACGGCCGGATAGACCAAGTGCCTTGACCGACAGGGACAGTCGAGCATTGAAAAATGTTGTGCAGGAACAACGTATTGTAGGTCACCGTGGGACACTATAAACTGTGAATGTCGCAGTGGCACTGATTGTGCAGTTAGTACTATGAATGTGCACAGTAATGTGAGAGAGGTCCAAAACTCAGGCACCTTCCAATAAAAAACACACTTTGCCTGTGTATGCCAAGCCACTGCAATGTTGACTACTGGAGACGTGTTATTTGGATTAACAAATCACGCTATACCATGTAGCAGACCGACGGGAGGATTTGGCTATGACGAATGCAAGGTGAATGCTACATGCCGACCCGTATATTGCTGACGGTGAATCTCTTTGGATGTGATATGACAAAGTAGGAGTATTTTTCATGGAAGGGATTTGTCCTCACGTAATATGGGGTACGTTAAACTTGGAAGACTGCAATGATATATTTACCTCAGTAAAATACCTGTTAGGGTATAATGACCAAATTTAAGCAATGAAGTGTGTGTTTGTATAATAAATATTGTTGAACTTATCCTTGGATGATGTCATAGGATCTTAACCTTTCTTACCATCTGTTCAAAACCAAAGGAAACAAAATTTTTGATAATTTTAAATATGCTGAAAATAATCGTAAGACCTTCGCAGTATAGGAGAACTCTGAGAAAAAACAAATACGGTTAAATCCCTGAAGAAAACACATCATATAAATATGTATAAGATAGGTGTATATATATATATATATATATATATATATATATATATAATTATATATAAGATGGACATACTTCTAGGAATTGATACATTTATAAGGAAAAGAATTATATAAAAATTTATTTGACCATTTGAAAAAAATAAAATTAAAATAAAAATTAAATAAATATATCAAAAATGCATTTTTAATGTAAATTTGGTTTAAAAATTTAAACTATGTGAATTTCACACTTCGCCATGGCATATACAAAAAGCGAAAAAAAAACTTCTCAAGCTGGGATCACATTCGAACACGATACCTCACACCGAAATGAGGGCTTAAAAGTTGTTTATAATCGTCCAAATGCCATCAGAGTACATAATTTACTTCCTAAATATAAGTGTGTGTGTATATATATATATAACATTTTTCAATAGCGTATGTACATTTTGTCAAGGGTGCTGGTGTAAATCCAATACTTGCAAATGCAGAATTGCTTTCTTGGTCAATAAATTATGCTATCTGTAGAGCGAATGAGTACATCCTGCGAGACTTACAGAACGTCATGTGGATAGAGCAGATAATCAATTGTTCGATTAATCGATATATCTATATGTTGTATATATCAATATATCGAATAGTAGATTAGTTGCCAATCGCATAGTCGATTAGTTGCTAATTGATGGATTCATTAATCAAGTTGATTAGTGTAATTCTTTAAGTTAAAAAAATTGTTATTGTTTGAAATGAAATTTGTTTGATTTTTCATTGTTGTTGAAAGAGTTAAGGGTGATATTGGTGGAGTAGGTTCGGTATCTACTCTGTGACTTGCTGGCGTGGACTGTCAACAGGAGTGTGTTTTAATTGTTTATATAGGATTTGATGTTGGTGTAATAGTGATATAAGGGACATTTTAGTTTGTGAGTAGAATGCATACTTGGGGCGTTCTGTGACACTAGGCAAGTGAGAAATTGATGGAGCCAGAGCCAGTGGTGATGTTCTGCGACACTAGGCAAGTGAGGTATGGATGGAGTAAGAGCGATCGGAAGTGCTCTGGGACACTAGGCGAGTGAGGAACAGATAGTCGATTATTCGATTAATCGATTAATCTATTATGAGCGAGGGCATTCATATCACTTCTGGACCACTACGATTTACGTTCAATTAGCCAACTGAAATAAGTATGAACCATTAAAAAATTACTTTAATCTCAAGATTACCACATGCAACATTAAATCGAATTAATATAGACATGAGATATTAAAAATTACTTTAATCATGCGATAACCATGAGACAAGTTCATTAAAACGACTTACTCTGAGTACGTCGCACATGACAGAACAGAACACAAAATTTATATTAATACAATAACTTAATATATTGTATTTCAAACACCGGAATAAATGACACTAAACAAGGAATAACCACATGCAAATTAAATAACACCAAACTAATATAAAATTGAAAGCACTTATCACTTACGAAATCAGGTTTAATAAATTCACACTTCACAAATCAATAAAAACACACAATTTACAATAAAAATTACAAATATAAGCCAAGACAAGCTGAAAATCTCCCCCTAATTTAATGGCCTCCCACACTGATCCACACAGACCAATTATCCAGTTGTTATAAAAATTTCCCCCTGAAAAAATCCCCTCCTACACTGACACACACATGCAAACACACACATATACAAAGTCACACGTACTTCACCCTCACCGTCTCTCAAATCACGCATCAAGGAACACCCTACAAAAATAATTTATCTCACCAAACATCTGTTTAAAAAAACCATTAGTATAATTATTACACAAAGCCTTCATTCGCTAGCTCATACGACCATCACAATACTCGCCTATTGCGAAAGGCTACTGCGAAAACCCGACTCACATGTTTCGTGATATCACACATTAATACGCAGTACCACTGATCTTACAAATGTGTACACTGGTGGATTGTCTGTGTCGCTCTGACTTAAATGCAAACCTAATAATTATCCGAACATGGATGATTTTAATAAACAAATTCATAAGTGTATTGCCAAGAAACATTCAATGCATTGTGTTACCCAACGATTCAGGCCGAGTAGAACTATCGACTCCCGTGAGAAAGCAATTTCTCAGACTGCCTTGTCTCCTCTTTCGCACGCACGACACGGTCAAAGAAAGTATGGCAAGTTTTATGACTATTCGAGACCACACATCTCGCTGTTTCGCCCCAAACTCCTCCCAAGTGCTGTAGGTAAGGACAAACGTAGACTCTCACGCAGCGCCAACAAGAAGACAATATAATATTGTGCCCTGAGCAGCACTGTGACATCGCTGCCATGGCGGGAGATAGTTCTGGAGACCTTCCTCTGACAACTACCCTGTTTCCCAGTGCGGACTTTCGCATCCGCGTTTCTCAACATCCATTCCAGCGCGCCTGTCGAATTTCCAATGGTTGTTCATTAAAAGTATTTATCACGGAATGTAATATACCCATTCTGCTTGTAACAGGTTTTAATATTTCTTCATTCAAAAAATCCCATTCCATTCGAGCATATAATTTGTAATTATGAAGCAAAGTGAGACATTTTCCCCGGTTTTCATTAACTTTCAACTATTTATACATGAATTAAGTCGATGATTTTTTAGCGGATGTATTAGGTCGATAAGTTTGCACTTTTTGAATCATATATACTTTACTCAAAAGCATGTCTAATTTACTCACAGTTTTAACACTCAAATCGTTACTAAAATAGTTTATTTGAGATTTCAAATCTTCAAACTTGCTTTTTAAGTTCTGTTTGCATAGCTAAACCAGATGTTTATTGATCAATTCAAAACTTATAAATTATGATATTTTGTCCATTTGTGTATCAAATAGTTTTGTAATTGTAGCGCTTACGATTTTATTAATTACATCTTTTAAATGTTCCAAACGTTCGCTTGTTCTAGATTCTATATTTTGCAATGTAATCATGACATGTGACAATATTTCCGAAATATAACTAATATTAGCAGACACTTTTGTAATAGATTCAATAATGTTTATTAATTTCTCTTGCATATTGGTCGATTGCGATTTAAATACATTTATTGTAATGGTGTTTAATTCTGCCATGTAATGTTTATTTACCGCATCGGCATATTTCACAGCTATACCTACATTGCATAATTTATATCCATTCAAATCACATTTCCTATTGCGATTTCTCATTAAATAGGTATTGTAACAATTGCGTTTTATATCACTATCCAAACTTTGAAAAACTCATTATTCTTTGTCGGGAAGTAAAAAAAACTCTCAAATCGAGACATATCTTTCTCTATATAGGGGAAGAGGTGATATAATTACCAGAAAACCATACTTATTAATCAAACAGTAAAAACACATATATTTAAACTTTGTTAATGCCATATCGCTTAAAATGTGATCATTGTAAATATGTTGTAGGTTCATATTATCCATTTTAAACACAATTAACATATTTGAATTATCAAGCAAATAATGTTTTGGAATATGTGCATAACTTTGGGAAAAACAATCTACATTTGAATATAGACCAAAACTAAAGTATTGCTGTATTTCACCTTGAGGTTCGCTAATCGTTGATATTTATCTTGTAATCTTGTTTTAGAAAACACATATAAGTTTTCAAATTTAAGTCCATTTGGATGCTCAAACATCGACATGTTAACACAAGCTTTTCCACATGGAGAAGGCCCGCTTATTATACAACACATAATTTATGGTAAAAGAATACCATATTTTGGTTCAATTACATTTTCATTCGTATTTACAATTACCAGTTGATGTACCTTTAGTTTTATAATGTTCATTTCTACAATATTAGGTAACATACTAATGTAAAACTATAAATGTAGGTCTACGTATAGGTTCATGTTCAGTTGAAAACAATGGTCTATACTAAACATAAAAAAAGACACGGACATATAGCGAATACAATACTAGCCGATAGAGCATCAAATGTAAGTAAGAATTCTTCTACATCTAAATGCAAAAACTGGGCTACTGGGTCATTGACAAAGATATGAAGGTGAAAAGAAGTATGGGCCTAAAATACAAAAGATATGAAAAACCGAGAAACGAGGCATATTACCATTCATATTACCAGCATTATCAACACCTCGATCTTTAATGCGAGGCATTTAAGCTCTTGCTTAATAAAATAAATCAAGTGATAAAGGTAGGTATATGAAACCATGTAAAGTCAGTCAAGGACGAAAAAACTCCAAATTGGAATTAAACGCAGAAAGTCCTCAATAGTCTTCCAAAATGTGCATTAACAAACAAATACATAATGTATTTGTAAAGAATCTGGATATTCAAAATGAAGGGATACATTGGGTTGCAATAATTAAAAATGTGAATCAATCATTGTATTATGACAGTTTTTACGATTTATGTCCTCCAATTGAAATATTTCATTATTTGAAAAACACACAATTAAGATAAAATGACAAAATTGAACAATTACGAAATACAATCAATTGTGTCCATTTATGTTTATGTTTTTTGACTGTAAAGTGGATCTTTAAGGCAATGTATTAGTAAAACTGTTTAGTAATATGTCAATTACGTTGATATTAAGTGGAAATTCATCGTAATTGCAGTCCGTATATTTCCCAGCTTTGGAGTTAGATGGATAATGGGAAATAAGTCTAATCGAGTTTGTTACTTACAATAGCATACCATACATCGATATAGACAATCAATCATTAACATTCCACAACTGTGTAAAAATGTATAAGATTGTGATACTGGTAGGATCTCATGAGTTGGATGACTTAGAAATGTTCATTAAAGCCACATTACCTGAAAATGTACAATTCCGATTATGTGAAAATCCAAAAACGTTAACTAGTGTGATGTATAGTAATGTCTATATCGATTTTGCAGAAGACAATTCAATTACAAACATGTTAGGTTATGAAAGAAGAGTATTTCCAGCTAACCATTTTACACAAATTGTCAAAACGCATTAATATATTGTCGGTAAATGTATGTGATATAAATGTTAATATTGTTGGCATATCATATTTGAATGGAAAATCGACAAATAGAATACATGAATTCTGGTGTGCGGTGGCTATAGGATACAAAAATTTTAAAAATATAATACATTGATATACCTTCCAGTAATTATTGATTGTGTTGATGAATTAGTTAATTCAATTGTTGATCAAGTTGGTAAACTAATAAATTTTAGAAAAAAAAACTATTTGATTACATTTAAAAAAAAGCTATATAAACACTCACATTCCATGTATAATACAATCAAAATAGATATTGTGTTTAAGAGTTAATGTGGACATAAAGTAGACAATTAATTTAAAAACTATGTTTATAAATAATGTATTTCGAAGAAAGAGGGTATAAAAAGATGTAAACAGAAGCATAAAATGATCATTTCAAACAATATACCTGTGAAGTTAACACAGGGCAACAAATTGTTTTTAAAGGAATGAGGATATTCCATTAATATAAATGGAAGATATACTTAATGTTGAAGAACCAATAAGTTACAATGATGCAATTACCAATATGGAAATAAATGTATATGAACATTTCCAAGCAGGACTCTATGCGTTTCCATCGGAAATAAGGATTGCTATACAAAATCACAATATTTACACATTACAATCGAAATCAAGTTTAAGATTTAGAGGAACAATTAGAAAGACAGCCGATGCAACTAATCCAGCAACTACAGGAATAATGAGAAATGACTAACTTCATTTAATCAATAGAATTGCGTGTCTGCTCAGTGGTGTGGAAATCGACCAATCACGGGATGTTGGAATTACTTCCACAGTAAAGCAATATTTCTTGGCAACTGTAAACAATCTTTATACAGGGCTAATGGTTGTGTGGAGCAAGGCTAATAATTTCACTTTACAAATAAACCCAGGCAGAAAATACAAAGTTTTTACACCTTTAAGTATGCTTTTGTGGTTTGTTGATGACTGTAAATATGTAATATTAAATGCTAAACAATAATTAGTTGTTCGATTCATGAATTGAAATTATTGCATATATACGAGTTCCGGCAAAAATGCAAGCTTATGCATTGATAATTCACATTAGATTGGCACGCTATAATGTAAGAGATAAACTGGTGGATATAATAACTTGAATCAGTAGGCAATGAGACACAATATTAAGAACATTATTTTCAATGCGCAAAGTTTTCAATACCCAGAAAAATTTATAATTAAATTATTAACTATTACTGATATGGAAGAGCATACAATGATATTCAGCTTCAAACCACTGTTCTACTGGTGATATCTAAGTTCTAAATACAATAAAACAAATATATAGGGTAACCAAATACCACCATGGTTTAACCTGGGAAAGTGGATGTATGGAGTATGAGAATATTGAACATATTTGCAAGCAATATTAAAATAATTGTGAAATACATGTAGATGGATTCGACCAAAAACACATTTTGCAAAGTATGTAGAATGGGAATGTCACAGATATTGAAAAGGAATACAATTAACAACCATTCAAACAATTACGTAAAACATACGGATATAATTCAATGTTTTTCTCTGCAGTGGATACTATACAGGTAATGTATCCACACTTTTACCAGAATATATAATATTATAGGATGTTTACGGTAAAATGAGTAGTTTAGAAAGCCCTGTTTAAGATCTACTTATATGCACGTTATGTAATCTTATGCCTTATTTAAAATTAACATTGCAATGTGCCTCATCACTTTGTCAGTGCATCGGTCAGGTGAAACTTTGGAATTATTAGAAAAGTAAATATGTTAGAAATCTGGTGATTTTGACACTTCGAAGCAATACAATACACATAAAGCCAAAGAAATAATTTAAGTTATCACAAATAGTTACCTAACATATTTTATTCCATGTTAAGATATGTAAGTACTTTCCATTCATCATTACCAACTTTACTGTGCCCATGACACTCAGTGCATCCTTTAACATATGTGTAGGTAAGGGCAGTGACAGTTTTCTAAGGTTGATTTCAAAAGTGCTCACTTTATCGTGAACAGTCTTTACAAATATTTTTAAAGGGAAGAAATTACCTAAAATGTATATTTTTTGCAAACATCTAATCTAACAAAAACGTACTTTGTGGTGAAATGAATGGTTCGAAACTACCTTTTTTTTTTTTACTGCCTTTATGAATACATTTATTGTAATATTTCCATATTCTAACAAAAAAATATTATGATTTTAATAAATAAAGGTTTGAAAGCAATTTAGTAATTTAAACATTAATTTCTAATGATTAAGGTACTCCAATTGCTTCCTAGAATATACCTATAAAAGTTTGGAACCTTTCAGTTCCATTCTAGACTTGGAAGATTATGGACACAAGGAGAGCTTTGCTGTGTCGCTTTTGCAGTATAACATTTACAGCTCTGATGAACTTACAACATCACTAAAGAACAACTTGTGGAACGAAACATTAAACAAACAGTTTCAGTGTGATTCCTGTAAGAGATAGTTTTCTCGAGTCAATTATTTTATGAGACATTGTAAAACTTGCAAGACACATTCTATGCAAACAGCACCATGTCCTCTGTTAGCTCCGCAGACAGCTCCTCAGTTAGCTCCTCAGGCTCCCCAGTTAGCTCCTCAGGCTCCTCAGACAGCTCCACGGGACCCTCATGCAGTTTCTCGGGTTCCTCAGTTAGCTCCTCAGATTTCTGAGTTACCTCCTCAGGCTCCTCAGGCTCCTCAGACAGCTCCTCAGGCTCCTCAGACAGCTCCTCAGGCTCCTCAGACAGCTCCTCATGCTCCTCAGACAGCTCCTCAGGATCCTCAGGCAGCTTCTCGGGTTCCTCAGTTAGCTCCTCAGATTTCTGAGTTACCTCCTCAGGCTCCTCAGATAGCTCCTCAGGCTCCTCAGTTAGCTCCACAAGCTGTTCCACACACTCCACAACTTGAGGCATCACCACAATTTGCTCCACATGCTACACAATCAGTTCAACAGACTATAAAACATTTTAAATTTACTCCTGTAACCACTGTATTTCCTGCAAAATATCGCAACATTTATACACGATAGGGAAGTAAATTGCTTACTGTTTTGCCCCACATCCATTATGAAATACTAAGCACAGCTTTTGCAAGCAGAATAACTGACACTAGGATATGTAACGACGAAATTGATACTGATATAGACTTTCAAAGATTTTTGTTAAGGTAGGCCTTGCAGGCGGCGAGACCAATGAGTGACGAACAGTGCTTTCACGGCGGTGGCGAGGAAGTTGTGTCGAGATGTGAATGTATGGCTTTAAGAGGGAGGATTGTTCGCACTGAAGCAAGGCTGTCGTAACTGTGTGAAATGAGTCGCGGGTGAACAGTGGACTCATGGAAGGAGACAACATGCGAAAGAGGCGATTCGATGATGAACAGCAGGGTGAGGGAAGCATTTACGGTGACATTTCAGGTCGAAAGACAAGTTCGTAAATTTTTGTCCACTTCCCGAAACAGTCCACTCCCCGCTGCACCGACAATGTCCCCGCTGAGGAGAGTGTGGAAATACTTGTGCAGGACTAAAAGCAGCAGTCATGATCAAGTCCTTCACCTTCACATTACCCAGGTATAACAAAACGGTATGCCTTTATTGCTCTGGATGTTACAATACAAGCCAATATTTAGAAATTTGTGTGGAGGGGATGTGTTTTTTCTGCGGAGAGGGTTCTGTGTGGAGGGGATGAGTCTCACTTCCTGTGCATTTTCCTGGGAGTTTGAAAATTTGTATATATAGAGGTTTAACCTTTATACTTTTCCAGTGTTTGACTTTAGTACTTGTGGTAAATATGTCACAATTATACCAAGAATATTTCCTGGGTTTGTCTACCCAAGCTCTCGAGGAAAAGTTTCTGGAGTATGATTGGTTGGGCCTTGATGCTGCTCTGCTAACTCCATTGGTGGAGCAAGAGTTGTTGGTAGCGATGATGCCGCTAACATCTCCCAGTAACACTGTCACCTTCAGCTCAAGCGAGAGTGATGACGATCCCAGCGCCTCCAGCACCGCCTCAGAGGACAGACTTAGCGTCTCCAGCGCCATCTCCTGCGATGATCCCAGCATATACAGTGCCACCTCTGAGGATGGACTTGGCACCTCCTGTGCCATCTCATGCGATGATGATCCCGGCATCTCCAGCGACACAGCCACCTCCATTCATGCTATCTACCAGTATTGGAACACTAGATTTTTAATTTAATAAAAGAGGCGAACAGCTTCTGGAAAAAATCAGTTTAATTGATCACGTGGTCCTCTGGACTTAACCACAAGTGTCTAAGATTTTTGTGGCACCATGTAAACCAATCTTGTGTGGGGAGCTATCAGATTACCTACATTTCTTTAACATATATAATTTCCACCTCTGCCACGATATATGTTTATTCGAAATATGGTTGGGGAATACATTTGAAAAACAAAACTGAGAAACACATTACCAATGCAATGAATATCGTTTTGAAAGAGAGCAGGCGAAATTCGCTCCAAACCGGCAGACGATCTGAATATTTTTGTGCACTATTCCAAAAACTAATGACAGAATATGGTATCAATCACTATGCAATGCATTCGGAGCTTAAAACCAGTGCTGTGGAACAATTTAATAAATCGAGAAAGCAATTATTATAAAAAACATTTCATATTGCACTTATAATTGGGTTGATGGTTTGCCTGAAATACTTTACCAGTAGACTTAATTTCTATAATCTATAATCATTTGCATGCTGTATTCTTAGTTCTGACTCAATGTTATTTCAATATTGTAATATTATGTTTATATGTTTATTTTTCTCAGTAATAACTTTATGATTTTTAAAGTTTAATAATTTACTTTATTCCCTTACTAGAAAGATTTTAAATTTTGGTTTATTTTATTTTAAGGAGGTCTAGTCGGACGTAGGCCGCGATTGGCTAGTCTTGAATGGAGATGCCGGAAGGCTGGCTTCTGGGTGGGACTTTCAACATGAATGATTAATTGTATTTTCGCTGAGATTTCAATCATAGGGAGTCCTCGGCGCTAACCTAAGAATAGGTTAGTAATAAGTCCCAGAAGTAGTGATTAGCCACAGCCGATTATAAAGGAGGGTTGATGGCAGGTGTCTAGCTAATTGTATTAGTGAGTTTTGTTGGAGATGCCAGGACACAGGTGACGCCAAGTAGTTTGAGAGTCTGGGTGCAGACCTATGTCAAAGACTTCACTTGTAATCTATTTTTACGAACTTAGAGTATTATTAGAAGAAGTTCAATTTACGGAACTAGGCATTTTCTGAACTTTAACTTGTGTATAATCAGTAGTCATGAGATCCCATATGAGCTAGTAACGCCGGAGCACATGAACATCTAAAAACTATTGAACTTAGTGTAATCTCATTTAAGCAGAGTTTAAATATTTGAGGGGAAGTGAGGAGTAATTCTTCTGAAGTAACTAGAATTTAAATTGACATTTTCAAGTAAAGGTTTGGATCGTGAGAACTGTAGATGCAACTAATTACTTGGGAGCTTAGTCAATTTCTTAAACAGTTAGAAATTGTGGAAAGCTACTTCTGATTATGAACAAATTTTTATTTCTGATTTTAATTTCAAGTCAGTTGTTTAATGTTGCATCAGCACTACAGTTATATTTAATTTTTTATCTTGTAATTTGTTTTAATTTCCGCAATTAATTTAACTCTATTCTTTACTGGATCGTGGTACTTCATTTTTTTTTCAACATCATAAGTTTAATTTGATTTTTCAGTAAAGTGATTTTTCTTACACACATATATAATATTTAACATTTAATAAATATTTCACATTTGAATTTTACATCTTGTTGAATTGCATAACACATTTGGTCTGATTTTATTTATTTTTAATTTCATTAATATATTTATTATTCAGATATCACATGTTATAATGGAACGGCCTTCCGCACACAACTCCCCTAGCTTCATAATCTCTTTCAGTGCTTTATTGCATATCTACTGCTCGTTTTATTGCGCTTGGCACACGTACCAGTACATGAGAGCACATTTAAGTTTCACTGATAATGTCCATTCATTTAATTTGTGTGAAATAAGTAAAAACCTAGAGAATGTACGATACATTCCAAGTAATGTCTCAACGTTGACCGTACTAAAGTTGTTGACAACAAAAATGTGTACTTCGAAGTTGTTTTATCACTTAGGCAATGTAAGGAATATGAAAGTGTGATCTGACACATGCTGATGCGCATTCGCCAAGGAGGTGGTCGATTTTATCTGTAGGAAACCTATTTCTTCGTTTACTATTTTTTTGTCCCTGCAATAGGTTGTTCATGGTAAAGTCAGCATTTTTTAAGACACTCCCAACAGGCATAAACCAATAATAAATATATCATATTGCAGCCTCAGGCATTACATTTTTAGGGTGGGGAAATGTGTACAATGTGTTTATTGGTCACATTGCAATGTTTTATTAAAAAGCAGCAGGAAGAGGGAAGTTGGGTGAAAGGAAATATTTAGAACAGCCTTAAAAAGTGCTCACTTTACCGTGAACAACCTAAAATAATACTATATTTATCAGCTGTCTTGTTGGTGTCTCATACAGTAAATCAAAATATAATGTAAGTAAATGTATTTACAAACAAAAGGGTAGCTCCCACGCAAAATAACATGTCTGTGTTTTACTGTTCATATTCGTGTTACTATACACCTCTGTGTTTGCACGGTCATGCGACGGGTAACGAAAGTAAAAAGCATGAGATGATTTGACGGATGGTTTGGGCATTTAGCGTGCCCCTCCAAAGTCACATAGTTTCTTCCTGATAGCCCATTCATTTGTAGTCCTGAACTTCGTCACGTGATCAATTCAGGATCTCACTGCAGTTTCGGACACGCCTTATGGTCTCTCTTTTTAAACAGATATCCTCTGACAACACACATTTCGCAAACCTTTGGTCCCCATTCGACTCTGGGCATGCGTACCTTCTACGTCACAGGCATATACAAACATTTTAATGCACGTCATCGTGTAGTGATGTCTCACGAGTCAGGTGGTTTAAGGAAGTGAAATTTCATTCTGCAGTGATGTCTCACCACAGCCAGTAGGTTACGGATAGAGTCATAGGCCTTGTTGAGGTGTCAGGTTTTTCCGCCGCTGAAGCAGGCCGACGATACAGTGTTCCTGCGAGCACTGCGAGTCGATGGGTACGACAGTTCCGGGACATGAGTGACGTAACACGTCACGGAGGAACGGGTTCATGGAGGGTGTCGACTGCAGCCGAGCACAATAGTCTGATTACCCAAACCCAGTTGACTCCTTTCAGGAGCTCCATTCAGCTAAACCGTGGCACGCACATTCCTGGCAGCTCGAGTACCATGCTTAGGCGGTAGGACTGAAATCCCGGCGTGCTTCAAGGAAGCAAAGGCTCACCGATGATCACAGGATTTATCGAATAGCGTTTGCCGAGGGAAACATTGACCGTGACTGGTCAGATGTAGTATTCTACGAGTGTCTGTTTTTCTCGGATAATGATAGGCCGATGCTTGTCTTCAGACCTCGTGAGACCCAACACAATCCGGAATATGTGGCCGAATGCTCTCGCTATGGTCATACATCCGTTGAGTGTTGGGGATGGATGAGTGCACGCAAGATAGGCGTGTTGCAAAGACTCGAAGATCGAGTTCCGAATACACGCGGCCTCAATGCCGGGAAGTGTTTACATATTCTAGAGAACAATATGATTCCGTCGGAGCGACTTTTGTATCCTGATGGTGTGCTGCGCTTCCAGCAGGACCATTCTCCGATACACACTTCTCAGAGGGTTCGAGAATTGTTCGCAAGGCAAGACCTGCTAGAGCTCGTAGATTGGCCACCTTACAGTGCCTACTTGAATCCAATTGAGAATGTTTTGTCGTAGACGAAGCGCATGAAGGTGGCAAACTGGCCTGATACATAGCCAGCAAATAAAGATGCTCTCTGGAAGCTAGTAGCAGATGCCTGGGATGAAGTAGCTAGTAGCGAACGCTATGCTACTTCTCTGGTCGCCTCTCTACCACGATGACTGTGGCAGGTGGTTGAGAATGAGGGATACTGGTCCTCTTATTGAGGTTACGCCATCGGCCCCTTTCAGGGCCAAATAAACACTCACATAAAAACGTGACACATAAACCAATGGCACACCACGTGGCATAATGACCACATTGGCATACAAACTAGAGGTGCAAGGTTGTTTTGAACCCGAAACAGCGGGCGTCAGAACCATACACACGAGACCACCTTTGTTTGTTACATGTGTTTTTATATGGATGCAAACATATGCTAACAAATAAAATACATTCTAGGATACTGTAACATTTTATATTACAACGAGACAAAATAACATAACCAGTAGGAATGAAATTCAAGGTCAGTCTCCAGAAACCTAATGGTATTCTATTTCTAACATGACAGTGACCGCAAGCACACTGCGAAATGAATCGTCTAAAACACACCCCTACGCTATGCAATACCCCATCACTCTCACTTGACCTGAACCTCACTGAGAATCTTCTGGAGGAATTTGAGAGAAGAGTGAGGGGGAAAAAAAACATTTTTTCCCCGCAAAATACAAACGAGGCGTTGCTACCAAATTGTAATAACATTGGCCCAGACATTACTAGAAAACTGGTTAAGTCAGAGTTAAATAGACTAATGGACGTTGTTCGCAGAAAGGGAAGTTAACAAATAACTGTGGAGTGAACAATGAATAACACTTTGCTGATGTATGTCCAACGTTTATCAGAACTGGAGACAGATGATATAGCCTATTGAAGTGATACCGTAGATTCTGTTATTTGATTTATGAGTTATATTCTACCTCACTAAGTAATATTTAACGTGGCTGATTACCTATTTTCTGTCTTTAGGCTAAGCTTATCTAGGAATGTCACTAATTGCTTCTGCCCGTGACCGCATATACTCGACATTTAAGTTGTTTTTGTTTTCAGACTGAAAACATTCTGGATTTCAGTGATGGGCAGATCTGTGTCTATTAAGTCTGACGTCAGTAATCTCTACTGGCTTAAAAGTTGTTCATATTGCGTAAGAATTAAAGTAAGGCCAAATTGCGCATGTAACTGAATCATTCTTGTGTTTTAAGAATACCATGGAAAGTATTTTCAAATAGAACAGGCCCTAATATGTATATACAGAGACGATCACAAATATTCATACATCCTGTGCTTTTGACGACTTATGTACAATAAGCAATTATGTTGACACACACGTATACGTCCAGCTGTATTTTGTATTCCATTTCATCAAATTCAACAAAAAACAACATTCCTTATAAAAGAAACAAATAAATTTATTACACAAATGTAAATAAATGCACGTTTTCCGAATCGGAAATGTTCACACACCTTCGTACAAACAACAGATGTTTTCGTACAGCAACAAAAACAAAATAAATTCTCCATTTAATATTTAGCATGCCATCCCTTTTGATTCACAACGCTTCTCAAATGCACTGGCAGTGACTTTACTGCCGTTTGTATGACACTAGGATGGATATTGTTCCACTCATGAAGGTTTTTCTCCTTCAAGTTTCGCGTGCTTGAAATATGATGTTTTCGTAGTTTAATGCCCAAATATGTTCTATTGAATTTAAGTTTGATTGTTGAGGTGCAGTTTCTATTACACGAGGATAATTATACAGCAGCCATATTCGTGTTGCACAGGATTTACGCTTAGTACCATTATCCTGGTAAAATGTGCATTACTACATACAGTTGTATGGCATTAAGTCCCAAATTATGTTTAAACTGGTCAATGTAGTTTTAATGATCCAACAGTCAATATATAAACATCAGTTCATCTATACCACATGCACTCATGCACCCTCACACCGTAACTTAATCCCACCATGCTTGACGGTAGGACGAGAATTTTGGGGATTTATCTCTTTATTCGATTTTCTCCACACTTATAGCGGACTGTGATGATCGAAAACCTTGAATTTACTCTCATCTGGAAATATTACGTCTGTCCAGTAATCGTTCTGTAAATATACCTTCGTGAAGTTAAATCTCTTCTTATAATTACATTTGCCTATGTACGATTACTTCTGTGGTGTTCTTGCAATATAATCACTATTGCTGAACACTCATCTCACTGTCATTGGTTACAGTGACTTTGAAAGTATTTCGTAGGTCTCTTGTAATAGCGCATGGACTAGTAAAAGATCTCTGACGGATTTATTTTACAATATAACTTTCTTCTCTACGCTAAAGTACGTTTGGCCATCCACTCCTCGGTTTGTCTCAGCATGTTTGTACTTGTATATCATTTTACGATACATTGCACAGTCGTCTAGGTGGGAAGTACTACGGGAGTCATTAGAACGTATGAAAATTTTTGTTACTTGTACCAGTTCGTATAAATTCTTTGGGGTTAATAATTTATTAAGATGTTATTTTATGTTTTTGTATGTATGTACGTATGTATGTATGGACCCAACGTGTTTCTCAAACCTACAATTTACACTTTGTTTTATTCGCTTTGATTTTTGTTGGCAAACCTTTCCTGCAAAATGTTTGAAGTAAGATACAGAACAGCGCGGTGTTTGTAAATCATTGATCCGCATTGTACGTCTTTTCTACCTCCCACATCACACGCACAGAGATATAATACATTCAGTTTAACTGCACAAACCTCCTTGCCAAGAGCCTTTCTTTTGTAAGTTGGCGTGTATCTGTCTATGCCGTGAATGCCTGCATTTTATAGGCCATTCGTGGTAAATTGAGCACTTTTGAAAGCTCTTTCATTTGGAATAATAGTCAATAAATATATATTACTCTAGCCTCAGGCATATATTTCAAAGTGCGGTATAATATTTACACTGTGGATATTACTTACATGGCCATATTTAATTAAAAATGTGGTTAAAGGATAAAAAAAAGACTGAAAGACAAAAGTAACTAGTGCCTCAAAAGTGCTCATTTTACCGTGAACAGCGTTTAGCAGATAATGTACGTATGTTGGCATGGTTGAAAGAAAAAGAACGATACTTGAACAAATTTTTCAATTTCTTTCCGAAGCAAAATCGAGCCTCTTCACTTTCAATGTATTTTTGCCTTGGTTATGGCAGATATTAACTTGATCTCTTTTTCCGCATGGCCAGGGGCAATTAAAACGCCTTGCCAGTCGCCACATGCGTCGCAGCGTGAAGTAATAGGTTGTCATTAAGTTCCTGAACATTGACTCACACTGATTTGTACACCTGGCAACCCTGCGAGGTTCTCGCTCTCTGTACACTCTTCCCTTCTAACGTCGCGTACGCTAACCACATTTATGGCGTCAGTTCAGCTGCAGTATCACTTTGATATGCGAAGGACCAACGTAGACAGGCAGGCTATCTAGCCATCTTAGCCTCCGCCATCTAACTACTGTATATGTACTGGCACCTGCCTTGAGCTCTGCGCACGTCGCTGCGTGTACCGTCTGTAATGACAGCACATACTGTATGTTTCTTTACGTAGCCTGTATAATTTACGTTAGGGAATCGCATTCCTGACGTCGTACACTCAACCAAAAACTAAACAATCATAATCTGCTTTGCTTCGCATCCAGTACAACAAATATTTACTGATTTCTGGCGTGGGGATACTTTATTATGTAATCGTAATTCCTACCAAAGTTGACAAACAAGCAGTATGCTTATATGAATTAATTGGTTCAGGCATTAAGTTTTAATTGGTGGTAATATAGACATTTTGATAACTATTCTGTATCTATGAAATGATGTGACCGATTTCAAGTAATCTTTGTATACTGTATCTAATACTGTGTATGCCATGATATCATACGCGACTTAAATGTGTAAGAAACTTAATTTTGACATGATGACTATATAAATATTTTAGGTTCATCTGGTATAAATGTAGCATACAGTTTGACCAATTTCAACCAAACTTGGTGTGTTGAACGTATCACCTACAAGTATTAAACATGCTGGTACATTTTCTCTTTAGTCTGCAGTATTGTAAGGTACCTCTACAAGAAGAAAATATAGTGTGTCAAATGTCGGGAAACAATAAATCTGTTACTGCCTAATTTGGCAAACGCTGACCAAATTAACTTATATGTTTAACGTGGGTCGGTCACTTATTTTTAACATGGCGACGAACTGAACATTTTGATAACTATTCTATAACCACAGAACCGTGTAACCAAGGAACGAAAAACAAAAAAAAAGGGGGGGGGGGGGTCATATACTTTTGAAATATTGCACATGTACTAGTGAACGCCATCGGAAATTTGGATTTGGAAATTTGATATAAATAACACAGCATGTTGTAAATAAACAATCTAATTAAATGAGACTTTATCAGTGCTTTAAACAAAACCAGTTATGTATTACAAAATATCTGGAAGAAATAGTTTGTGGACCTATATCGTACGTTAAATGTGGTTTAACATAAAATAATACAGGCATTATTTAAGCAATTGAGCATAACTTTCTTTCTATCATTGATAAAGTGGGTACTCATATGCGCATATATACTGACTCTTAGGGGTTAATTGTGTGCATATTCTCAATCATTGAAATATCGACTCAATGAATCAAAAAATCTTTTGTAGAACGATTATTCTCTTCATTTATGCTCTATACAATTTCCCATGCAGAAAAGTATATGAACTGTTTGTTAAAAACTAGATTAAATATTTTGATCGGCAGCCAGTTTTCAATTAAATATATTGTAAAACTAACAGGGTCGAGGGCATTTCGTTTGTTTTCTGACAGCATTGACAAGTTTAAGTGCCAGATTAAAAAATTTATACGCTAGTTCACTTACTCGTCCAAAATGTGCATATTTTCTTCACTTTATACTATAACTTTTACAAAGCACATTCCGCTAGGAAACTGGAGAGCGGGGGTTGAAGGAACTGTCTGCGGCCTTCCACGATACTGTAGCCCAAACATAATGATGATGTGAGCTGCAGGGTTTGTTTCGCTGCTGCATGCATTTCCGACCTGAAATACCACCTCCTCGCTCGCTTAACACAGCAGTTATGCTCGGGAGAAATATTTATATTTGAATACCATACCTATACTAGACAATCCCACAGTCATTTTCACGCTTTTGTGAGCTGTAAGTGATCTTAAAACATTTTTAACATGCATATCAGCCCAAAATTTCAACCAGGTTAGCTTGCACTATGTCTGTTCAAACATTTGACATAAAATGGCATTACAATATTTGATAATAGAGGTATTCAAAGAAGTAAGATTATTTGCCTTTCTTGCTGACTTAACAAAGCACTGAAATATAAGTTAAATATCATTAATATGGAGCCCCACGTTTCTCTTGTCGCTCTTACAATAGGCTAGGAAAAGTTATTCCTCTGGGAATACCAGCTCGCCAAAAAAAGGGATGTGTATTTTTAAAGTTTTTAATCGCTAGTAGGTTGTAGGTGCTGTGGTGTTGTATCTGTCAGACTACTCGCCTCGCACCACGACAAACCGGGGTCATATCCGGATTCTCATGTATAAGAAACCTTGCGGGGGTTGCTGTTGGCCAGTGGGTAGTGTCGGGGTACTCTCAATACTCAGTTTTCTGTCGCTGCTCCATCTGTACCTCTCTTCGCCACTATCAGCTCTAAAGACCTTAATTGTTAAGCGCCGTTTACGTCTCTATCATGTCACTGGTGTTAACTTACAGCTGTGTTTCACCTACGTACAGTATTTCATATCTACACTGATCGTTTAAAGAATTGCATACATTTTTAATCTCTGTTCTCAGTTAATGTTAATTTTGTGGCCAACAAATATCATATATTACTTTCAGTACCACTTAGGTATGACGTGTAATACGGGTTCTGTACGTGGCTTCAAATTTCCCTATCATGTTTCAACTTGCCGACTGAATTATGATTATGTTCAGAACCATGATTCTTTGTAGGAAACATTTGTTCTTATGAAACTCGCAAATACTCAGCTTCAGTTAATATTGTGGTCTGCAACACAGAGGCTCCAGTTCCCTTGTCAGTGATAATACGTCCAGTTCTACAATTAAATGTTTGGTGAGCAAATAAAAGCAAATAAACATGCGAAAGAGAAAACATATGACATGAAAAATGATATAGGAAATAATAACATGTATTTGAAGTGTATTACATTAAGTCAATCTATGTTTTGTTAATCTAATCGATAAGAGTAACTACGAATTATACATTATTAAAAACAATCTCAACATGGTTGAACAATAACCTTGCTTTCCAAAGATATTTTTTCCTGAACAAAAAATGAAGTCAATTTTATTTCGTAAGCGGCAATTTGAATAAATAAACGAAGTAGACTTTTTTTTAACAAGGCGTGCCTAGTGCCGAGACAAAAGGACAGGCAGTCAGGTGGCTTCCTCATTCAACCGCTTCATAGTCCGTATGGCTGTGTGCGGTTGCGACTACTTGCAGCTCTCACTACTGTTCGCGCCAGACATCGTGGCCCTGTTGAGTTCCTTCGTCCTTTAGTAATGCGATGGACACGGACGGGCACTGCAACGGGTAGAAAATACTTACTGCACGATCATCTATACTCGTTTCTAAAAGCATTTTCAAAGGTTTCCCTGCCTCCCACCAAGGCAAACCGGGTTCAATTCCCGGCCATGTCACCGGATTTTCACATGTGGGAATCGTACCGGACGATGTCGTTGGTTGGCGGGTTTTCTTGGGTATCTCCCGTTTCCCCCACTCCTTCATTCCGGCACCTCTCCGTACTCACCTCAATCACCCTCATCGGATCTCAAGACCTCACTGTTAAGAGTCACCCAAATATCTTCACTCACTCCAAGGTTTCCGTTGGATGATTTCCCACTAAAGCCTGGTTCAGTTCACATTCACACCGATCACGCCAAACGAAGCTGTCGAAATATAAACAGATATTCAGTATTACCGTTTTAGTGCGTGGGTGAAAGCTCAGTTTATGAATATAGGATTACGATATAAATGCACGACTGAAAACTAGAAGGTGAATATATTTTTACTTTATTGTTTGGTGATAAGAAAATGTAGCAAATATTTTATGAACTAGGTCTAATTTTAAAGTTATCTCAGGAGTACGTTTCTGAAGGAAATACTGCACACTTTTTCAGTACCTTGCACATAGAGACGATGACGCATGTGATGCGCGTGCCTGGGTCGTCCTCAGAGTCTCGCCCTTCTGGACAAAATACGTCCTCGTAGGCGGAATGCTTAATGAGCGAGTGAAAAGATTTGGGCGGCTCTTAACACCGAGGTCTTGAGAGCCCTTTAGGGTAAAGCGAGATGAGTATGGAGCAGCGCCGGAATGCAAGGCTGGGAGAAATGGGAGAGCAGTGAGAAAACCCATCGACCAGCGGCATCGTCCTGCACGATTCCCACATGCGAAAATCCGTAGGTGACCTCGTCGGGAATCGAACCCAGTTCTCCATGGTGGGACGAGAGTTGTCTAGCCACTACACCACCACGGCCTCATGATGCTTAACGTTCACTATCCGATTATAGTTGTTATATCTTACATACGCAATGACGTGGTAACAAAAAATTTGTACTAACATGCTAAAGCCAAGTGTTTTTACTTATGTTAATATAAGCGCTACGTTGTAAACGGTTATGTTTGCCTAAAAGCGCTCACTTTAAAGAATAGTTTACTAAAAGGAATAAAAACAATACAGCTGAAGAAACCAGCTTAAAATAATAGCCGAAAACATGATTTTGCTATGTGATCAACTGAACATTATGCAGGTAAATTATCTCTAATATTTAGGAGCGGAAAATATTTCCAAATAAGACGACACTGCACGCTCAGTTGCAGGGATATGTGTACGAGAATGATTGAAAGCTTTCCAAATGACCTATAGGATTGTTTGGCCTAGTTACGGAGAAAACATGTATACGCTCTCTCGATCAGGTCTGGGTCAGCGTTCAAGAAGCAAGCTACTGTCTGTGCCAGACCTTGTGGCACTTGTCTGAACGTGGGTGCGGGGGTTTGTTGGTGAGAGGTGGAACAACTACTTACGAGGCTCTGGATTCGTAGTATCCGACCTGGAAACATTACCCCATCACATATATATTTAACTGCAGATTTAGTTTTAAATAGATATCAGTGAATATTTAGGAATATATAAAAAGGCTATTTATAGAAGTGAAAGAGAAGTGGTAATAAAGTATGAGTAAGTGTTATGACCGCGAAGCTAAATAGGTATGAGTGTTAAGACATACCAATCAACAAAGTAGCTGACAAGGTTACCAGTAATTCTGGTATCAGTAACAGGTTTATCCCAAGGATAATGAAGGCTTGTGGTATGGTAGTCCCTATATATTGCCTTGTTCGATACCACCAGTGATACATGTGCATATGTCAGCTATAAATTCACCATATAAAAATTTGCAGGCAATTGTGCCAACCAGAATACATAAGTTATAATGGCTAAATAGCATTTTTCAAGGTCATAAGTTGCAGCTAAAGTCTTAAATTTGGCAGCGATAACTTCAGTGGCTTGTAAATGGCAAACAACTATACATACAAGAATTCTAAAGAATGCATTTTGTCTCGAATTTCTGTTTTCAATGTTATTCAAGTTTATGGAGCCAAGGTCAAGGTTGTCTGTATCTAAAATGATGGTAGTAGTTTGTAGTATGATATGCTTGCTGACTTTTATGTATTTCTTCTCTAGTTTTTGTTTTTAAAGTCATTCAAGGTGATGGGGCTACGGTCCAGGTCACCTGCTTCTAATAGGTGGTAGTTGTTAGTAATGTTATTTTTTTTTCACTTTAATGTATTTTTCTCGAGTTTTTGTTTTCAAGGTTATTCAAAGTCATGATATCAAGTTTAATTTCACCTATATCTAATATGGTCATAGTAGTTAGTAATGTAATATACTTATTGACTTTCATGTATTTATTGTTGAAATCTTGTTTTTAAGGTCATTCAATGAAATTGTGTCAAGGTTGGGGTTACCCGCATCCAATATGGCGGCCGTTGTGTGTAACACATTATCCTTGCTGACCTTTATGTATTTTATTAAGAGTGTTTTTCAAGGTCATTCAAGATCATGGGGTTAAGGTCAACACAGTCTGCAGCTTTTATGGTGATAGTTCTTAGTATTGTAGTGTGCTTGTAGACTTTATGTTTTTATCGAGTTTTGGTTTTCAAGGTCATTCATGGTTATGGGGTCAAGGTTAAGGTAGTCTGCACCTTATATGATGGCAGTAGTCTGTAATGTAATATGCTTGATGACTTTAATGTATTTTATTCCGAGTTTTTGTTCTCAAGGTCATAATGTCAAGGTCAAGGTGGTCTGTATCTAATCTGGTGGTAGTAGGTAGTATTGTAATGTACTTGCTGACTTTTATGTATTTTCTCTAGTTTTTGTTTTCAAGGTAATTTAAGAGCATGGGGTCACAGTCAGGTCACCTGTATTTAATATGGTTGTAGTAGTTAGTTGTAATATGATTGTTGACTTTTATGTATTTCTTCTCGAGATTTGGTTTTCAAGATCATTCAAGGTCATGGGGTCGAGTACGAGGGTACTACATCTAGTATGGTAGTGGTAGTTTGTAATAAGTTATGCTTGATTGAATTTGATATATTTTTGCTCGAGTTTTGGTTTTCAAGGTCATTCAAGGTCATGGGTTTGAGGTCATGTTTACCTGCATCCAACATGGAAGACAGGTGATATCTACCACGATGGTGGTCACCTACCTATATGGTGGTCGCCTACCAAGATGGTGGCTCCTACCAAGATGGCGGTCGCCTACCAACATCGTGGCCACCTACCAAGATGGTCGCCCCTTGCACCTACCAAAATGGTGGATGTGTTTGGTTAAGGGGGTGGCCTCTGGAAAGTTCATTTGTTAATACATTTTTTTAACGATTTTTAATAATTATGTAACTAATTTTTAATAATAATGTTTAATAAATTTTTTTAATGGTTTTTGAATACATTTTTAATAATACATTTCTTAGTACTTTTTTAAAAGTTTTATAAATAACTTTTTAATAAATTGTTGATACATTATCGTCAATTTTTAAAATCAGTTTTTAAATAATTTAAGATAATTTTTTTGTACTTTAAATAATATACTTTCTGGGATTAAAAATTTTTTTTTTTTTTTTTGTAATTTTGTCGAATTTTTCCCTTTATGGTGTTTTTGCGTCAAATCTCAAAGGTCAAGGGCAAAGGTCCTGGTCCTGCTCTCCTGACTCTGGGGTCTCTGATCTCGGTCACCGGAGTCGTTGATCCGTCTCACTGCTGTACCCAGGGTCACTAATCTGCCTGGGAAAATGGGGATTTTTTTTAGGTGAAAAAGGGACTTTTTACTGAAAATCTGAATTTTTAGGGAAATGTATTTGATTTTGAGAAAAACATAGAAATTTTGAGGGAGAAAAGGGAAATTCCAACGAGGCGGCAGTCTGTTTCTCCGCTCCTATCCCCCATCCCTTTGCGCCAAAGTAATTCTTATATACTACTCACAATATTACTAATTAAATTGTTATTGTGAATTTATTCATTTTCTGACTTGCACTACCAAACCTAATGGAGAAGAAATGGTTATAAAGTAGAGCAAATTGTTGATAAATCATAAAATATTGTTAAACAACCATTGCGAAATGGATCTTCCTATACGACATTTTGGAACTCTGTCTCAGTAACTTTTAATTTGACTGCATGTCATATTACTAATATTTCAAACGTACGTCCACTCTCCCAACCCTTTACTTCACTATAACCTCTACGATTTTGGTAGGTATAAGGTCAAAGTGCGGGGACTTCAAAGTCAGATGTCAGTAGATGTGTTATAAAGAAAATGCAATTCTCTATCTCTATTTGTGTACCTATTTCTATAGGCACTGAATACGGTCTTCCAATGGATAAATATTCTGTTTTTAGTCAACCAATTTGGACTCAAACTTAGAAACTGCAATACCTTATCCCGTAAGATAGGTAATTCTTAAAATAAACATTCATTTAGAAAATATGCATATGCGTGAATGTTTCCTGTGTAAGACAGTCCAAGATAACACAAGTGTCAAATTGGTATACATTTTGCTTATTTTGTAGTTGTGGGATTGAGAACGATTATATATATATATATATATATATATAATGTTGGCGAATCATGTTTGTGATCACAATGCGAAATATTATCAAACAAATGGTAGTTGTGTACTCTAAAATGGCTAGTATTCGCATAGCATGGCGCGAAACATTAAGAGGCCAATTGCTAGAAAGCACACTTACACATGTAAGCACCAATCAGTTAGGTGGCTGGTCGGTGTGGTGTCTGCCAGCCACCAGGTATTTCAAATTGGGTTACTTACCATTACGAGCACGAATCACCAATTGAGGCAGTTCGGTGAGAAACCACATCATGACAAAACACGTCAAGTTGAACTGTCCAGCTTAGATGTAAGGGTACTATAGGCTGTTTGTGCCAAAGTGGGCACTTAACACTTTTTGTAATGGTGCTATAACACACACATAAAACATGCAAGCAATTTTATTTATACTTCAGTTCATGTATAAGTGAAAATAATAACTGAGTTACGTCTTAATACGTAATATTTATTGACATTTGGGTGCATACGTCCATATATAAAATGCGACAGGCATCAAGAAGTGCTCACATTAATGCGAATAGTTTCCTTCGAAAAATATCTAGTAGGTCGCTGAATTTATTCTATATGTTATTATTTTTCATAAGGTGAATATTTTGAGAATTTTTAAACAACCGTAGATATTTCAAGTGGATATAATCAATAACTATTTACTGTAATCCGAATTTGGTTAAGATATGTCGGTGCATGTAAGTAGGCCTTTACTTTATGAGCGGAACAAAACAGGAACACGAAAACTGCGCGGATTATTTTGAGGACAAGCTAAACTTTACACATTTATAGACCTAATCTACCTTTGCATTGGATTACACTTAACAAGGTTCACTCAGGAATGTGCGAAGTAAATACGAAACTGGCAAGGAAATATGTTTGGGATCACATTGTTTGTTTGTTTGTTTTAGAGTAATATTGGCAAATTACTGGAGAAACAAACAATGAATATACAGTAGTTGATCGGGTATTTATTGCACTGTGAAGTCTAGACTACAGGCCGTTCATTTCGAGACATTTCATGGTCTCTAATTATCATACATATGAAAACATTACTTCCATATGATGTATTATTTAATGTTTTTTGTGATTATCACTTTATGTTTTCAAAGATGTCGTGTGTGTTGGCAAAGGGAATTATAACGTAACACCTCCTTTCATATTTACAATTATGCATGATTTGGAAGTAATTTTTTCCAGTGGTCCAGTGTGGTCTGTTCAAATTTATTATTTACTATTTGTTTCTCAGATCTGATACAGGCTAGTTCATAATTCCGAAGGTTTCACCATTAATTTACTTTAACTGCATTACATGTAATGTGTTGGAATATATTCGGGCTAAACTGAGCTCACAGAACTATTACTGGTGTTTGGTATTCTTTTTCCTCCACAGTCATGTTTCCTACAGCAGTTAGCCACGCCCACTCCTCGGCACGTCCCTGTGACTTGGGAGGGGGCAGCCTGCCGAACATACCCGAAGTGGGACTTAGAAATATTTTCAGCTACACGAGATCGCTCATTTTCTGTGACGAGAAGTGTACATAATTAAGATTTGTGTGTGTGTTGCGATAACGCCTTACTCACCAGCACTACAGTTAATTATATGGATAATTCGTTTCAAAATGAGCTTACAGTTATGGCACTATAATTGGTACATATTCAAATATGAGCAACAAACATGTAATAAAAACTTTTATATATGTGTGCCTCCACACGAAGCAGTTTTGTCTCTCTTGCGTGGCTAATGGTTTATTTTGTATACTGTGGGCTTATAGTTCTAGCACTATAAATCATATGTTATCGAATAAGTACATGTGTATATATAGTATTTAAAATGAGATGAATTATTACATTGTATTGTGAAACTGAATTCCTCTCATAAAGGGACGTGCATGTGTGACTCGACTTATCTGCCACCCTGATGAATGATGGATCCCTCTACACTAGTGTTATATACCATCCCTTGGACTTGGCGAGACCTGCGTGGTGCTCGCGGTGTCAATCGACCGTCTGGGGCAGCATTACAGATTCCTACATTTATCATTTCTCGTGCGATGTTGGGCAGGTCGGATGGGTTCTGATGTTAGTGTTGTGAGTGTCGGTGGCCTATGTACAGGCAGTCGCTGCAAGTCGCACCAGTTCTGTTCCCCCTCGTGATATGCAACTTGCTGCGCTCACAGGTACGTGAAGTTGTCGTCTCCTGGTTCTGTTTGGTTTATTTTAATCTAAAAATACGGGATGAATTTACCGAACATTTTGCTCTCTGTTTTCTCGTTCAAGTTATTTCTTAAATTACATGGTTCAACTTTCACCATATTGATTAAAAGCACATTTTACGTTACACACTAATTCAATATATGGCATGTACCATGTACGGAACACAAATCAGATTCGGAAAATCAAGGAAATTTCTATTCTTAAACATCAGTTTAAAAATTTGACGTGTCTGAATAAGAAACGGTATATTTACTTAAAACCGTCTTCAGTGGACCTTTTTATATATTATCGCTTACCTCCACACGTATAAAGTTGGCTGCAATATGTTACCCAATTTTTAGTTTAGTTTTCTTATAAACCATATATGATTATGTGGAATAACAGCATCAAATATGGTGGTTTAGCTAACCCACTTGCCATAAGATCAGGTGTATTTACATTGATATAGCTTTACAATAATATTCCATCAAAAGAACTAAGTGTTAAAATTGCTTATTTTTAGTCTAAGTTAAAATTATTTTTGTTTTTAATGGCCGTAATTTAGTTCAGTTACCTTTAAAATTTAACCAAACGTTTACAGTAGTCAACATACAACCTACCAAAATCCCAGTAATATACAAGGCAAAACGTTTCTCGAGTAATTTCTTTCATCAAAGCTTTTATTGATTACAAACCTCTTAAGATTAAAATATTATCGTAACATAATTCCCTATAATTATATATTTCACTGTTGCCTGTATAGCCGAGAAGATTTCGCTTTATAACTGAATACTGTACTCGTGAACGGTTAGTATCCTGTTCAACTGGGTTATGTAAAATTCTACCACACTGCAAAAACTTTTTGTCACGCATACAATATGTTGTTGAACCTATTTTTCCTTAACGTATAATAACCCAGTATAATAAACCAGTGAATTTTGTGACTGAATGAGTGCTGGCCATGCACTGCTTACGGAATGATGAGGCGTTGACTCGTTTCTCACCAACTCCCCCTTCTATTTTTTTTTTTTTTTTTTTACGATTATGCGTTTTTTACTCTCAAAATAATACATTAGAATAAATATAAAAATTGTTTAATCAGAACTAACATTGTTTACTAGTGTAAAAGTATTTACTTATGTAGTATGCTAAAAATTGTCCATCGCATGCATTACCCTTCTGTTTTATATAGCACTGCAGGCATTTAAATTTAATTTGTTTCCTGGGTACTTCTTTGGGTCAAGGAATATGAACTACGGTGCGACAATGACCTAGGTAACGAGCCAGGGCAACAGAGACTGGTAATTTATAGACTTTACAATGAAACGTGATAGTTGAATGACGATAATCCAGATTGATGGAAGGTTTCTGGGGTGAGAGTGAGGTCGAAAAGTGTTACAAAGGCCCCCCTTCCGGTTGCTGCCAAAAATAGGAATGGATATAGTTAATATACCGCAGAGCCACTAGACAACGGCTTGGAAAAGTAGAGTAGAAATGTATACATTAGAATATAGAGAATAACCACCTGGTTGCTGGGAGAGACAGGTTGAATGACAAGATCAACCCCACCACACTCACCCTCCAAGAAGCTTGGCAGTAGAATAAATATACAGTTTTTAATCATATACAAAAATAATCAGTCAAATGGTGATTGTATGCAAGGTAATAAATAACGAAAAGTTAAAGATATGTGGCCCGAGAGAGATAATGTAACGAAAGCTATAAGATACATAACACAACCAACACAACCATAAGCTAAAGGAAATACTTATACATCTGCATTGCCCAGAAATGGCATAGGGCGGGGGTGAAAAGACTGCGTAGTGGTAAACATATATTAGTGTAAATGTGGGTGTGAAGGGAGAACAAGCCGTGTGAGGGTTGCCTGGGAGAGTTCTGTGCAGTCGGGGCACTCAGCCTTTATTAGGGGTGGCGCGAGCCAGGCCGCGATCTCATTAGTACGGCTATACGCCGCTACGCGAGGGGAGCGCAGGTGTGTTGTTCCGCAGGCAACACGGCCCGGCCAGTGTTGCCAGATATACACATTTACATTTCTCTACACGGCACGCGAGTTTTCTGTATTGTTCCACTGAAGTTCCGTTAACACCATTAAAACGTTTGTTTGTAAAATGAAACCTCCATGCAAGGGCGAATATAATTTAGAAGGATCCCTTTTACACTACGTTTCCATTGTTTAATTAATTTTGTCCATTTACATACAAGACAAGTTTATTGAGAGTTTTTTGCGTAACATAAAGTACATTATATCGGAAATATGTCTTTGATTTTTGATTTGCATAGTTTCATAATATCTTCTCTGTTGCAAAGAATCAAATGCTTCCTAACCCCGCACCAACAGTTTCATTCCAAAAGTCACGCTCATAGATAAGAGTAAGCCAGTTATATTATGTGAGCTTGTGTTGTTTGTTCAATGAGTGGGAACGAATCTGCACCCGACTGAAATACTAAAACACATGATATACTAATATAAAACACTTGGTTTTTAATAATGTGTCCAAGTACTTTCTAGTTCTAAATATTGTATAAATGATCATATTTGTTATGCAGTGCCAAAAACTGCAGTAAGTTTTCTTTTATTTTTTATTTTTACTATGTTAAACATTGACTAATAAAGTAAAATGCACAAAAAAGGTAACTATTTTGCTAAGGCATATAAAGTTATTTTATAGAAAAAATGTTTTTACAGAATATGTTTCGAATAATTATTACTGTAGAACATTATTTTAATATATTCTCAATTTGTTCCAATATCACGTGATCGTCGGTGAAACTTCATTTCAGCAATATATTTCAAACACTTTTGTGAAGTTGTAAGAGGAGGGTGGTGTGCACGTGGCCCCTGTAGCCTCTCCCTCGTAACCAATTTAGTCATAGATATTTATGTTGTTTTAGGCGTTGCAGTCAACTGACTTTTTGTTAGTAGCTCTACTAGTATCTGTGTAACGCTCTTTCATGTAACGCGACCAATAGAAAAGTACGCAATTTTTCTTGGTATTATTGGTGGAAACAGTTGTTCATGAGATTACAAAATTTATTCTGAAAAACAAACGATATCTGTCAGACGCGAGAAACTTTTCTTAGTGGACGTCAGTTTCTGCTTTGTGCCGTAAAGGAAAAACCCCGTAGAGTGTGCACCCGAGGGCGTATATAGTCAGTGCTTTGAAATGTAAGTAAACAATTGTTAGGTCAATTAGATTGCATTCTATGTGGTAAAAGTATTTCATTCATATAATAGTTCTTGCTTTTTCAAAATTGATACATAAAGAAACACGTTCATTAGTTTTGACTATGTGACTTTGACAATATTGTATTACTGTGGGGTACGTCAGTGTTAGAAACATGCGCAGAAGATGATAATAGGTCTTCCTCATCTTCAGTCTATGGTTTGTACATTATAGATCATTATAGGCTATTCATGGCTAAGTGAGCTCTTTCGAATTCCAAGTTTGAAAAATTTCACTACTCCTACATGGATACGTATATTTAAAAGGACAAGCGCCTAGTAAAGTCAGTACCGAAATACAGTAAGTTCAGATCCATATCTTAGTGCTGAATTATAATTGTTTGGTAAATATTTGTAAAATAGTTATTATTATTTAGCGCATCATTTCTTTAATATGCTCATATATAAGTGTAAGGATGAACCAATTTGTAAAATATTTAAATTTCATAGTTTCACTTGACGGACGCATGAATCAAATGACCAGACTTATGGCAATGTGAATTTTACGTGTGGTGTAAGAATACACGAAGCGCATGGTGTACAAGCGGGGCTTTTAAAAGTGCTCAGCTGTCAGCGAAAAGCCTATAAACCCACTTGTTCTGCAACGTACCGTGTATTGAGCCCAGCGACTGGAAGGAGTTTAGGCTGTTGGGTAAGCTATGCTAAACAGTTTCAAATCATGGGTACCATTATTGATCTTTTTGGGAAGAATGAATAAAGTTAAAATATACAGTTTTCGGCAATGTATTTTGGAATGTTGTAGAATTGTTTTGTGACATTTGATATTTAGAAAAATGTTTTTATTTATGTAAGAAAGAATTCGTGAAATAAAGCTTTTTAAAGTTTTTGGTAAATTGTAGTGCAGGAATATAGCATAAACCAATCATACAATCATAGCTAACACTTGTATATTGCCATGTTCTATAGTATGTTGCAACCTGGACATTCCTGGAATTATATTTATGATGAAAAAAAATACAATAATTAAAATACAACAATTAATATTTTTTTCCAACTAAAACTAGAAATATATTTGCGGAGATAGGTTTTTACTATACGCAGTACATTGAGTGAATGAGCGAGAAGTCCAGAGAACAATAAGGAAGTGGCAGCCCATGTTTCCAACAACTGAAAGGGATTACCTGCAGTGCCCACTCATTTTAACGACACTAGCTCAAAAATCTCGTTCGCTTTCTCAAATGCTTTCTTAAGCGCTCAATGTTTAGAGAATACTATTATTGAGAATTTCGAATAAGTTACATAAATAATCAAATCTGCTCGGTGTTAAATAACTTTTCCTCCAATAAATTAATGAGAATAATATCATACAAAGCGATGGACAAATATGTTGATAAAATTATTATTTAGCGATTCAGTGACTGGAAAACTTGTGTGTTGAAAGGTCTCCTCGTAATATTTTTAAAATAAAAAAATAAATGTATATTTATAGAAAGGGGGACGACTTGCCACCTCTCGGGGGAATTATGATTTAAAATAAAATAATTGAATAATCGATCACCTCCACCACCAGGCTGTTGATGAATAAACACTATATGGGTGCCGCCTGGAAGCCCTTACCTTTAAAGTGTAAAAAATCACCTTTAAGTTGGCCACTCGCGGATACTTTGTAGAAGTCTCACAGATACAATTACTGTACACTAAATACAATAGTTCTTTGTTAAAAATGGTTTAAATACTCTACAGCCAAAAGAAAATAATTTTGAGAAAAAAAAAGGGTCGAAGCTGGTAAGGAGGGGGAGTAAAAGCTCGGCTGGATAACTGTAAGACGTTCCTAGATCTTTTCATTACCTTCTTGGTGCTACTCAAGAAAATTACATGAGGTTCAAAATCACCATTTCCCAAGAAAAAAATGACCATTCAAGGTAGCTATACACAAATCTATAAAACCTCACTAGGCGAGATAGAGTAAATTGAGAGAAAGACCTACTAAATAAAGAATAAATACTGAATATATTTACTTATTGGAATTTAAAATCCAAAATAAATAAAAAGTAAACATAAAAAAATCTTGTTTACTAAGCGCTAAGGTAAACTTTACTCTAAAACGTAGCAATCAAAATTCACCAATTCACTTTCATTAAAAATAATGATTATTTATTCAGATAAACTTTGAATGTTAATCAACAGGCTAGATCAAATTTATAATAGAAGAACAACGTATTGGATTATAAATAAGTTAACAATTTAAAATAGTATATATATATGTGTGTGTGTATGTATCGAAATCGTTCATTGAAAGGAAAATCCACCCAGAATGCAATATAGAAATTTTAAATTTTCCAAGACGTGGAAATTTTATCAAAATGATAAAAAAATTTCCACAACACATTGTGGCTGGTCAGGAATTTCCAAAACGCGTAGCAGCTGTACCTTAGTCACCCTATTCCATCAACTACATGCCACGACGAAGTGAGTAAGGTGGAGTCCCATTCAGTTTCTGCGATATGGCAACTCCTACTCCCGTATCATCATTAGATCAATCATATAAATTAGTGACGGCTGGTGATATCGAAACTTAACCGATAATTATATTTATTTTTATTTTAACTCTCTTCTAGTAAGTCCACATTTTTCTCATGCTCGTAAGATATATTCTGATATTTTTATGCCGGGTTAGGTTAGGCAAAAAAAATATTGATATTGAGTAGTCCTATTCATATTCTAACTGGAGTTTTTCTACTGGTCACTAAGTGTTGGGAACATTTGTAGAATAGCCACATTACAAATTTCACTTCTTGGAAGTTTTGAAATTTTGACGGCACATTCTGGACGGTTTTTCCCCCCAAATGGGTGCTTTTTTACATATGCAACTAACAGCGTACACATGCATACACTATATACACAAAATTGTTGTAATTTAAATATTTTACCTGACGCTATCTGTAAGTAGTTTAAAACATTTAAAATAACTGTACTTGAAGACGTATAAGATACTGACAGCACCATAGTGTATTATTTGGTTACATGCAACCTAAATAAAACCACTGTAGCATATGTCGTTTTTATTAAGCTCGACTTTAATTAAGCAAATATCGTTTGGCTCTGTAAGACTCATCACTTCGTCCCTACGGGCTAAAACTATATGCAAGAGATTGTGGTAAATTTATTTCTAAGTTATTTTACACGGGTGACATTGTTTTACTCTCTTTAAAATGTTTACATTTATCGCACCATACCTCAGATTTACTATTTTCCGACAGCTGAAATTAGTTGTATTTTGTGTTCTTAAAGGTATAAAAGTTCTTATTGTGAAATATATTAGGAAATCTAAAACAATTGAGGATTATAAATCTGCGCTTTATTTAGCGCCACAGTATGAACTAAAAATGTTATTGGACTACTAAGTGTGTACAATTTCGAGGATTCTACCAACATAAAATCGTGCCCTTTTGTCACCCCAGAATTCGTCATCCTTTTCGATAACTTCATACGTCATCCACTGGGAAGTGTAAACCACAGAGAAACAATATTTGTAGTATGATATAGTTCCTTCTGGCACATGGTTCAGGAATCGGGGTTCGGAATTGTCTGTTATGACGTCACCTGCAGACTTCGCGGTCGGCGGCCTGAGACGGCCATGTTATGACAAATTAGCTTGTTTCATCCCAAAAATTACTTCCGAAAATAACTATTTTATCAAAATATATTTCTTTTCGCCAAAAAATTTCCGAAAAACTGAAATAATGAGGAAAGCAGATCTGAAGCTCCTCGAAGTAAGAACCGAAAAAGCCTCAGTCAAGCAAGAGAAATATAGACTCTTAGCGGAGTGAGCCACTTAATCCTCAGGACAGAAGAGGAGGATTCGTGACTCCGAGCCTGGTCAGGCAACCAGGGAGTATCAACGGACATGGTTCTCTCACTCGACCGCCATCCTTCACCTACCATGTCCACACCCATAAACCACCCTCCCCCCCCCCCACAAATTGTCCTCTTCACACTCACCTCAGTCCATCCGTATCCCACCACCCAGCAATTAATATAAAAGAAACGAGAGAAATCTAAAAAATTCTAAACAATCTAGAAACAGTAATGTTAAACTTACACTCAGCCCAACACCCTCACATCATTCCCCTTTCAAACACCCACACACACAATCATAAAATAATCAAGAAAAAATCGCAAAAAATTGAAACAAAATATCTAAAAATTCGAAGCACATATGTTACCATACGCTGCACCTCGCTTATCTCGATATCATCATTTCAAAAGGTCCCCAAAAATCATAAAAAAATTAGACGAAAAACAAAAAAAAAAAAAAAATATATATATAGAAATAAATTCTAAAAAATCGAAGATCTTATAATATTACTCTATCCAACACATCGCTCATTCTACCACCTTCGCCCCTCCCCCTCCACGACCGACCTCCTGGCAATTGTTATAAATCAAGAAAGATCGCAAAAAAATGATTAAAAAAATCGAGGAACATATAATATTAACCACCCACTCACCACACCACTCTAACCATACCTCCTTAAATATAAAATCGAGAAATTCCATAAAACATTTTTAAAAATCGAGTAATGTATAACATTAGACACTATTCTCTTGCTCACCCTTCCTGCGCTTGGGCCATTTGTGTTCACCAGTTATGGGCAGCGTATGGCTAATTGGTGGTGCCACTTCAGGACAAGCAATGGTGCCAGGAGCATGCCAGCTGTTGGCAAACTGTTTGCTGGCTTGGCATCAGACTGTAAAATATCAATGGGCCATACGTGGTTTACTACATGGGTAGCTATGGCCAGAATGGCCAGTTGAATGACTGATCAGCATTAATGGACATTATGGTTGGCTGATGGCCATTATGTATAAGGAATCGAATGGTTTGGAGGTGCGGATGACTAAAATGGTTGTTTCGTTTTTTTTATGCTGGTACTGATGGCTTTTATTATTTACTGATACAGTTAATTCACTTTGGTGTCTATTATAGATGTCTAGTATGAGCGGTTTAAATGAATGTTTGGTACAATTGTTTCAAGTGGACAGCTTGTATGGATCGTCTGTATATATTGAGTGTATGGTGGGGTGACATAGTCAATTCGTATGGCAGGTATGGGTGGTTGGTAAGGAGGGTCTTGTCCGTTGGTATCTACAGTCGGTCTTGATGGACTAATGGTCTGGTTGGGTGGAATGCATGTTTAGTAATGGATGAGTCTTATGTTAGGATAATTTGTTGGTACATATGGTATGTATCACCAGTCTGTATGGGTGGTCTGTCTGATCGAACTGTTTGTCTGGTGGACTGATATGCTTCTTTGGCGTGGATAGCTCTAGGTGTTATATTTTACGAAGTTTAGCGGATATGTGCAGCAATTTTGTGTGAAGAGGTAAGGAACGGGATTTGTATTATGTGGATTTTTTCTTTTAATGGTCAGTTTGTATGACTGGTCGGTTGGCTGGTTTATTGGTTGTTATGGATAGCTCAGCTTGATGGCTGTTAGACAGGATGGACGGAATTGATGTTTTGTATACACAGATCGTATCTTTTAGGTGTACAGTTAACTGGCATTTGTGTTTCGTATTTTAAGCCGGTATTGATGGTTTGTATTGTTGGATTGTATGGTCAGTTCTCATGGATGCCTGATACGGATGGTTCGTATGGTTGGCTACTGGGCAGTTGATATGGTTGTATGGGATAACAGTTTCAAGTGGATGATAGGAAAGTTTTGTACTGGTTGATCGTATGGCTGGTATGGTTGGTTCAGTTGTACATTCTTGCCCATTGGTATCTGCAGTCTGTCATGTTGGGCTGTTGATCTAGATGTGTGGAACTGATATTCGGTAGAAATGTTTCGTTTGTTCGGTTGGTTGTGCTGTTTCGTAGTTGGTATAAAATGGTCTCGAGTGGAGTTGTATGTTTGCCAAGATGAATGGACAGTATGGTTGGTTAGTATTGCCCTTTGTGTATGAAGGATTGTGGGTGAAATGATTTACATAGTGTTTGCGAAGATTTGAGAATATTTTATGAAGTTCTATGATACTTTAGTGCGAAGAGATAAGCAACGAGGTTCACATTAGGTGATTTTTCTTCGAGACTTGCTATCATCGACGGTTGGTACAAGTGTGTGGTATGGTCGGTTCGCCTTGTCCACTGTTCTAGTCATTTTTGCAAGAATTGTTATGGGCAGGGACCAGTCTTGGACACTCAGTCTCTTTAGGAAATTATTTGGCATTAGATGAGGTGGGAGTCATTTGGGTGGATGATTGTAATGATGAATTGTGATGGGGGCGAGCTAAGGCGAGTTATTGGTTGGAAAGGAAAGGGGGTGGCAGAATTCATGGGTGTTGAAGGTAGCTCAGGTATGGCAAGTAAAAGGCGAGGGAAGTAAAGAAATGAGTGGCGCGGGGGGACATTGGAGGGGGTATGAATGTTATATAAAGTCAGTAATTTGCTTTGGGGGTCGTAAGGTTGATCGGCTATATAGTCAATGAGATAAAGGTATGAGTTCAGTCGCCTGCTGATCGTCATACAAAGGAGTGGCTGTGCTTTGCCATGTTTATGTGAATCGAACTTTTAGGGTGACACACATCAGACTTGGTTTTTCGCATAAGGAATGTTTTTTAACCTCTATGATTCTTACTTTTGTCATACATTTTTCTTGACTTTTTATTTTAAGGTCGAGGTCACAGAGGTCAAAGTCAATAGCAAATGCCAAGGTCTTGGATCATGATAATGGGTCAAGATCATAGGTCAAGGTTATGTGTCAAGGTGATGGGTCATGTTAATAGGTCATGTATCAGGGTCGTGGCAATGGGCCATGAATCAATGTCATAGGTCAAAGTCACGTTTAAAGGGCATGAGTCAAGGTCATGGACATGGTCACTTTGTTGATGAGAGGATCTATGAGTGGTTTAGTGGTGGTGGGAATTTGAGGAGTTTGAGGGGCCCAGGGAATGAGAGGGTTGATGGGGAGGTGTTTAAGGCAAAGAGTGGGGTGTTGAGTGGATGTTGGAGGTTTGAGCAAAGGTAGATCATCTAAAGTTATATTACACTGTTTTTCAAGAATTATTTGGTACTTATATAAATATTTATTATTTGAAGGGGGTGGTAGTTTGTTAGGTCGGGTTGGTGTGTGTGGTGTTAAAATTATGTTCCTTGATATTTAGAATAAATTTTCGCGATGTTTCACAATTTTATAACAATTGCCAGGAGGTTGGGTGTTTTAAAAAAAAAAAGGGGATGGGGTAAGGTGATGGTGGTGGCATAAGCGAGGTTCGGTAGTGTTACATTATTTGTCCTTCGAAGGTTTAGAATACTGTTTTTGCAATTTTTTGCATATTTTCTCCATTTATAATGAATGTTCCATGAGGGGGGGGGGGTAATGAAAAGTAGTTAGGGTAAAGTGGTTGAATGAGTGTAATGTAAACATGACATGTTTCTCGGTTTTTTTAGAATTTTTTTAATTGTTTCCTGGTGTTTATAATAATTTAACCGGCGGTTGAGTCGGAAAGGGGATGGTGTGGCCAAAAAGGGGCGCGGTGAGGAGTAGAGGTAATATTTGTGGTGAAAAGGGCAATTTTGTCAATGACATGACCGTCCAAGTTGTCACGGACTCGACCTCTGCCTGTGACATCATGGCAGGTAACTTCGAACTCTGATCACTGAACCATGTGGCAGAAGGAACTATATCATACTACTACTATTTTCTGCCCCTTATGAGCAACTGCGTTGCACTTGATTATAATAATACCAGTCACACCACTGTATTGGTCTCCCGTTCACAATTGTGCAGTTGCTCATTTGAAATAAGTTAAAAATGTTAATATTATTATTTCCTAGCACAAATATTTTACAAAATAATACTACAATCCTTGTTTAACTGATAATTTTACTCGGCAATACATAAGTGCTATACGTGCTATACATTACACAGATATGGCTGAACATTTTTACCTGGCCATTATTGAGAACTTCTTTCTGACTTTCGTATGTAGGCCTAACTGATGAAAGAATGCATCATCATGTGACAAAAACAATCTATAATAACATAATGTTACATCACTGTGTACTGGTTAATCGGACTAAAGAAATTACATTACGAACGTTAAGAATAATAATACTTAAAAAATGTATTCCTCGAGTTGTGCCAATAAAAGTATACTCAGAATATACAAATAAACCACACTCTATTGCAACTATTCCATGTTCTTCGGCCATTTTGCGCTTTGATATAGGTTCGTTGGCAATCCCGTATAATGTGCACCTTTCGTACTGAAGATCCTATACAATATGGAGTGAACGAAGTTTATCAAGACGTCGCGGCCCTCATTTTACATACCGTGCCGAAATTTGAAGCTGTTAGTAAATTCCTCCTCTCTGTATTCTACAGGTGACTGCTTGATAGCAACACAGTCATTTTCTGTAGCTGATCTCTCTCTCTCTCTCTTCTTCTCCTTCTTCTTCAGTCTGCACGGGGTCAGCTAGAAAACTATGTATTTTTTTTCCATCAAGGTCTGATGATATTATTGTATTCTCTGGTTTATCTTGCTCTGTCTATATCAAACCATAGTGCTCATCTGCTGCATACCGTTTTTTCTCGCTTTCACTTGTTTCTTGGTTTTATGCAATTTCGTGTACATTCCTAGAACAGAAATGAGGAAAACATATATGCGTTAGTAAATTAGTATTTAATAAAATCCTTTATATTTAGTACTGTAGAGTGAAAAAAAAAATTAGTATGCCACCCTGCCGAATATTTTTGGGATGCAGGCAAAATAGTTTTATATTGTCCACAAAAGTTCGGTGAGGAAATTTACATAATTTTGTTTACACAACATAAAACATTAGCACTGCGAATGTCAACAGAGCACTTCGTCGCTGCCACAAAGTCTCACTTGTTTTGTTCTCACCAGGACTATTACTATCCATCGTTGTTTTATGGATAACCCTCATAAATTCACCAACATTGTTATTTGATACAGCAGCTGCAGAACAACGCGGCTTGTGCTGTCTTCTAAGAGCAAAATTTAGGCACCTCTCTGGAATTTTTTTTTTTTTACGAAACTATTGAATAATTTCGACCAATTGTTGTTCTGGCCTGCTATGAGACTTAAAATATGCCTGGAAATACTTCCACTAATAATCTTCATTATTTCTCGCAGTAAACCACATAATTTGAATCCAGGAACGTGGTTTATTTCTCCGTCTACGTAGCCATTGTATAAATCTCAATCGCAATGCCCATGATCACCAGATACTGTATGTGCAGAGGTGAGTTTTCTACATCTGATTTCAGCATAAATATCTGTGTGTTCAGTGGTTCGTTTTCCGCAGATATTGCTTTCTCTACAGCAGTTTGGAATATCTCTATTTCTTGCTTCAAAAGGTTTCTAAAGGTCACAGGGAACTTAGTGTTTTTGGTGATATCTGTCACCTTATGACAGTAGTTGCGAAGAGCTTGATTCTTGCATTCCACTTTTTCAACCATCAGAATAGGACCACATGGCATTGTCTCAAGTAGTTTCCTATGTATAGAGCTATCTCCCTCACATGTCATCATTAATATAAAATTATTGTACAAACAAGTGTGTTATATCAATATATTTCCATATATAACCTCAGCTGATACACAAGTATATTAATGCAGACAACCAGTGTACGATCAGTAAGTATATAAAAATCTCACATATAAGTTTTTCGATTTCAATGCCAAGTAATTTTCGCTTTGAAGAAAGCCTTCTGCCGCAGTATCGGCTTTAACGTTAGTTGCACTTTTCTTGCAATCATGTAAACATTTGTAGCTTGGTGGTGTTTTCTTTACATTTTGACATGACATACAGAACAGTACCGATATTTAACACCTGTACATAACAACTTTCCTGTTTTAAAACAATATATAAGTTTAAAAAAAAAACTTTAGTTATTTCTCTGGGTATATACAGATTTAAAGGCCTTGTTAAGACTGAATGTTTCAATAGGATAGTGGATATTGTGGCTGGCTGGTGATCATATTCTATGGTTTTAGATCCCGTAGAACAAGAAATGTTTTTTTTTTTTATTTTAGTTTTCAACATTTTTTATTAGATATTTTGTTCCGTTATAATTATTCAATCATAAAAAAAAATTAATAGAGTATATATATATAAAAAAAAGGAGTCCATGGATCGACCAGTAAAATCATGTATTAAAATTGCTTCTCTTAAAGGTTTCTATAGTAAAATATTCTTACTAGATGCCTGAGGGGCGTATCTGAATTCGTGAAGGAAGGAGGACACGATAAAAAAGAAAATAAAATTTTATATTTAGTTTATTTACACGGCAATTATTTACACCATTAAATTATCTGTCATCACTATTACTCTATTTATTTCACAGTGAACGCAATATTAAAAGTATATTTCAACTCTAATTAACGTCCTTCTTCACGTCTCTCTTTGGTTATTGAAAATTAACTTATACTCATCATTAACACACGTTCAGTCTATCTGTTACCATCATTTGTAATCCCTTTCACTCACACATCTAGTCCAATTGTCCAGCCTGCAGTAGTGCTGTTCACTGCTTTGATGTTCACAGCGGCAGATTTCCCTCCCGCTCCTCACTTCTCTCGCCGCGTTCTTCTATTCTCGCTAGTCGTCTATCGCTGAAATTTATCCATTAAACAACTGGTGGCTCGGAAGCCCGGCGCACTTTATATAGCCGCTGATCTTGACCCAGAAGGTTACCGCAAACCAGAGTCTAGCTGAGATGAAAAAGATCAGCAACCCAGATTATTATTGAGATTCCTCAAAGACACCTGATACCCAAGGTCGAGAGCGGCACGCGCCCTGATAGGAAAAAACGGGCACGCTTTTTTAAACGTTGATTCATCTACTCTGTCCTTCACTTCCACTCGCTCGAATGGACAAAGCAGCGAGCGCGTTACAATATTATTAAACCTTAGCAAGTGTTATATTTGTTTTAACTGTAGAAACAAATGCTCTTAATGTAATATTTTGCATGTGTACGTGTATTTTATAGTAACAATGTAGCAATTTTTTTATTTATAGTACCGTAACGAATATAGTGTAAAACACTTGCCACTTTCGCAGGGAGAAAGTTCATATTACTAGACATGTTTGGAAAAACTTCACCATTTAACTGTTTTTATACTTTAAAAATTTTTCTTTTTATTTTATTATATATCTTTAGTTACCTTTTAATTACGCAAACACACGTTATAGTAATAATTTTAGTATGAAAACATTTAGTGTTCTACATTTGCTGGCCACACAGTCCGTGCTACAATATGTAAATTGCTGCTTGAGGAAGGAACCGGTCAATCAACAGGGCCTTCTTCACGCTCTTGTTATGTCATATTGACTAGCCTTGAACTCTCGGTGTAAGATGTGAGTAACGACCTTGCAAGGAAATACAAGGCGGTTGGCCCCCGGGCGTCGTACCCAGAAGCCTGGAAGCAGGGTAAGTGTGGCAACTATGTCGGGGAGGAAGAGAGCCAGCTTTGGCTACGACGGGACGTCTGCTACGGTTACGGTCGGGGAAGACCTCCAACAAACTTCCGGGGCTGGCGACCCTCCCGCGGCAGCTGTGTGCCTCCACCACTTCAAACCACGCACCTTCCGTCAGCCGCAAATATTGACGTCCCGGCCCTTCCTTCGCTCCCGAACAAATCACCATCTCTACTGTATAATACGCACCACTTTATTGACGCAGTTTGTGAAGCTCCCCGCTTTCCGCACTTCAACCTCATACTAAGGTCAAAATAATCTCATCGTATCCTACCTTGAATGCCAAGCTACCGTAGTCCAGAATGCCTCATACACGTCCAGTGAGAGTATAGTCTGTTCACGGCATATACACTTTTTTAAAATCAAACCTTTGAAAATCTCCCTACGTATGACGTACATGGTTGTTTCCTAAATGTTATTAACCGCAAGCGGGTTATACACCTGTTAAAAATATATATATATAAAATAAATCGGACTTTTATTTGTATTTAATCAATAAATAACAATTCGTTATTTATTATAAATATAAATAAAACCGGGAGAAAAGAGGAGTGTTGGTAATGCTGATGGTACTAAGAAAAGGAGAAGGTAGAGCCCCGCGCATCTTACCCCCTCCCTAAGCTAGCCTCGTGACGTCACGTGGAAACATTGTCGCCGCCGCGCGGGAGAGGGAGAGGAGCGCAAAGACTGAGACTTGCTCGCCTGCTCCGTGGCTTGCTCATATCTCTGATGCGGGAAAAGGACACGTTGCGCTGTTTTCGGGTTTAACAATGGCAGGAGGAACAATACAAATTTTTTAGTTTTCATGCAGACGAAGAAACTACTAAGAAGTGGATCGATTTATGCGAGAGGTCGGATTTTAGTAACACTAAAACAGGTAACTATAGCCAAACTATGTAGCAGAAACCTTACATACTATTCATTTTTGGTTTCAGTAGTGTTATGTTTCCTTATTTTGCATTTCAACACGTATATGTTTAGTTATTTTCGCAAGGAATGCGTTTTACAAAACTCTTCAACTGAAATTGCTTAACTACTCACCAGCAAATTCAAACGGAACGATGCAGTTCCATGTTTGTTGATATCTAAAAATAAAAAGTGACTCCCTGCACAAGTGAAAGGCATAAAACGCAGAAATTAAGACAAAGAAAAAATATTGTACGAGATGTTCTACTGGAATCTAGCACATCATTTTTGTGAGTTAATTTTTAAAATATGAGTAAGTGATATTCTTTGGCAATTATTGTTAAGACAATGGTATACATTTTTAATGCACGCAAACCTATGCGTGCATTAAGTGACATTGTAGAATTTATTTACCACAAATATTGACCGATAAGATTTAATAGGCATCAATTGCCCCAATATGTAATCAATTAAATATATATATATATATATATATATATATATATATGGACTATACAATACAAATATATAGTGTTGAATTAAATATTTCACATCCTTTTTTGTTCTCTATGCAGCCCTATTTCAGTACTAACCACATAGAAAACGTAGTGTGTTGCTGAGATAGTAAAACATTTAGGCACAACTAGTATATTATGTTGCAATTAATCGCTGTTACACTGTCGTAACTGGTTACGTTAAGTACGTAAACACACATGTGTATAAATGTCATGTTGAATATTTTTTAGAATAAAATATCATCGATGAGTTGATTGTGTTGATTATGCAGTACAGTACTAGGCACAGTCACCGTAATTTGTTATTCACAGCTCCAGTCCACCAGAGAAGAAACTACGGGTATGCGAGAATTCTCTAATAGCTACTATTACAGAAAAAGAGCCACCAGTGATGGATGTCAGAGGATACTGCACAGAAACTGCATGCCAAACACTATTATGGGTATGTATGACCCTGGAGATTCGATTCCAGTAAAGACAGTAGAGTACAGGCATGCCCTGGTACGACGATCAGCAAGAAACTGATTTGTACATTTCCTTTTAACCCTGCGCCAGTTAATTAATGTCAATAGAGCTGATCAATCTGCCGACCACTCTCACACGGGAATGATTAGCTTGACGTAACACACATACACGCATCCTCCGGACATGCCTCCAACACACCACATGGATTTCCACCTCACACGCATTTTACCAACCATAGTTCGACCCCCTTGCAATTCACCCATACCACCAACCGAACCCCTCGACACTTCACCCTCCACCATAAATTATCCATATATTCCTCACCATTTAATCGCCATAGCACGACTCCCTAAGAATCCATCCTCGCCATCTACCCACACCTGACTCTCCACCCACCACACTATCCGACCAACAAACACTCCTCGCTCTCCTAAGACAACCATCCCTTCCCTCTCACAAGAACTTGTTCTATCCACTCCACTTACTCACTTTAATTCGACCGAATAATCGGTTTACCTCCATATCCCCCAATCAGTTGCACACCTCACTGGTTACTCGATAAAGTTAGACTACCACTCTCTCTACTACCAACAGGCCACGACCCCCTCTCACTACAGTCAATCCAGCCAGTTCCCTTTACCCACTACAGTTAGACACCCTTGAGCAATTCCAATATTTGATTTTATATTTCTTCTGCACATATTACCACCTCATGTTTGCTCGTTATTGGCTGCTGGTCAGGCCAAATAACAACCATCGAAGATAAATAATGTGGCCAAAGTCTCACCACATCACAATTCTTTATCTGTTGCGACAGATGATACAATTTTTCTTTCTTCTGAACTTTGTAGAATTAAATCCGGCTAGTTATATTGTCTTCGATACTTCCAGCATATGATGCATTTGACTATCGGCCATGCTTGTAAATACATATACATTTTTGCCCTAAAGTAAAAATATGTTCAAATTTTACTTCTCAAACCAGTGATATATTGAAGAATATATATCATGATGAAGTGTTTGTCTAATGGTGTGCCTGCGATTGGCCCATGTCCTAACTTCGCCTTTAGTGGTACCATCGCTGACTCCAGCTGGACTGCTAACATTGCCGTTGTACAAGGCCTTTTATAAGCATTGTTAACAATTTTCTAATCATTGGCGATAAAGGAACGTCCAAGCAGGACAACTAACTATATAAATCACCCATAACAAGCAACTAAATGAACCAGTCATACGAGCCAGTCATAGCATCCAACCATACTAGACAACCAGGCGATCACACCAAATAAGGCCAAACATACAAGCAAAAATATTACCTAAAAAAAAAAACATCCATACCAGCCAACCACACCCGAAATCATACGAACTGGCAAAACCAAAAGGTTAATAGAGCCGACCAGACGAACTATCATCAAGATCATCCGACCATAAACACCGATAATGCCACTAGACTGACTGACAATTACTAGTAGACCATATAAAGTGACAGCCCCAATGGACCATACAAATAACCCAGGACAACCAGGCCTGCCAACGACTGATACCACTCAAAAATGGTACCACCCAATACTCGCTCGACCCAAGACTGACTCCACCAAAGACTGACACCACCAAAGACTGACTCAACCCAATACTGACACCACCCAAGACTGATTCTACCCAAGACTAACTCCACCTGAGAGTGTCTCCACCCGAAATTGACTCTACCTAAGGCTAAATACGTCCAAGACTGACTGCACCCAAAATTGACTCCACTGAAGACTAACTACACCCAAGCTTGCTCCTGCCAAGACCAACTCCTGCAGAAATTGCTAGAAAAATTGACAAGGACATCCATACTAACATATGATTAAGACCAATTTCGAAAAAGTCGCCTAATATGAATATTGTTGTTAGTCTCTAACCACAAAAGTTTCGCAAATTTTTCAAAATCCTCGCAAAAACTTTGGAAAACATTTTAGTCACAGATGACAATAACAAAATACCATATCAAGAGCCTTTATCAATTGACCGACCAGATCAACCAAGCATACCTACATAGCTGTCCATGCCAGACGACCATACGAGCCATAAGTCAACCAATCCGACCACGACACAATGTCGCTCCACCCAAGACCAATTCCCCAAAGACTGACTCCAACCAAGACTGGTTCCACCCAAGACTGACTACACCCAAAACTGTTCCCAACCAAGACTGATTCCACCTAAGAATGACATAATTAACACATCAGGTTTTTTAAAACACTTTTTGTGAATTTTCTCGACTTTTCGAGTTCAAGTTCTTTGGGGATAAGATTACTTACATTCATGTTGGTGATCGAGTCGGGAAAACAAATGTCTGCTAGACTTTTTAGTTTTTTTTTTATTGTTTGTCAATTTCTATCGATTTTTCGAACGCATGTTCGCAGGTGCCAAGGTCGCCCATATCTACCATGTCGGTCATGGGCAGTAATTAAATTTAAACCATTTGAGTTTAAAAATTTTTTCCCATTTTTTAAGGGGTTTTTTTTTTTTTTTGATTTTTCAATTTTAAGAACACCGAGGTGAAAACCATGCACATAAAACATTGCAATTGGGATAAGTAATATGATGAATTCCTCGATTTTAAGAATTTTATGGTTTTTTGCTCTTTTTTTTTTTTGTAGATTCTGTAATTTAAGGTCAGATAGGTGAAGATCTACTCACATCCAACATGGCAGTTGGCATCAGTCATATAAAAATACGTGGTTGCTGACCCACCTGATTCGCTGGGTTTGAGTCTGAGACATTAGTCAACCTTGTTTCTCTGAGTGGCTCAATCCCCGAGGAACCTCGGGTGCGCTTTGCTCATTTTAGCTCCCGATCGGGACTTTTTCCACTTTTTTAGAAATATTTGTGGTAAAAAACTATATTGGGGAAAATAAACTATTTTTTAATTATTTTTTTTGTGTAAAACAGGTCGTTTTGTCATTAAAATGGCCACACCAGGCAATCGAGCGTGATCTTCGTCTGTGACATCAACCAGATTGGTAGACAGAATCTGAACGATATCCCTGATCCCTACGCCCAAGTTCTCATAATGCTACTACTATTGGATTAGATTTATAACATTCATATGTATATAGTGCAGTAAGGTAACATATTTTTAACGTAAACAAGCATTTGTCACTTTTATATTAAGTACACACGAAGTGCGAACATCGCAGATAAATTACAGATGGTCGGTAAATATTTTAACAAATCATAAGTTAATTTTATTGTTTTGAATGTGAAAAAACTATTATGGATGGAATGTAGATTGGTGCTTATAGGATCCTTCTTACGTCTATACGGTTGGTTTAAGAAGAGTGTTAAAAACTGAATTTCTTATTATATAACGTTATAAATTGTCCTTTTTTGATTACTTTACTATGTTTAGAATATATCGTTTTGTCTTTGTTTTGATTTATGTTTATATATATATATATATATATATTATATATATATATATATATATATATATATATATACTGAGACTGCTAATAGCGATGAAAGAAATTTACCTAAACAATTACCTTGCAAAAAATAAAGATGGATAATTTATAAATGTAGCAAATAGTATTATTAATTTCATAAGATGGCGAAGCCATGTTCTTCAATTAAATTCTCGCCACAACTCATTACCATTCCTTATACTTGCAAGACAACAAAACGTTATCATACTTTCTTATAGTTGCTCGACTACGGGAGTGATTAGGCTTGTTACAATGTGGGAGCTTAGCTTCGCGTGTGTAAGGAGACTCAGATATTACAGAGTGGTCTGTGTAATTCGCGTGACTGAAATGCCTGAGCTTGGCTGCAGGCAGAGCGAAATTGTGGAGCGAGACCACAGTGAAATGTAGCGCCCAATTAGTCCCATCCACAGGGACCACATGCCGCCCCTCCCCCCCCCCCCCACACACACACACACACATTCACTCTGGAAGCCAGCGCCACCAACTACGTCCTTCCCCAAGACAGACGGCTGTTTCCAGGGTCAATTGCCGTAATTATTTTCTTCCCTTTTGTCTCTACCAGCATACCGTGAACCCCCCCCCCCCTTCGCCATTCCCGCGGTTTATAGCAAAGACGAAATATTGATTTCTTTTTCTTTTTCTCTATACTGATGTGCACAAACAAACCACTAAGAATTTAATTACCGTACGTTCTCGTTGATGTAATAAGCTCGCTTAAATTGTACCTATTTTAAGTAGTTCAATAGTTTAATACCAGGTTTATTCTTTTTGTAACCAAAGGAATTAGAATTAAAGCATATACTCCCTGTCATCATATTTAGTCGAAAACAGTTAAAGACATTGGCAAAAAAAAGTGTTTTTAGACGAAGATATTTCATCATTTACATATTGTTTCCGCACTGCAGCCCTTGTGTAATCTATTCTTCTAATTTCAAGGCGCTCGCATTTGTAATTTTCAATGGAATTTAGATAATATATAGCATTATTTTTCCACTGCTTTGTCATTTAAATACACAATGTAATTTTTTATGTTTAGTATATAACCCCAATAACTTAATAAACACGAGTAGCTTAACGCTTGTAGTAACAATATCCGCATTTCACAGGACTAATTATTCTCACTATTAGTTATGGCAAGATTTGTTCTGCTCAGGTTGGTAAGATAAATTCTTCAAATTTGTTGAAATGAGGCGAGAATGGAGCAGAGTAGGAATGCAAAGGTGGGGCAAACGGGAGATCCGCGAGAAAAGCCGCCAACCAACGGCATCATACAACACGATTCCCAATTCCGAAAATCCGGGAGTGACCCGGCCGGGACTTGAACCCGGTTAACTATGGTGAGAGGAGAGCATGCTAACCGCTCAGCTGCAGTGGTCTTGTGTTCAGACGTTTGTTTAATATTCTGTAGTAATGTGGATTTAGCAAAACATTGGCTTTACACAATTACCATATTCAAATACGACAAATGAATAGAAAAATATAGTGAAATGTTTATAAATGTCACTTTCATTACTTTACTGTGCAGTTTGGTACCTTAAAGGAAATGAGAACTTTATAAAGTTCCTTTTGATCACAGCTATATTAATTCGCACTTAAACCAGTAAGTTTTTCCATTTAATTAACTTTGCTTTTGAACGTCCAATCTAAGAACAGTTGCATTTGTCCTGTTCGCTCTTGCAAACACCATTGGAAGAATTAAATAATAGCTTCGAAATAATAATAACACTTTAAATTTTTGCTGGGGCAAGTATATATCACAATACGAGCCATACACGAACTTTTACACACAAATAAAGTTTCTCCATTTACCGAGCACTTAAAAGCGAACTCTGAAAAACCAGCGTACTTAAATACTTGAAAAAATACATCGGTCACGTGATGATTTTTAAGTGTCAATATACCTCAGTAAGTATTAAACTGTTCCAACTACCAACTTTAATCCAGGTATAGAGATGTGTGTTTGTTTTAAATACCAAAGCTACTAGCTAACACGTTCAACAAGTGGTATCCATATTTACTGTGAACGAACATCTCATCTCATGTGTGCACCCAGGTATGGATGCTACTAGTGCGTCTGCTGTAAGACTGCTCACTGCAACTGAGCAGTTTTGAAAGCCCTGCTGGGTTCGAGTATACTTTCCTTTCTCACTTTGTATCCTTCCGCGTGTACAGTTAACAACATTGCGATGGGCCTAATCATTCCACTCATGCACCAGCCAAGGATAACCATTGAATTATATGTTGAAAATGTAAGTGTGTTACTAATGTGAAAATTATGGTACAGCCCGGGGGGGGGGGGGATCTGTGTGCCCACATACACTAGTTTTGAATAAAATGCAACTGAAAGTATAAACACTTATATTTTGTACATGACATTAATATTCTACATAAACATGCAACGGCATCCCATAATACATTCTAGGTAATAATTACCCGTATGCTTATGATTTTTCATGATATTTTAACATTCAAAAAGGACGGAAAAGGGGTATAATATACGGTTTCCAAAGGAAAAAAGATGAATCACCATTGTTTATATTTAACGATTTCCTTGCACATTACTGAAATTGGGAACTGTTACAGAAAGTATAGACGTACAGACTCATTATTATTTCTTAAGCCATTGTATTTTATAGGTTAACGTATCTGATCGTGAATATCCAAATGAAATTTCGTAAGTAGTAGGTAATAGGACATGCGTTTGGCAGGGGCGTAGGAGTGGGCTCTAGGGCTCTGGCCACCATCTCGGTTTCCCCATTTTGGAATTTTTCTTTCGAAATAACTCGCTTTTACGCAAAAACAACTCCAGAAATCGATTATTTTACCCAAAAATCAATCCTTTTACCCAAAAATCACCTAAAAATTCCCTGTTTTGCCAGGCTGCAAAAAATGGCCAACCCCAAAAAATCCTTCAGGGGATTCTGACCGCCATATTGAATTTCCTTTTTTCCCTCAAAAGTAGGTAATTTTCAATAAAATTTCTTTTTTTCCTTAAAAATTTACCCTTTCCCCTAAAAATTCCCATTTTGCAAAAAAAAAAAAAAAAGTCCCCAGAAAAGTTTATTTTCAACCGGAGCAGGCAAGGCGGACTTGTGACTCAGGTGGACCGGGAGGTCAGAAGAGCGGACCGGTGTAGACCTTTCACTTTAAAAATCTAAAAAAAAAAATATTTCTCTAATTTAAATATATTTTTATAATTAAAAAAATTTAAGATGTAAGTATTAAGTGTTATATATCACCGGACTCATATTTTCAAGGCGCATGCTGTTATACCATAATACAATTATTTTTAATGTTTTTAAATTACAATATTTTCTTATAATTAAAGAATTTAAAGGTGTAAGTATAAAAGTGTCATACATCATCGGACTTATATTTTCAGGGTGCATAAGATCATGATGTCAGATAGATTATGTAACCCAATGGCAGTGCCACCATTTTGGATTTATGAGCAGAAAATATAACAAATTTATAAAAAACGTATTTAAAAATATTAAACTTCTGGAGGTCACTCCAACAGGAATGTTCCACATTGGTTAATTATTCGGCAAGCCTCCACTAATTGTAAATGAAAGGTTTTTTATTTAAAATCATTCTTATATAAAGATGAAGTTTTTAAAAATAAAACATAAAAATATTTAATATGAATTTTTTATTTTACAAAATTTTTATATTTAACCCCTTGCCTCAGACAAACCAAACAAAACGATACAAAAATGACAAAAAATGCAAACAAAAATCTAAAAACATACCACTTTAACATCACACTCATACCAGCACCCTAACCATCAACCCCTACCTTTACCCACCCACATTCTAATACTACAAAACAAATAAAAATCCCAAAAATTGAGAAAAATATACCAAAAATCATAACTCCAACATGTCTGTCATGTCACCATTGTCAACAGGCATATACCATAACATAGAAAGTGACAACCTTCCAGCATACAAACATACTATACCATCTCATTATATCAACTAAACATCACAACATATAACCATACTAATAAAAAAACATACAGTCCAAACTATGTGATCCACTCTAACACAGGCATACACCATTGCGGTGATGCAGTGCTAACTGCAGTGCTGTGGTGCTAATTGCAGAACTGCGGTGCTAATAGAGGTGCTGCGGAGCTAATTGCGGTGCTGTGGTACTAATTGTGGTGCTTATTGTGGTGCTGCGATCCTAATTGCGGCGCTGCAGTTCTGATTGCGGTGATAATTGTGGTGCTAATTGAAGGGCTAATTGTGAGGATGTTTGTAGTGCTAATTGCAGTGCTGATCGCGGTGCTAATTAATACGCTTATTGCGATTCTGCAGTGCTAATTGTAGTGCTAAGTGCAGTGCTGATTATGATTGAGATGATAAGCGTGGTGGTCAGTGCGGTGTGTGAGTGTGGGTCGCAAGTTAAAATAAATTCACTATATTTTTAAATTAAAATATATAGCCCTACATCCGATAGCTGAAAGGCAAAAATTCAATTGATAATCTCGCTTTAAATAAAGTAAATATCCAAGTCCCTCAGTGAATTTCATCGCTTACTGGGTAAACTGTATTTACAGTTTGCAATAGAAGTGCCCATCACTATATCAGGCTCCCACCGCGCTTCGTCATTGGTCGATGCGCAACATGGACTTTGTATTGAACAATGCAGCACCATGACAGGCTACCTCTATGCTACCCAATTGATCGTCGTCATGTGAAAAGGACTCTTCGTTCAGACCACCCTCTCATGGCGAAATGCATTTTTTAACATAGGCGAAAATTCTATCGTAGAATTGACACTGGCGACAACAAACTAGCGATGATGCAGGTTCAGGGCTCAGTGATCGCCGAGGTCAAAATACAGCCCTTCATATTCGCTATTAATCTTCGCGGTATGGGAGCACTCTGAGAAAACAGAAATACTCGTTCGTCCCAGTCGAGTTTGCTTCTATACTTTGGCACCCCCCCTTTTTTTACATGTCGTCACGCCTCCCTCGGGAGGCGCGCTTCCTACTTTGAAAACCAACGTTTTAAAGTGACGACGACCAATTGGGAAGCATGGTGGTGTCCTGTCGTGGGGCTGCATTGTTCAGTACAAAGTCCTTGTTGCGCATCGACCAATGGCGAAGCGTGGCGAGAGCCGGCTGTAGTGCTGGGCACTTTAATTATTACAACATGTAAACACAGTTTACCCAGGAAGCGATTAAATATGCTGAGGGAACTGGATATATACTTTTTTTATAGCGAGATTGCCAAATAAAATTTTCGCCTCTCAGCTTTTGGTGGTAGGACTATAATTTTATTTTAAATAAGTGTGAATTTATTTTAACTTGCGATCCACACTCACACACCGCACTTAGCACCTCAGTCATAATCAGCACTACACTTAGCACCACAATCGCAATCAGCACTACACTTAGCACCACAATCGCAATCAGCACCGCAATTAGAACCACAATCACAATCAGCACCGCAATCAGCCTGAAGAGCGAGCTATACAAGACGCTATGTTTTGATCTTGTTCCGGGTTCTAATGCCAGGTTTTCTCCTGGACGTGTGTGTCATTTCCAGTTGCATATTCAGGTCAGCTATTATTTAATGGGCTTGTATAGGTGGCGCACGGACTGGCTTGCAGTGTGTTTCTATACACGTATTTCAAATAAACTTTTTCCCGTGTGTACGATAAGCTTTTTTTGTATAGGCTGTTCACAATAAATTGAGCACTTTTGAAATAAACCCAGGGAAAAAGTCACTACCGTCATATATTTTAACAGGCGAACTTAGTGACATGCTCCCAGTAAAGTTGGTAACGATTAATGGAAAATAGTTCTATATTTTAACTTCTTATATAAAGTGTCAGGCAGACATTTGTGATAACTTACATTATTTCTTTCACTTTGTTTTTTTTTTTTTTTTCATGAATCGAAGTGTGAAAACGAGCAGATTTGCAAAAAAATTCCTTATGTAATAATCTCACAGTTGCACTTGACTGCTGCATGAATAAAGTGACGAGGCCAATGGCAATGTTAATTCTGCATAAGACGGAAGAATACACAATGTGCATGCAAGTAGATCTTAAGCATGGCTTTCAAAACTGCTAATTTAACAATGAACAGCCTATACAAGAAAAGACATAACACATCAGACTAGGGCGGAATACAACATCCAACACATTATGATCTATCGAAAACACTATTACCTTGAAGCGCTTGAACAAAGCCAAACACGTTTTTTACAGACTGTTGACCATGTAATAAACTAGTTACAGGCTTCCCACCAGTAAAATGAAAGGGTTAATCTTAAAGTAGCACAGGTGTATGCCACACTACAAGAACACTGCACGCCATTTATAGGCTGTTCAAGGTAAAATGAGCACTTTCGAAAACCCTGCTTAAGATATACTTGTATACGAAGTTGTGTATTCATCCGTATTATGTAAAATTAACATTGATTGGGCCTCATAACTCTATCCATGCGTCGGTCAAACGAACCTCTGAAATTATTAACGATTTTTACACTTCGATGCATAAAAAAAAAGAAAGTGAACGAATTAATTTTAACTTATCACAAATGATTACCTTATACTTTTTATTGGACGTTAAGATGTATAACTAATTTCCATCCATCGTTACTAAATTTACTAGGCGAATGTCACTCAGCGCGCCCATTAAAATATATGTATTAAGGGGTAGTGACTTTTTTTTAAGGTTCATTTCTAAAATGCTCACTTTTTCTATCGTGAACAGGTTTTAAGAGTCCTGCACTTACCACGATGGCACTCGTGATGCGCGAGGAACTGGCTTCCACGCTTATCGCCGTCAAACATGGGAAACAGTTACAGATCGACGAGCCACATCATGAGGAGTAACGGTTCTCAAACGGCAGGTCTGCACTACACCTTGCTTGGTTCGTCTTATGTACTTTGGTCCCCGGACGACAATTTCATTAATTTTTATTCTTAACGGAATGCCGTGTAACCTGTAGACGCTACCTGTAGGTAAGCAACATTGTTACTGTTTACTCGTTCTTAGTGAGCCGTGTGACTGGAAGCACCACCTGCTCGGAGCTGTTATCCACGACTGAGGTAGGGACGCGCTAAAACTATTAGTACTCATAGCTATACAGTATCTGACCCAAATATTATGAGATACGGCACTTTGAAGAGGCAGTGTTTATTTACGTTCGAGTGCTCCGACATGAAAGTGCACGACGTCTTGAAAGTAATTGATTGGCTTAGTCTGAAGTATGCGTTCTTTTCGCAGATCAGCACATTGGGTGCACGTTTAATAGATTCGCAAAAAAGAACCCTGCATTTGAAATACTCTTCATCACTGTACGCCATCAGGTACACGGAGCCCTTAAATGCAGAACTATTACTGGTTGCTAAAGAAAGTATAGGTCATACAGGAATTGAACGTGAAAGTATGAAAGTTAAAAGGCTTTTGAGGAAAGAATCTGAGTATAGTTGTGAGGAATCACCAGTCTCCAAGCTGTTGCAACCCCTGCTGCTCGAGGGGGTGGAAATGTACACAGAAACTTGCACAGTTGAAGAGAATGTCTGAGCGATGTAGGGTGTCCTGTTGCTAGCTGGCGACACGGGCCAGTGTGCTTGATAGACGAAGCAACGACCACGAGCATATAGTTTTGTTCGTGGTTTCCATGGAAACGGCAAACACATCCCCACTCCCCCTCCTCTATCTCATCTGGTCCTCGTGTGAGGGACTTCAAACTCAGCAACAGGAAAAACGAGAGGCTTTCATTCGCGGTCCCCCATCCTGACTCGCGACACCCCCTTACCCCGACCTCGCCCAGAAACTCCTTTCCCTTGGCCGCACAAAAGCTCTGGAAATATTATGTATGGGCAGGCCTCTTTTCTTATCTCCCTCTCGTGCAGAAGCGAAAGAAAAGTTTGGTTGAGTGGGAGGGGTGAACTCTGCTGCGAAGGAGTTTAAACACATGGCACTCTCTTGCCGTCACTTGTAACGGTCTCGCCTTTTATTTCAAAGACAGAGCACAGAAAGGAATATTCAGCGAAGCTGCAACAAAGAAACATTTACTGGTAATTAATACTTTGTCAAATTGATTTGTGATGCCCGAGCGGTCTAGGACTGAGCACAAATACTCAATAAGAAATTTTCTAAGTAAATTTAACACATTTTATCGAATCAAGAACTGAAACTGTTACACTTTTAATGTTACATTTACTTACTTGGCCAGGGGGTAATGTGCAGTATGAGGCGTCCTCTGCTGAAGTCTCTCGTCCTCAGGCCGTGCATGGCATAATAAAGCGACATGAGTGTAGTGGGGAGAAGTCTCCCTCCATCAAGAAGTCGCACATGAGCAGTCTGACTTCTTACCAATGAGAAGTCAGGCGAGAAAAGTCGCCCACCAATGAGAGAGCAAGTTTAGGGCGTCATCCAATGAACTGGAACTTTGCACATGGCCCCAAAGTGTGGTATTGAAATCATGTGACGGGAAAATAGTACGTGATGCAGCGCGTGATTCCACGAGTCATGAGACGAAAATATCGTGAAAAACAGGAAGTATTTCCCGTCAAAAGTGGTTAGCAATCGCAGTCACGCGGTGCTGAAATCACCGCAGGCAGTATTAGAGTGGATACACCTTCCTATCGCAGGCACCGCAGAACCTGATAAGTTACAAAAATACTTCACTAAAATGTTCTCTCTCTGTACTGGAAAGCTTGCGAAGTGCCCGCGGCACTACAGATTTATACGTACATACTGCATTTGCATATCTACCATTTATGATTTCAGTGTTTATATAAACATTCAATTTTCATATGTACACATTTAATAGTAATGTAATACAGCCAAAAGGAAATTTTTTAATTCAGAAAATTATTTGTAGTGTACTGCTGTATCGTTTTATATCACGCAAAATATAATTTCTACTTGAACTTTAAAATCTCATATTCTCTCAAAGTTTACTCGTACTGTATGAAAAGATTATATTATTGCGTCTGCGATATAACATACAATAAATAATGTAATAGGTGCCCATATAAAAGGAGAATCTCTTTCATGCCGTAAAAAGACTGGTCACCGTTTTTTACTCTTCCACTTATTGAGATTAACCGCACCTACCAGAGATTTATAATTGTTTAAGAAATGCAACTCATTTTACATCAAAGTGATTGTAGAATAAACGTGAAAATTTATGAACGGCCTAATTGTCGAAGTTAAATGTTATCCATCTATACATGCAGGTAGCTTATATCTGTTCGTAAACGAGATTATTGTTTCTATATCTGGTGTGTTACTTGAGGCTATATATGTTTCTTCAAACATATTAAACTTTGCAGCTATTATTTTCATATCGATCTTTCGATCTCTATCAGTACCATAAAATAATTGCACTGTTACAATTGAGACCCCAGGGAGCCTATCACCATCGGCCCATGAGTGAAGGTGCCAACCCCCTGACCGCCCCATATTCATTTACCACCAACAACTTCGTAGTTGGCAAACAGTAACAACATTATTAATCCAAACTTCTTTCATTGAAACAATGAAACTATCCTAATATATCCAAAATCATAATAAGTTATTGGCACAGGAGAAACTCTGGGATACTTTGCCAAAGGAATCTTCTTACACACCTATGGAAACAATAAACCTTTCTGAAAAATCGTTTTATGTATGTATTGTATACAATATTTTGCAGGTACATTTTTTCTTTTTTAAACGCTTTTCTTTTCATTTTTACAATTTGTGCAAAATAGCTGTATGAATATTTGTATAAAAAACAGCGCATCAATTGGATATTTACAAACATGCATAAAAACTCTATTTACAAGCCACATGGCTTAACGACTCATTAAACATTTTATAGTTCACAAGAAAATGTACAATCAGGCAGTTATGGCTATAAATTTTTCATACTAGCACACAATATGGAGCGCCAAATGCCTATATTAATTTTTGGCCAGAAGGGTCCCTTAAATAATACTTATCTGAATTGTATGATGATGCAGACAGGAGCCGAATACGCAGAGAGAGCCTTAGCCTGGTTATTTTTAATTTCCAATTTGTAAACCTCCTATGAGAAAAGTTAAATTGATATGATAGTCAAAATGTTCTATGGAAATGTATACATCCACAAATATTACATGTGTAATTTAATTTTTAAACACATTAGTGTATATAAATGTCTGAAATAATCTCCATAATGAACCTACATGCTATTTTCTCATTAATATCCAGTAAACTATGATATTGCTTCACAAAACAAAACTATAGAGCTTCTAATATTATCAGACACTTAATAGAACAATAATATTTAATTACTATATCGATCTATAAATATCACATACATAAGCAATTAAAACAATTAAGTCTAAGTACTACTTCAATACATGAACGAATGAGAACATTGGAAATTAACCGCTCTATCAAAGAAAATGGTAAACCTGGAGATGGAAATATTTGTAATATTTTTTTAAAACTTATAGTTTGATGATTAACTTTTATCTTTTATACTATCAAGAAATCGCGACTCTTTAGTGCACATTAATACACTCCGTTTCTCCTCGGAACTTAAACGCAGAGCAGATTAATTAAGATTTTGTTAACATTTCTTTGACATCAGGTTCTTAATTCATAAAACAGGATATTTTATATTACCATCATACTCTTCATATACAAATCTTCTTGTTACAGCCTAATCGTGATTATATATGACACACTAGTTGTTACCCATGGCTTCACCCGTGTGCAAATATTACACCTTAATTTTAATGACCAAGTGCTCTCTCTTAATGCTTAATGGTTGGTGGCATATTTTATATATTACCTTAGAAACTGTTCGATTTTGTTGGATGACAAGTACCCTATGTGCTAAACCAGAATATAATCTACCCCTGTGTCAAAATTCATCCAAATCCGTCGAGCCGTTACGACGTGATTGAGTAACAAACAAACATAAAAACTTTAGCATTTATAATATTATAACATATTCCATCTCCTCAAAAAATGTGATGAAACATATGTGGTATTCACTTTAAAAAATCTCTAGTTTGTTACTAGTCTTTTCATCAGCACTCACAATGGATTATTCTTTCGTTCTACTCGAAATTATTTTTATACATAACATCCACTTTATTGTAACGAGTACTTGAAACATTAAAATAGCACATTAATGGTTTATTCCTAGCACAGACATAGATTAAAGAAAATAAAAATCATCAACAAACATAAATTTAAAGTGTAATAGCGCCTTTATATTTACTCCGTTATGTGAAATTATAATAAAATAGTAATACCTCCAGTCATTTCCAGATGAATCTAACTAATATAAATTATAAATTGCTCAGATTAGTTTATATATAGGCATAAAAAACTTTTAATATGTGTAGGTAGGGGTCTGTAGGAGACAATATATGTTTAATCTGATTCCTCTCCTTTCACTCCCAGCTACCGGGGAACAAATATCGCAATGTTTGCAGTTGTAATATGCCATTAACTTAGGCTTAATAGGCAATATAAAGTCAGTATTAGAATTTATGCATGCGCAGGAACCATAAAACAGTCTTTAAATTTCTGCTGGTCTTCGTTATGCGCATTTTACAACTCCGCTGACACTTGAGGAAGAGGGCAAATCAGGGAGCAGCGACGTCACAAATTACGTGATCACCCTGCCGGCCAGCGCTAGCAACGTCATTCTTGGCGCCCGGCAGTAGGTATCTAGACGTGCGTGAAGACGGCAGGTTGCCCAGCCTGCGGATCCAGCTGGTCGGCAGGTCCATTCGCCGTTGTTGATAGTCGACACTCTAGTAAGGATGGCGAGGTTCACATACCTGTTGACAAAACTTCAACTTCTTATTGAAGTAACCGAACACCATACTTTCCTCTGCACTTAGTTATTTCCACGGAGATGCGAAAAATATTCGGTTGTGGCTCGTAAATTCTTAACGGCCTCGCATCTCATCCTCTGCTCCTCGAAGATGAGTTGCTCTCAGAATAAAAGGAAGCCATCATGTTTTCCCCCGGAGACCCGCCAGGATGGCCAGTCCCGGCAAACCGTAGATAACCTTTCAGCTGAACCACCAATCTAACGGCACCAAAGGTCCCACGAAAATGATCTAAAGTCAGCATCAACTCCGCCAAAACGAAATAGAGAAACTCGCATGAGCTTTAAATTCAGATTTATCAGCTTGACAAGCAAATTTTTTAGTACTTTTTCCTGCCGAACTTCCTCATCGGCATATAAACTCGGACTCCCGTTGCCCTATTCATAACCCCTTTCCTTCCACTTGCCTGGTTTAGCATTTCCTTGGAAATAAAACCCTTGAAACAATCTTAACTCTAAATGAAGATGAAATAACAACACAAATGAAATGAGCAAGAAGAATTGGACTCCTATCCTAAAACATGAACAACATTTACACAAAAACACTTTTTAATTGAGATATACGAGCATTATTCTCCTGTGGGAACTCCGGACATCTTCTAGTAACACAGTAACTGGAGACAAAACTCTGTTTATAATAAATAGTCCCATATGCGTGGGAGCTAACTTACCACTAAACCTTGCTGCTTTAGAGCTTAGATAATGAGCTTCAATAAGCACTTTATCTCCAAATCAATGCCTCCTAGCCAGTTTTCGCTCATATTCCGCATCTTTTTGGGATCTGCTTTCTATATTTCATCTAAGTCTTTGTAGTCCACAGAATTCCCACAAAATTCATGTAGCCTCCATGCATGAATAAAGGGATGAAAAACAGAACGTCCAAAATACATTTCTGATGGAACTTGGTTTGTGTCATAATGCCGAACATTATTAAAATGTAAGGATAACTGATACAAAATATCATCCTACCCTCTATGAGTACCAGTCTGGAAGGTGCGTAATGGCAGCCTTCACATTTTTACCAACCCTTTCTGCTAGGTAGCCTTAGGATAATATGGCGACGTTTGAACAAGCTCAGTTCCCCATGAAAATATCAGGTTTCTCATGTCAACACTAATAATGAATTTTAACGGATTTTAAGGGGAAAAACTAAAATGTCCTAAAACTATAAACCGCCACGAGAATGGAAGTAAACCCAGCCTTAGTTCTTGGCAAAGCACCAAAATCACCAAGATATACTCTTTACCACGGAAACTGCGCTACAGTAGCACTAAATGGCCCTACCTTCCGAGAATTTCTTGGCATCGCTTTTTGGCATGCCTCACAACCACTTACCAGACTATCAACCTCTTGAATCAATCCCGGCAAATAAAACAATCCCTAATACGAGAAATAGTTATATCCTTTCCTTGGTATCCTCCGAAATATGTGTTATGATAATATTCAAACATTAAACATCTCAATGAGGTGGGTACAAAGATGTCAAATTTCTTTGTTTTAGAATGGACATACCAAACTAACCCTTTCTGATTGAGATACATAGTGCTGTTACCAGGTTGTATAGCTGAAATTATTTTTTGACAACCATGATCTAACTTTTGCTGTTCTTGCAAGTTTAAAGAGTCCTGTGGGAAAATCTGTGCCACAGAAACCTGTGGCAGTTGCTTTTGCCAAGCATTGCCCGTGGTTCACTATAAACTCATCTGTGTCGAACCGGCGTCATAAACAATCAGCTACACTGTTTTCAACTCCGTGTAAGTGCTCGACAATATATCTGTACTTGGTCAGACGGACTAATCATCGTACAATGCGTCTTGCCCTTTCACTGGTGTATAGTATCCAACTAAGGGCCTGATTATCGGTCTGAAGGGTAAAGTAACGACATTGCAAACTATATTCCAGATACTCAGCTAATTTTTCCATTCTGTATATCGTAGCAAGCACTTTTTTCTTACACACGGTATATTTTTGTTCCGCTGGTAGTTAGTAAACGACTGGAGCTAAATTTCCATCTACTACCTGGCATAACACTGCCCCTAATGCTTTTGAGCTTGCGTCATATTGCAGTGTAAAACATTTATCAAAATCAGGTAGAATTAATACTGGAGATGACGCAATATTTTCTTTCAAACGTCTAAAAGAAAGTTACTGTTAATTTCCCCATTCAAATTCTACTCCCTTCTGTTTTAGGGCATTTAGGGGTTCCACTAGGTTAACAAAATCTTCAATAAATTTAGAATAAAGCCTTCCATACGAAGAAATCGTCGAACGCCCCGCAAAATTTTAGGGCTAGGAAAGTTCACCACACGTCAAATTTTCTCTGGGTACATTAATATTTTTCCATACGATAACACACGCTGTTATGTTATAGTAACCCACAGATGCCAACACAAGGCCACAACGTTGGGACAGCCACTAAAAGTTATGTAGAGAAGAACAAATTATTATATAGAGGTAGGAGTAGTAAAGGTAGTCCATAAATTATGCAGAATATCACTCACTCTTAACAGAAGGCTGTGAGTGTATGTAAATCGTGGAGGTAACCCTAAGTAGATTAGTTGGTTGGGTTCTTTGGTGCACATCATTGTAATTATAATGCATTTCTTGCCAGGCTTACTCTTACTGGTTACCATGCAAATGTTTATGCTGGCTTGTTTCACACCAGCCCGGACCAAACTAACTATGGTACTCATGTCCACTGCAGAACATACCATTACCAAACACCGTGTGTGAAACGAATAACAAAATATATAGGCCTACTGCAGTGAAAATAAATTATGACTCTTTGTATGTGAGTTTGTAACAAACCCAGTCAGTAATTACTTAGGCCCGGTATTATTCTGACCTGAGCACGGAATATTCTGTACTGGACACCTTTTTCAACAGACACACTTTCCTGTACACTCTTTGTGTACAAAGAATTTTAGCACAAGTTTCAAAGTAATTAAACACTAGCGTAAATCACTGACATGAGGAACATAGGAAATATGTAACACAACTGAGAAACAAGGACACCTGACACAGCTGCTTTTACTATTAATATTTATTTAAATGCTTTTTTAATTTTTATGCAACTGGGGTTTGAAAATTCGTGATGGCAATCAGTAAAGAATTAAAGGAAAAAGAACACACTCCTACTGCAGCTGACAAGTGGCTATGCCTAGTATGAACACACTCCTACTGCAGCTGACAAGTGGCTATGCCTAGTATGAACACACTCCTACTGCAGCTGACAAGTGGCTATGCCTAGTATGAGCTATCCCCAAGTTAACGTGTTCAATTGCCAGGGTCAAAGTCAGATATCACACACAAAAAAAAAAAGAATTTCATGATTCTCAGCTGAGTAAACACAAAATGTTGCACTAGATGAAATGTTTTAATTTATTATAACTAGCTCGGTATGGAACTGGGAACCTCTCTATGGTTTCTCGTGAGCAAACTTTGGTACTGGTTTAAAACAGTGCTTATGGAATTCAAGATGGCGGACTGCGCTTGCCATAATGACCGTCGATTTCGCTCAACGAAAATGAAGATTAAGTGGTCCACCTGATTTGCAGGATAATCGGTGCTCCCGCAGCTGAATTCAACTATATTACGTATGACGAGCTTGTAGGCTACTCTCAAGGTATGGTAAGGTTGATCACAGTGCTATACGACGTACAAATAACAGGAAGAAAAATATGTTACGTCGACCTACTTGACTTCTACATCCTGACTTACTAACCTAGCGGAAGAGCAATTAAAAGCACTCTTTCTACGCTGTCATCCTGGAAATCTCAACCGGGAGGCGGGGTAAGTCTAATAACATCCCTTAACTAAGCAAAAACCCTACCCTTCACTCACTTACAAGCGAGGGTGCTACACCTACATCTAAACATAATGGCTGCTGATGGAAAAGAGTGCGTGAAGCACTATCAACTGATGCTAAATTAAGGGGCTTACCATTCCAGCCAATCACAAGTCAGAGTTTAAACTTTAGAGCAAATAATAAGCTACAAGTGTCCGAAGCCCTCTAATGAACCACTTTCAGTTGCATAACTGCTACATATCCTAGAATATAGAATCTCATAACAGACACAAAAATATAATAATTTCGGAAATATTCGCAAAACCAGACCAAAAATAAAACTAATTTAATTATACCTTAGAAAGATGCAAAACGTAAGCTAGCTAACCTAATTGAGTTAAAAATATATATGATTACTACCATAAAACTGAAGCAAAAATGCTAACTGTGAAAATAAAAATAAAAACAAACTATATAAGAAAGTAAATAAATACATAAATTAAAATCCCTTGGGTAACATGTGTGACAATATTTGCATATTTTCATACAGAAAATATTAAGCAAAACTGAAAGTGTGAAAAATACACAACAAAACCATAGGTTAATAATATGTGTGAAAACGATGTACATTTTAAAGTAGTACCAAACCCTGATATTTTACATGCCTTTGTGCCCATGTCACATTTTTAGGATTTATGGTCAACCCGGCATCTCTGAGCGCATTCACTTCAATTTACAGATGCTGTAAATGTTCCCCAAATATTATACTAAAAACACAAGCATCATCAATATACACGAATATGAGTTCATATTGATATTTACCCAGTACCTTAAAGTAAATGCGCGACATTGCTTGTGGGCCGCAATTAACTTCCATAGGCAAACTTTTCCAGTAGTACTGCCCCCATAGAGTAACAAACAGCAAAATTTCACGCGATACTGGATGCAATTCGCACTGAAGGAATGCGTATTTTAAATCAAAAATAGAAAAATACTGAACTTTACCTACATGTTGGAAAACCGATTCAATCGACAGTATTGGATACTGACCCAAAAACATTTTCTTATTAATTCATCGTTAATCACAAACACAATGATATTGACTTGCCCTTCTCTTATGGAGTAAATATGCTGGACTAGAATACTTACTAACAGACTCCTCAATTATATGCTGGTCTTCCATATTCGTATTAACTGTTTAAAAGCACACAATTTAGGTGCGGATACACGACATGGCACTGAAGAGACTACCTCGTCATCCTTGAGGCGCAATACAATCGGGTACCGAGTATAATGTCCGAACCACTGAGTTACTACGTCCGGATACTTCGCCTTTAACTGTTCCATCTATTTATTCTGAGGTAAGTCAAATCACCTGCCGTCATTATATAATAACGAAAACTTTTACTCGTCAATGGGCATGGTAAATGTGGACAAAAATCAAACTCAAGCTCCTTATTATGAATATTTAATGACTCAAGAGTCTGACCCAAAAACTCTACACCAATTATTATGTCATGACTCAATTCTGGGAATACTCAAAAGTTTATTTTGCATAAAATATTCTTAATATTTATTTAAATCTGGCTACAGACTGCGACTGATGTACCCCACCATTAGGAAAAGAAAAATCCAGTGGATTCTCCTTTAGTAACTTAGACATTAACACTATTTAAAAGTTTTCACTGACGTATTACAAAACGTCTGAGTTATCAAGGTGCAAGAAGCCCCAGAATCCACTTACACGGAAACTTTAACTTTATTACAAATATCAACTGAACAAACAGAAAACTTTGTTTCCTTTCCATTTGGAAATCCGCAACATTATTTATACCAACGGACTTAACACGCACAGGACAGTTGCGACTCACATGATCTTTTTGCTTGCAAAAAATCATTCCATATCTTTTAATGAGAGCGTAGCACATAATCTACCAGCCGATGTGTCTACAAGCGGTTTTGTGTTTTCGGTCACTTAGGAAACCTTTTCCCTGTTAATTTATCCTTAAAATTGCATTTTTCTGTGACATGATTAGTGCGACCACAAATATTACACACTTTTCATGCATGGTCACCTTTTGCCTTCTCCATATTAGCCCCATATGTTCTAAATTCCTTTTCAGGTTCGTCCTCACTAATAATGCATTCAACTTCCGTCACTATTTTCGATAACTGAGCTAATGTGGTGGGTTTTGATACAAAATTAAAATAGCTACCATGCCGAGATAAGCAATTTAAAAATATGATCTTCTTGAAATAATCTTCTGGAAATGGCAACCCCAATACCCACACATGACCTTGGACATCCTTAAGAAATTTTTACATAGTTTTCCCCGTAAGTTATCATTTCTCCAGCAACTATAAAGGTAACTTCATTATGGTGCATTCTGACACAACATATTGAAGGCATGTCTTGGGTAAACAGGCAACATCCCAATTTTTATAACTTAGCTTGACAGAAAAGATATTCCTCAGGAACTTTAAACTCTGTAGCTGCATACAGCGCTTGGTAAATGAAATAATTCAAATTCAAACAGTTATTAAATGCTGCAAAAATTTTACCACTGCTAGTGAATATGTGGACTAAAGTTCCAATATTTAAGATATAAACTCACTGGACACATATCATAATGCTCGTTAATTTATATAGAACAATTAAATATAGAATTCACCCTTGCTTGTAGCCTGGTCACCGACATTGTCCCCTTTCCGCATCAGACCACGAGCTTTTAGTAGCAATATGTTAATCCTCTATGTGTCTCCTACCTCCACCCCAGTATTTTTCAAAAACTACACCAACACGGGCTTAGACAAGGTTTGAAACCAAGATGTGGACACATCTAAAAGCAGTATTAGGCAAAATCCTTCCAAAAACATGCTTTCCATACTGGAACACATTACAATACATCCTCCAATCTATTTTTACCAGGTGGGTAAAAATCATACCAAAGTCTCTGCACAATTGAAACTTTCAAAACTACCCAAAATACCACAGATTTGCAAACCACTCAGCATAGTTGCGCAGAGAAACTGAGACCTTAGGGTACCATCAGCAGCACCCAATGAGTGAAGGTGCCAACAAACTGACTGTCCCAAGTCCATTTATCACCGACCACATCGTAGTTGGTAAACAGAAAAAACAATATTAATTCAGACTTCTTTCATTTAAATAAGGGAATACTCCAAATATATCCAAAATTAGACTAAGTTATTGGCATAACAGTAACTCAGGGAAACTTTGTCAAATGAATCTATTTACACACCTATTGAAACAATAATCTTTTCTGAACATAATTTTTCATATGTTGTATACAATCTTTTTCAGATACATTTTAATTTTTAAAATGCCTTTCTTTCCATTTATACAATTTGGGCATAAAATAGTTGTATGAATATTTGTATAAAAATTATGCACCAATTTGATATTTAACAAACATTTAAAAAAACTCTATTTACAAGCTACATGGTGAAATGACAAATGATACATTTTATGGTTTACAAGAAAATGCACAATCAGGCATCTACAACAATAATCTTTTTCATAAAAACACACAATATAGACCGTCAAATGCCGATATTAATTATTGGCCAGAACGGTCACTTAAATCATACTTATCTGATTTTCATGATGATGCAGACGGGAGCCAAATATGCAGAGACGGCCCTAGCCTGGCCACTTTATACTTCAAATATCTACACCCCCTCTCTACCAGGGAAGAAATATTGCAACATTGTTATTGTAATAATAAATTTACATAGGTCTTAATAGCCACTCCAAAGTCTATAACTGAATTTACGACTGTTAGGAACCAAAAATTTCTTTTAAATTTTTCTGGTCTTCGTTATGCACATTGGTGAAGGGGATGAATCAGGGAGCAGAGACGTCACAAGTTACGAAATTACCCTACCGGCCACTGCTAGCGGCGACATTCGTGGTGGCGCCCACAGTAAGTATTTTGACGTGCGTGAAGATGCCAGGTTTCCCAGCTTGCATACCCAGGTGATCGGCAACCCCATTTACTTGCATTGATGGTTGATGCTCCAGCAGGGGTGGCAATTGACATACCCGTTGACGAAACTTAAATTTCTTCTAAAGGTAGCCGAACATGAAACTGTCCGCTGCATGTAGTTATTTCCTTGGAGATATGGAAAATATTCGGTCATGGCTCCGAAATTCTTAAGGGAGATGCCCTTGCACCTCACAATGAAGCCTATGTTACCTGAGGTGGTTAGTATTTCTTGACAAATAATGTAACATAGATACAGAATATTGTAGGAGTTAAATTTAATCTTTACTTACTGAGTACTGCACCAAAACTAGTTTTTTAAAATTAAAAAAAAAATGGTGATAAAATTTGAGACATTAATTCTCAATTCAAAATTAAATTGTGCTTATGTTAACTATTTTTATATAAAATATCAAAATTATTTGTTATTGTTAAAATAGTGATTTCTGTACTAAGAGAATTTGTTCTCAATGAAAATGTTATTAGTGTTTTTTCTTTAATGTCTGAAAATGGGAGTCTTGTATGTAGTTAGAGAAATTGAAATAATGTGATTTAATAAATGCAAGTAAGTATTCGAAAGCAGTGTTTGCAAATTTATTACTCTAATAAAACAGAAAATTTGAACATGATAGCAGAGATCTGTGGTTATTAAGTGTTTCCTGCTTCAAGTGAGCTGGTCCCCAACTCTGGGACTGAAGCTTGGTGAAGTGATACAGTACTAGGTTCCGTCGACCTCATGTCATTCGTCTGTTTCCTGACAGTGGGAAGATGGTGGTGTTGAAGCCATCTTCAAAAATAAGGGGGGTAATGATACGAGGAAAAGGCAAAACAAGGAAATATTGGGTAAGGAACTGTCTTGCCTTCTTTCTTGAATGTAATGGCATTAGAATTAGTACAAGAGGCCTGCTGGCTGTGTTTACTATGGCAACCTGTGCTTGCACAAAATGGCTTGGCTGTGCCCGTGGCCGTGAACTTGGCAGAGTGCGAGGGGTGTACAAGCTTCCTCTAGGTTGATGCGGAATTGCACTCGAAATACGGATGCGAATGCATGCAGCCTGCTTGATGTCCTATCTACATATGTGTCGCATTGTATTATGAAAGTATTAAAGAAGTAATCAACCTATTAAGAAAGGATGACTATGTGAGAATGCAACAAAATTTACATTAAGATTGTTTAGCTTTAGAATTTTGAAAATTGAAAATCTCCTCCATAACAGTGGGTATTATGGACAAACCATTAGATATTTAAATCGGTGAGGAAATTTTTGTTTTTGTTTGACCATCTTAATTAAATTCACCTGAAATGGAACATAAATATACAAAACATGCAATGTATTTTTGTGAAAGACGTACACTGGTGAACTTGTGGTTGTGCCACAATTAACACCTCATATATATGCTTATACTAATTCATTAATATGTAAACACCATTTTCAAGCTTGTTTGTATGGGTGTGGGAAGGATATGCATAATTATAAGTGGTATTTTCTATGACTTAAGTTATTTAATTGAGTAAAAGTTTTTTTTTTTTCAATAAATCATCTCATTAACCTCGCTACTTTTAGTTACTTAGGATTGGTGTCACTGGAATATTTACCCTAATTGCATATATTCTATTCTTACAACAACAATGTATATATTATTCCCTTATAATATTTTAGTGTTGGTAACCCGAGAGGTCTAATTTAAAAATACCTCATCCCTAGCCAGCAAAAATCTGACTGAACTCAAGAAAACATTGGTGATGATATTTTAAAACTCTTAATTAAATGGAAGGTATAGTTTCTCATATCACTTTGACAACTTTACATTAATACTATTAATTTTAAATTAAATCATTCAACATCCAGTGCATGTCTCAGACCTAATCGTAAATTATATAAATATTTTTTCTAAGATTTTGAAATATTTCAAAATTAAATCTAGGTATGTGTTATTTGAAATTAACTTTTGCTCCTTTAATCTCATAAATGTGAACTTCTGCTGCACCTTTGTTTAGTAGAATAATTATTATAACTTTAATAGATATATAGATAAACATATAAAGTTTACATTGTACAGGATTATATACTCAGCAATGAACAATCGATGTGGTTAAGGCCTAAATAATTTTGTGGAATTTGTGTTATCTTGTTTACTATACACATAGGGGAAAAGTTTTGAACACATCTTTGTTTCCTGCTTATAGCTTCTCACGCTTATGTGAAAAGTGTCTGAGTACTGCGTGTATGTATTCGTCCTGGCCGGGCTGCGTGTCAATGTTGTGTAGTGAATGAAATAACACAGCATTGCCCTGTGGTGACAATTTTAATTACCAGTCACAGTGTGCTGCCATGCACATATTATGCATGGTGCATAACCTTGGGTGTGAAGTTGACCGCTCACTGCTCTGCACTCAAGACGGCCTAGTTCAGCATTGTTGGTGTTGAAGCTGTTATGTGCATGCCTTGAAATACTTTCTGTATGGTTTAGAACTCAAATAAAACAATTTAATTTAACACATGTGCACTTTTTGTCTTAATATAATGTAATATAATATTTACTTAATTTAGTATGTGTCTGGGAAATAAAGCTTATAAAAATGTTATGTGTAATAGTTACACTTGTTTATCAATATAATATTTGTATACACTTTCCATTATAGTAACTTACATTGCCAATAAACTTCATTTTAATTGCTTTGCTTGTTTGAAGGTACTCTCTTGTGAAATTAACAGTAACAGCTGTTGGCTGTACAAAGGTGATTGTGCACATTACATGTGTTAGCAAAACAATGAAGCATGTTTCGACAGCACGGTGTTGTGGCAGTGTTGCACAATCGTGGGTCGCCATGGACGTCCATGCATGATCTGGTATTGTGGACAAGTGGTATGGCACGGGGGGCGGGTGTTGTTAGGTGAGTTGTGGAATGTGGCACCTCGACAACAAAATGAGGCCACTGTGTTTCACCGTGTCCTTGATGCCTGATAGCACATAGGTGCACACGAGCATGCACCGAAGTGCTATTCTCTGCAATATAAAACTGTATTACTGTATAACTTATTCTCTTTCCCTTTTTTAAATAATAATATTACGTCACTCTAATCCCATACCAATGTAGACTTATATAATTGCAATATTTGAGTAGTATACCCTTAGATATTTAATTTATAAATTATATACATATAATGACTCTGGTCTCTTATACTACAAGTTATGTATTTACATCTTGCAGAAAACCCTATATTTTACATTGGGATCTCTTATTAACACACACAGATAGCTTCGTGTATTGAAGTGATCATATCAATATGCTGCCCATAATTTTTGTTGACTTGTTGGCAAAATAACTTCAATTTTGTCCCTATTTAATTTTTTTTGCAATATAATTCATACTGAGCTACCATATTCTATCATGTTAAGATACATACACATCTTGAACCTTCTTCGTATGATAATTTTATAAAATGAGACATGCTTCTTCCTATTATACATATATTAAATTATTATGTGAATACCTTTTTGTAACTGTATATGTGGGAATTTGTATTCTTCCTTACATTTCTAAAGTCCATGCACTTCATAACAATATTTTCTTTTATTACTGACTTCTGCGTAGTTTATTTAAGTTGTCAGTCTAAGATAAATCTTTAATTCAAAACAATTTTATACTATTCTAAGCATGTTACTGAATCCTTCTTATTTGTAATATGTTGTAGGCACTTACTAACTCCTTAGTTTACTAATAATGTGTTAGCATAACATACTCTCTATATTAATTATTCTATATTTTTAAGGTGTTTGTTCTTATGTTGGATGTGGTTGGGGCCTCTATTATCACTATGGGGCCTAATTGCACCGACCTTGTGGCATCTTGTCTAGGACTGTGTAGAATATATTCATGTGCCTTACAGTGGAAGTTCCTGCTTCCGTTCCCCCTTTTTACTGCCCGGAATTATCCGTGATGACAGTGGCGTGAAGTGCAGGCTCGCAATATCGTTTCAATTTCCCCGATATGAGTGCATATGTTTCTGTGCTCAGGCGCAAGACAACCAATCTCGGTATGTGCCCGATATGTAGGCAATGTGAATTGGGAAATGAGTGGCGATTATGGATTATGGATGGAGGGCAGTATGGCAGCAAACAAATTGCCTGCGTGGCAAGGACTCTGCCACATTTGAGAATGCCTGTGTATCTCTGGCTTCACCTGGGTGCCCATGAGTCCAACATATGGCTTGCATGAAAGCTGTGGCTCTTCAATATGATACTCTGAATTGCTTACAGACACAATACTATGTGCTGCCTTAATACATAATCATTTGCGCAAGTACATTTGCTAACATGCCCTTCGCACACTATGGCTACAAAATTTTATTTTTAATAAACCGTATTGCCTTTGAAATGAAACACCTTAAATTATTTTGTGAAATGAATTGGCATTAGGAAGGGGGGGGGGGTGGTTGCCTACTATAGGTGGGCGAGGTGGTTTTATGCCTCTCGGTTGCATGCTTTCTAATACTCACTTCTTTGTGCAGAAGATGGAAACGTGAAGCACCTCCACCAGTGACCTGAACTGAAATCCAGACAATATAAATATTCTGTTCATGGTACAGGTGATTCCGCCTGTGCAATATGAGCCTTTATAGTTACTGGACCTGCTGAATATTAAAGATGGGATTCTCCTTAAACATCTTGATATAAAACTCTGTAACTCACAAGAGTACAACACTTTACTATCTTTATGTTATATTAAACGAGAGAGTAATTATGTTTTACTGCTATTCAGTTATGTAAAAGCCACTTGTGTTAAGTATCAAACAAAATTCCCTCCGATATAAACATTTGGAACCAGTTCATGTTAATCCTTGTTGCCGAAGGCTGCGTCTCCTCGACATATCAGCAGCGACGGTCCCCGGTACTCCCCTCTCGTGGCCCTTCTTGAGAGGTCGGACACTGGCTGACGTCCCACTGGATCTCACGCGTCTGGCTGGCATCTGACCCCGCGACAAACCTCGCGCTGGCCTATGTTCACTCATTGTTTGAAGTATCGCCGTACTGTTTACTGTCTACAGTTTGTCGCAGTCCCTGGTGTCCTGATTCCCCGCTGAGTGTAATGCTAGGTTCACGCGAGCAGCAAGTAAGGGCTTGCTCAGACCCCTAAAATTTGATGGAACCAACTACGATTAACAAAGGTTCAGAATGAAATTGTTTTTGGAAATGAAAAACTTCTACAAAGTCTTACAACATGATATTAAGCCTCAAGGAATGTCTGAAAAGAATGGTCTAAAACTGAGGTTAAAGCAAAAAATATCACAATTATCTGTATTAGCAATTGTCAGCTACAACTAATAATATCAGAAACCACTGCAAAGGATATGATTAAAAGGTTTGATGAAACATATCTGCCGAAAAAGTCTAATTAATTAATTGTGCAAAATAAATCTACTAAAGATTAAATTGAGGGAAACTAATTATCCTGTAGAAATCTTAAATACATTTGAAAAACTGTTCAATCAATTGAAAACTGCAGGTGAAGATGTGGACAAAGAAGACAAATTAAACTATATGATACTATCCTTCTTTGCCTAAAATTTTCTCACGCATTGTTAATATTATTGATACATTACCAGAAAAGGAAAAGTCAGTTGAATATGTCAAGTCAAAATTGTTACTGGGACAAAAGAAAAGAGAATCAGGTAGAGATCACCAAAATATACTTGCCTTCAGTTCACACAAAGCAAGAGATGTAAATGTACAACAAAGATCGAAACAAAACCAATGTATTAACAGTAATAAAACTATTATATGCTATATATGTAGTAAGCCAGGTCACATTAAAGAAACTGTCCGAATACAAATTGGAAGAAACACTTTTATAATCTAAGAGAAAATACAACATGTAGAGGAAAATATTCCAAAAATAGAAACTATTTAATGCCAGAAAATCTGACTGTATATAACAAGTCACACGTTAACTTATTTATCGTAGACTTTAAGACATCAAGAGCAAATTCATCAAAGAACACTGCAGCAAAAAGTGAAATTTTCACTTGGCTGTTGGATAGTGGATGTTCAGATCATATCGTAAACGAAGATAAATATTTCTGTCAGTACAAAACTTTATAATGTCCTGTTGAAATTAAGGTAAGTGATGGATTATTTCTAAATGGTGATAAAATTGGTAACATTATAATGTTTTTCATTGTAGAAGGGACACTCACAGAAATTGTTTTAACTGGCAGGTTAAGTAGGATAAATAAATAATATAAAGGCATATACAAGTGACACTCAGATGTCGAATAAGGAAAAATGTGATAGAAGTCTTGGTTAAACTAATTTCAATAATCTAAAAGTATTGCGTGAAAATCAGGCACTAAAGCCAGTATTCCAGAACCTTCAGTTTAGCTAGACATATGTGCCACAATCTCGGGCGATTGAAAAGCCATGACATCCTTAACTCACGGAACGTATTTTATCAATTTCCTAAGACGGTATCGAATGTGCCCTGGTTTATTATTCGCAACCCCGTGCGAGGCTATACAAAATGAAGGCGACTGTGAAGTGTTTATTTACAAACAGCTTTTAATTTACAAAAATAAATACATGCAGAGCTTATCAGTAGCACTGACAGATTGAACTAATATTGGAAACAAAAATAAACACAATAATTATTATTAATTGTCTGATATGATAAGTTGATTTCATTATTTATTACGTGACAACTTATGGAACTATTATATACCTATATTTCGTGTCTGTAATGTGGAAATTATATACCTAAATATTTAATTGTTCACATGCATTTAAACAGCAGGATTATCACTTTATGGTTATATATAAATACTTATAAATCTACGATATTTGGTAGTCCTGAAAATCTCAGCTCTATTTTATTATTGAAGCAGTCTTAAGGCAGTACTAAGGAATAAAATGACTCGTCGATCAGGTTCATAATACCACTGTAAAAAAACTGAACAAGAATGCAGTATTTCATTTGCGCAGTAAGCTGCATGGGAACTGAATACATAACCGTATTACCGGTCCTGTTAATAAAAATTTATTACCCGTGTAACAACATGGCTTTCACGTTAGTTATGAACATATTATATTTTTAAAATGTTATGTTTATTATTTATTATTTCATACTATAACGTATGTTAGTTTGGAAAGCTGTATCTATGTTAAGGATTTTCTTATTTTTCTTTTCCATTATTATTCTGTTTTCTTTCTCATACAGGGAAGTTGTGCATAGAATCTATCGTGGCAATTTAAAATTGTTTACGGTTAGGATTTTAATAAGTTAGAACTTTTCATTTATTTTTGTAATTATAACTTCATTTGATTTCTTTTGGTCTCATTATGTGATTAATTCTGTTTCTCCAATATTTATAGTCTTCAGCTAGTAGAGCGCCTTCTGAATAATCACTAATCATTGTAGATATAGTTTACATTTCTAAGAGATAGAAGCTGACATCCACTTCACGAACGTATGTATGTTGTCTATGGTTGAAAACAAGCTAAAACTGTTTTGATTTTAAAATACTTACTGCAACAGTGAATATTATTGTGAGTTTTTTTTTTTTTGATAGGTCTATATTTTCTAGGACGTCTGTATTTTCACACCTCATTGTATAAGATAAGAGCTATCCATGTATGGTATACACAGACAAATGAGATGCACAACTTATTTAGTCTAAAATAAGAATACTTTAAATGTGACACTATGTTGAATGCAGTAATACCCAGCGTTTCAAATTAAGTCATGTCTGTGGCAAACCCGAGATATGGAGTCACGCACACTGAGCTAGACACACATAGAATTTTAATTCTTTTAGTTTGAAGAATATTTCAATGCCAATACTTCCAATATAATTCTTGTTATTATTCGAACTGTTATTATGATGTTGTTTATGTCATCTGCAGTTTTGCCAAATTGCAACTAGGTTTCAAATATTATCAATTCATAAAAGAATGGAATAAACTGGACTTGAGAAGAAACTTGCTGTGACGTGGCAGATATTATTCTAGTAAGATTACATTATTTTCTAGGTGTTTACTTGTATGCTAGTTATTCTCCTGTCCAGACAGTCAATAGACCGGCCACTAATATTTAATATGTAAACGTACTGGTATTACCAGTTTCTTATGACAATGTTGGTGAACTGTTAGGAAAGTTGAATGCATGTCTCTATTTCATGCTATTACAGTTGCTGTCATATGTGTCCACATGCAAATAAGATAAACTCAAGGCACTAGAATATATACACACTGGATAGTTACATCGTTTATGAATGCAGTTAGTTATTCATATCGCACACATATCCTTATCAAAATGCATAAACTATTATTAATTTAACAGAGTGATAATCTTGGAATTGTTAAACTTATATGGGTCCTAACGATTTTAGTGATAACACAATTTTCCGCAGAATTCAACAGACGCATCTGGGTTATAATAAAATTTCTGTACTTATATATGTGCTGTTTTAAATATGCCCTGAAATACACACTTCAACCAATTTGTCGTGCACACGTTAGTGAGTGAGTGAGTTAAGAGATTTGGGAGGCTCTTAACAAAGAGGTCTTGAGAACCGATGAGGGTGATTGAGGTGAGATGGAGCAGCGCCGGAATGAAAGGGCGGGGAAACGGGAGATCCCCGAGGAAACCCGCCGACCAACGACATCGTCTGGCACGATTCCCACTTGCGAAAATTCTGTGACCCGGCAGGGGACTGAACCCGGGTCGTATTAGTGGGAGGCGAGCGAGCTAACCACTCGAAAACCGCGGTCCCATTACACGTTATTATTACGTAATTATAAGTTTACTATCTGGAATGTAGCTTTTTTTTGCAACTTGTTGAGCTGTAGCAAAGGTTAAGATCAGAGATGTGTCAAGACCAATTAATTAATTATTGTGTTTCAAACCTGCAAAGAAACGTTACATAGTTGTGATATACACATACATACGTGACCTTTAAAAATTACTACAGTCGGTGACGACTGTTCGCGGTTAAAACAATTCAGTTCCTGCTGTCACATATTAAATTATAAAGACTACACCACACGTCAACGACATTTTCGTGCGAACACATGTATGTCACTTGAGCAATCGACATGACACTCGCTGAACTACATACATGGTGCTCGGAAATTCCCCTTACAAACTCCTAGGTTTTATATACGGGACTGGGTGGAGAATCTTTTGAATAAGAACTCATGTCCGTAAACGTCCCGTTTCCGTGCTATAAACATTTAAAATCATGTGTATCACTCGTCCATTTCCGCTGAGGGAAAGAGCAATGTCTCGGATATGCCTGTGTTGGTATGCAACCGGGTAGGCAGTACATTACTTCAGACAATCACCTGATGGCACGCGACGTCTATACTGCCTCGAGCCCCATTCACGGGCCTTTGTGTCTCCGATTAGCATTTATGAATAGACGTTTGCGGAATACACAGACATGATCCTTTGTAACACGTCCTGCCACTGAAGATATGGTTTTACACTTGCAGAAGGCCGGCTCACATATATAATTTGATCACACGATATACTACTTACTTCTGCAGTGTAAAGTCTTCAAATAAAAATGGAGACACGCTGGTACCTTTCTACGTGAATAGTGTTTTTTAATTAATTCTAAGAGATGTAATTGCTACCATATAAAAAAGCTTTATTGTCAAATAATCGCCATTATATATATATATATATATATATATATATATATATATATCTATTTAGCAATCAATAAGTAAGTATATTAATATCCAGCTCAGTTATTTATATAAATAGTTTTTATTCAACATAATGCTAATGAAAAAATGAAACTTCTAGTAAATTGTAAAATCTTAAAAACAGTTACACCTAATAGGATTTGAACCCAAATTTCCTGGATGGTAGGTGAACACTCAATCAACTGCGCTACCATGACACACTTTCTTTGGACATGAATACATTATATATACACGTTCACCTATTACGTCTTTTGCGTTGTTCCTAATCATGGAAGCCTTTAAAACATGTACATATTTCACAGTTTTCTTGCCTAACTTTTATTTGCAAAACAACTCAAATGTGTTGGTTTCCTTATTTTTAGATAAATAATTACATAAAAGCGTATAACATTCTGGGCGCGTTATATTGTTTATGAAAGTTCGTCATGCAAGCGGCTCCGTTAAAATGATATGCGTTCTGCGCATGCGTAGGTTTAAGTTGCACCAAGGATAAATCAGCAAAATCTGCCCATTAGTTTAAGGATTCAGAAGTGTCTTAATTAAGGCCTTAGCTGGCGTTATAACGTTCTGAATACTGATAAGACCTGGGTATGAATTGAGCTGTACCATAACCCTTATAAAACTCATGGAATACCGGCCTAAATGGTTTATCTGCCAAAATTGAAAAGAATTATAATAAAGTTATTGTCAGTCGTTATGTAAAGGTTCTTGAAATAAGATCAAAATGCAAAATGTTAGCTATGATTAAAATGTGTGTTAAAATCAAGAATAATGAGACACCTGAAAAAGTGAATGAAGAAAAAAAATGATAAGATGATGGAGGTAAGAAGAATTGACATTCCACCAAGGGAAAGAAGATTGCTAATTATATTTGATGATGGTGTCGTATATATGAACTTCTGTGATACGTCAATATCTATTCATTACGAAGAAGCTTTCAAATGTACAAAGTCCAAAAAATGGCAAAATGCAATGAATGAAGAGATTAATAGTTTAATGGAAAACAAAATCTAGATAATCGTGAATGAAGTAAATTTGGATAAAAGTGGAGAAATAGGAAAGAAAAATGATAGTAAATTTTTGGTAAGTCAAGTTAGAAAAAAACATGGCAGATCTTGTAGGTACACTTGTTGTTATTGAAGTAAAGGCATTACAAAATTTAATGATGTGACAAAAGTACAAAATCTAGGAGGTGTGTTAAAGTAATGATTTCTGTACTAAGAGAATTCGTTCTTTATGAAAATGATATTATTGTGTGTTCTTTTATAACTGAAAATTCATGTAGTTAAAGAAGTTGGGAAACTGTGATTTAATAAAAATAATTAATTATTTTAAACAGTATTTACGATTTTAACACTCTATCTAAACAGAAAATTTCAACAGTTATTTTAGAGTTTGCTCTTAGTCGTTTCAAATATCCAGATGGCAAATCATTATAGTATAGTCTATTCGCAGTTTCTTCACACTTTGTGAATCAAACCTTTGAAAAATGTCCCCATGTATAACGTGCTTGGTTGTTCCGTAAATAAGATTATAATAACAGACGTTTTATACTTCGGTTAGCATAAAAATACAATAATTTTATTTAAATTTATATTTTACTTGTATATCACCCCTAAGTAACAATACTTCAGTTATAATTTATATGAATGACATGAGGGAAAAAATAGGTGTTTTGGCAATTCTTAGCAGGAAAAAGTTATTGTACAAAATATTATTGAGTGTGCATGAATGAGGTGCACTGCCCCTTTGGTGTGATTTTCTAGACTCTGTTAAGCTTTGTTTGCACGAGGCAGAGAAATATCCTTGAAGCAGAACTTTAGTAGGGCCTCAGAAAATTTGGAAGTATCGTGATTGTAATACAGTTATTTTACTATCAAATGGCATTTACAATATAAATCTACTCTAACTTGCTAATTATTGTGAATATGGGATCGTCACAGCACTATATTCTGTTTAGTAAAATTGTTATATATATATATATATATATATATATATATATATATATATATACATAACTTAAACATGCTGTATTCTCTTTGGGAAGAGCAGACACAAAGGAAGCCAGATCAGATAGCCTAAAGCGGATTAGTTTGCGCTCGTGCAGTTGACGAGTTGAAAGCGGCGTGCTGCAATTCTCTAAGAAAGACATGAAAGTGTGTTGGGGTGGCTTCACTGTGCACTACTGGAGAAGGAGGCGTGGAGGAAGAGAAGAAGTAAACAGAGGAATGGTAGCATCGGAGAAGGAAGCGAGGATGTATTGGAAATTAATGAAGAATAATGCGCTTTTCGAACTTCCTGCTGCACTTGCATGCGAGACGAGTGAGCTGGAAACCGTGGGAAATAATGCCGCCAGAAATACGTGTATAATGAATGGGCCCCAGGAGGGTGTCAGTGAAGGAATGCCGTTGCCTTGCTGTAAGCTTGGATCTCGCACAGTGCTGTTTAAAGCTACTTCGCGAGGTAGACTGTACCTTGCACATATCTGCACTGCCATATACTTCAAGTGCGTAGTTTAGTAAACACCTGTTCATGTGTGCGATCTGATATACTCCTCATAGACTGTGACAATACATGTCCAGTTGTGACTCTAAGTTCTCACTACAGAAACTAGGACCCGTTTCCGCGGTGCCAACTGTACGTATAGACTGCTCACGGTAAACTAAGCACTTTAGAAAGTCCTGCTTAGCACCTACTTTTTTGACCACGTTGTATTCCTCCACCTCATGTCAATTTAACATTACGACGCGCCACCCGAGTGAAATAATTTTGTTGTAAATGTATGTAGATGTGTTACATAAATGCCGACTCTTACTGTAATGTGAATGAAACAAGGGCCGCCAACCTTGATGTAAATAAACGTAAACATTACACTGCAATACAACGCAGAGCCTTGGTAATTACCAACCTTACTGCGAACCTGCGTGGCAATGCTCTCTTCAACATACATGTAGTTACGGGCGGAGATTTTTTTTCAAAGGCTGATTTAGAAAGTGTACAGATTACCGTAAACAGACTATATTGAATGTATAGTCAATTCATGGTTAATTCCAATTTTCCCGAAGCCCTGTCAACTTTCAGGCTATTCTTCTGAGTCACGCAAACTAAACATAAAAATATTAGAAAATTAAGCTAATGAGACAACGTGCCTTATATTTCACACTCGATTAAAAAAATTGCAATATAACTATTCCCTACCAGGCATTAACAAAAGACTTGTTTTCTCCCTATTTAATTCGTATAAGTTGTAAATTAAATATAACTTATACTTACATCAAATATAAAAAAAGTTCCATATAACCAGAAGTAAGATAACTTTTGGGCATAAAACTCAATAGTATGAAGCGGCAACAGTCGTCTAGTTCGTGCCACCGCCACATAACGCTATTGTTGCTTTGTTAGAGTGAGAAAGAAAACTTGTTTCAGCTTTTGAATCGGTAGCCATGTTTGTTTAGACCGTGTTTTGGCGCAAAATGCGGTTACGTCTGGACGGTCTTATTGTGACGGGAACAATAACAATAAGAAACAGATTCCCAGTTGATGATGAATGTTTAATTCGCGAATGGGCGAACAGAGTGGCGGATGATAATCTGTTTGGATTAGACAAGTTGCAATAATTATTTGGTTTGCGATAACGACTCGTCCAACGATTGCAGACGTCTTGGAACAAAGAGGCTTAACAGGCTTTCTTTACCGACCCTACATCTGAGAAGTAAGTGCATTGTAAAGTTTATGTACGATTCGATATTTTATGTATACGATTTCTTTTTTAAGCGCAGGTGTGTATAAGATATTCAATGTAAAATAGCATTTTTCGAAGCCCTCTCATTTAGAACAATTACTGTCAAACAAATTTATTTTATTTTAGCCTGAGATATTAACTTCCGAATGCCATGGAATAGGTATACACACTTGGTTTATTACTAAAATAGCAATATTTATTTTAGAATGCGTTTAATGGGTATATCATGGCTGAATGAAAAAATTAAATAGAGCCTGAAAAAAGTGCTCACTTTAACGTGAACAGTCTTATATTACTACAGTTCTATTTAAGGTCCAGATTCTTGTGTTAATTTTACCCTGCACTACTATGTCAGTCATGACGCTGATATAACCATGATTGTTTTTGTAAAGAAAATACCTATATTACACACAACCCTTATATTTTCCCCTCTGTTCCACCTGTAATATTGATGTAAGCCTAATTAAATAAATGAGTTTTATTTCACGCTTCTCAAAACGTTAATGCCTGGGCTAGAGCATTATAACAAATCTATTTTGCACATATTTAACCTAGGCCTACTAATGTTTCGCTGCAATCACAAGAAGCCCAGACGTATTTATTATTGTTTAATATGGGGGGGGGGGGGTGTAGGACATTTGAATGACCTTACCTGAAAATGATATACTAGTGGCAAAAGTATATCGGGTTATGAAAAACAGAGAATGCAGAGGGAAATGTTACAAAAATAATGTACACAATTGGGCATCACTGAATGTACTTAAATTCTCAAAAAAGAGTGATTTTGAATACCCAATACATGACTATGCTCATATCAGGTGTGTGTGGTTGATATAGTGATAGCCTAATGCATAAATTGAAGGTTCAATATCAAATCATACTGATGCTTGCAACATTTCGATATGCCTAAGAGGGACTCACTTGTAAACAAGTTTGGTTTCTGCAAGGCTGCCTTTGCTGATGGATATATTGTTATAACTGTCTAGGTACGTGTAGATATACGTTTTTTGTGGTGAGTTGAGCACATGTAACATCAACCTTTGAAGAATTCGATTGTTGTTAACCGCACATTTTTCAATGGGCTCACTGACTAGCTTGCGTTCAATAAAGTTGGTACTAAGTGAATACTAAGTTAATTTATTTTGTATTTTGTTTGTAAATGCACTTTTGTGTGCAAGAAATATTACATTTTTACACTCGTAAAATGTTTAATTCTCTAATAATTTCAGTTTCACTTAACCAACAGATGAGTAAAGTGATGAGGCCCATAGCAATGTTAATTTTACAAATGGCGAAAGAATACACAATGTGCAGAAAGTATATCGTAAACAGGTCTTTCAAACGTGCCAAGTTTACTGTGAACAACATAAAGCGTTGTTTTGTTAGGTTCAGTGCTTAAGATTATCAAAGTGTGTGTATTTTCTTTAGAAAATAGCATGTTCTTAAAAAAATTAACAATGAATGTGGATCAACACCTATGTAACTTATGTTTTTGCTAGGTGCGTGGCTGTAAAGTGGGAGAGATCAATTTAATGAAATTGGCAGTTAAATCTGCAACCGTATATTTAAAATAAGTTCACCACCACCACAGCTCTGACCAATGTGGTTATTATATTTATTTAAACACAAATATCTAAAAAAAAAAATTTCCAACAAAAACAGTTATTACAAAAATAGTTGAATTAGGCTTATAACAATATCAGGGAAGCTGTAAGTGTTGTGTGCAATCTGAGCCTTCTCTTTACAAGAAAATTCGGGCTAAATAGGGGGGCAGGGTACAGTTAATACAAGAATCTGAACATAAAATTGAGCTGTAGTATAAACTATATGTATATATATGTATATATGTGTGTGTGTGTGTATGTGTAAATATATGAACTAAGTATACCTTTCATGAAATATATCTTGGACATACAATCAAAGCGTGCGTAAAATTCTCAGTGCACTTTTCAGATGTAGTGTTGGCAAAGAAATTCTGTTAAGCCTCTTCGTTCCAAGACTTCTGAAATTGTTGTAAAAGTGGTTATCACATACAAAATAATTATTGTACATTTCTAGATTCTCTAAGCCAACAAGTTTCTCATCCGCCACTCACCTCGCCCATTTGCAAATTAAAACATTCCTCATAAACTTGGAATCTGTGTCTTACAGTTCCAGTCACGTAAATACACCTAGAAACACAGTATTTCTAATTAGGCATCCTTACTGAATAAAAATTTACCTGAAAATACAAAACTCACCAAACAAAAAAATAGTCTTCTGTTAAGTACGTATGTCCCAATATGTCTCTTTGAGTGGATTCTCGATGTTGTATATTGCAACATGTATTGTGAAATAATATAAATGATTCATTCCTGCAATTGAAAACAAATTAAATATGTGTAAACATATTTTTTAAGTTACAAGCATTATACCATAAAAATATATTCATAACATAATTAAGTAGTGTGCTTAACATGTACACACACAGATTTTGCACTGCGTATAGCATTTACCTAAATTTAAATTTGATCATAGATTTGAGAGGAAGTTGGCAGTATGAATTTAAACTTCCCGCTTCTGCGCATGTAGTTCATGCCACTGCCGCCAAGCGATAGTAACACGGGTTTAGATGGCCTGCTGGGAGTTTACTTATAAATAATCTCTTTTCTAGGGTATAAAATGCTTATGATACGTGAACTATTTAGGAAACAAACAAACATGTCATATTTGAGGTGATTTTTTCAAAATTTTGATTCAGAAATTGTGAGGAAACCGTAAACAACCTAGAAATGTTGTTTGTATAGCGCTGCCCGTAGTTAACCATAGGCGTAGTTATAATTTGCCAGATATGTGGCACAAAAGTTTTACATATCCGTGAATAACTAAGTTAGTCGGTTTATTGGTAACAAAATATTGGCCATGGCTAATGACAATCCTACTCAGGTTAGAAACAAAAAGAGTTATCTGATGGGAGAGTTTGGTATACGAAAAATTGCCGCCGCTAGGTGCGCAGTGTTGCAAAGAGGTTACTATTTATTCAAATTAAAGCTATGTGAATAAGAAAAGAGTAAAATCTTATCTAGTAAAGTAGTTATTTTTATTTGATTTATGATCATTGAAATTATTTTGTTTTTTAAAGCAGAAAATAGAAAAAATTGGGTACACATGCGACACTAGCGCTTACCTAGTGGCGAAAAATTTCAGTTGCCAAACTCAAAGCATTGAGCTTCACAACTTCCGTAGAATAAAACCTGCATCGTCACTGAATGTTTATGGTAACTGGTGCATCCCAAGGACCCACAAGCCGACACGTATTCCTCGAGTGCAATAAACCCAGAAGTAAAGCATACAATGCCTCACTTCAAAATATGTTTTAGGGTTGTAAATAACAGGAGAGAGCAATAGTGTGTTTTAAACACTTTCCTATTGGTTGATTTTGGCGTACCTGAAGAACCTCGTGGTCACGACTATGCAGGTAAATGAGACCGTGTTCCAAGTGGTTTTGAGTTTCGTTTTTTTGTAATTTGCATTTAGTATTTGTTAAGCTTTCAGTCGGTACGCGAACACATTCAACTATCTTATCACGTTATGCTGCTGTTATTTCATTGTTCCATGATTTCAATGTTAAGTCGGTGACGACTCAAAATAACCAGTAACTGTTCCCAAAAGTTTTTAGAGGGCAATTTCAAATTTAAAACATACATAAATTATGTTTGGCTTGAAATCGTTACTAATATAAAATATTGTCATGATAAAATATATATTTTGAAAATATTTCAGCAATTTGTCTTGTGAAATAATTATTGCGTATAGGAAACACATTACAGGTAATTTCAACTACCTTCCCTGGGTGTGTATTTAAACGTTTCAAAAACAAAACTAATATGGCGGCTATTTAGGGTTCTGTGTTTGGTAACGTTTCAGCTCCTGAGTCGACAAAACATAAAACGGAAATTAAAATATACGTCATTGATTTTGTCGACAAAACAGGCCACGTGGCCATTTTGATGACAAAAAGTGCTAATTGGAACACGTTCTGAGCACTTTTGAAAGTCTTGCTTAGGATATTAATTCCTTAGGATTGTTTTAAATATTTCCTCTGTATGTAACGTTAACAGTACCGTGGGCCTTATGTATTTACTCGTGCTGCAGTCAAGTTAAAACGTGAATATGATAGGCTGCTATTTGTGTTACTATAAGGTGTCAGTCAGTTCGTGATCTACTGCGTGTACAAACAAGAGGTTGCTGATATAACTAACGATCCTATTTTTCTCTACATAGCAGCAAATCATTTCAATTAACTTGTTAAAAGAATAGATAGTAGGAAGGCCTTGATGTATCGTTGACAGCAATATAATCACAGATGAAACCAGAAATAAATGCAACAGTACCGAGACAATTATAAATACTCACGCGCCTTACTCAGGAAACGCGTAAAAAATCTTGAGTGCGATCAACTGCATCACGGGGGGGGGGGGGGGGGTAGTATTAGAAGCATAAAACTCGGATATATTCTGTCTAGGGTTTCTAATTATACGGTTCACTTAACTTAATATATACATCGTCATCATTTCGAAAATATGTGCCTGGGTCACTTAAAACACGTAGGTTTGCGTATTCTACCGTAGTGCAACTCGTGTAAAGAATTTGGTGGAAAACGGTTGCGTACTTTACGAGATGTGGCATAAAACACTTATTTTCTTAGTATGTGCTATAGACTAAAAATGATGTTATCCATACAATGCTTCTAATAGATACTTTCAGCATACAAACAAGGCTTGCATTTCGTTCAACTTTTATATAGATATGCCAAACTTATCAAAATGTTTATATTGACGCCATTTTTTTTAATTAATGGCTGGACTCACGTAAATAATGTAACTTTACATTGTCTTCTGTAGCACCTACGGTGAGTAAAATTACGAGAAAAATACTAAATTCGTTCCGCAAATATGAGAAAATGTTCAATTACATCACCTGGCAATATTTTGCAAAAAGGCTGGCAAAAGAATATTGCCGTATTCATTACTGATTCTTTTAAAGAATTCTGTGAGCCTACGAATTTTAGTTGAACTTTGTCGAACTGTTTCACTGAAATAGCATATTAATCTAAATATTTGAAATAAACGCCATTTAAAAGAGTCAGGTGTGACACATAGAACTCGTTAGTTTACATACCCTACTACAGCACTTATTGGGCGAAAAATTTGTTGAGACTCAATTGATTGGTCCTCGAGATAGGCGTACAATCTCCAGTTTTCATTTGACGATATTCATAAATGAAGGACAAAAAGTTAGGTATTAGCAAACTCAATTATTGTCGTAGATAGTGTCAGTATACCGAGTTAAGTTAAAATCGATTACTTAGTTTCGTAGATATAGGAAACTAAGCTAAAATATTTTTGTTGCCACCATTCTAAAAATAGTGTTTTCGCACATTAAAAACATATTAATAAATATAGCCTGAACTCTAAAACTTCTTCGCTGAATTTGAAAAAATAGCGTTTGATTTTTTGAGAAGATATGACACAAGAACATTATTTTATTCATGAGGGGCTATATTTCAAAATTTGCGTAGAAACAAGGCACAGTGTAGACAAATTTGAATAGAGTATAATAGATACTGTCTCTATACACAGTTAAATGGAAATCTGAGCATTATGGGTCTGGATGCAGGAGAAGATTTGATACAGCCAGCGAACATTAGATATGCATTTACAATCAGATGAAAAAAATCCCGTAAATTTTTTAATTTACGGATTTTTTTTCAAGCGAAAAAGGATTTTGTTCGTTGTAGCATAGAATGCATTCCAACAAACACTCCAGGAAGGTGTAACACAGATCGATATGTCATTGTCCTGCTGCTCTGTTTTGTGGTTATGTGTATTACTCAGCTGTGTCACTACCTGTATAACGTTTCAGTACCATACGATGCATCCTTCCGTGTGCAATATGTTCTTTCTCTTCACTACATCCAAAATCCGGCGGTTTCGTTTATAGTGCAATAATTAAGATACTTAGGTGGCATTTCAAAGTACTTGCCTAATCGTCACCCTAATAAATTATTTGTAAATTTACCATATCAGTGTATACGTACAGTGACAAAGTGCGAATAGTAAATTATTTTCCCATACATCAATGATAACACTCCTACAGTTGTTCGGGAAAGAGTCAAATGCGTAGGAAAGTTCCCAACTTTGTATAGTAGCGATACTAAATATGCCCATATTTTCAGCCTGCTACGTAGTACTACGACCATTACAGTTTAGGAAGTTAACCAGAAATTTTTTTACAGTGTGTATATAACGTTTGCCTAGCACTTTTTTTGTACCAACATCTTATTACTTCTGCTTCCCTACAATATATGTCAAAATAGTTTATTCTTAAGTGACTCATCTAAGTATCTTACTAATTATTGGTTAACTAAAAACATTCAGGGGAAGTAGTAAAGATACAGTGAACAAACTACAAATATACTTCTATGTCGCTTTAACCAATGCCGCGTTGTGCAAGCTGCCATAGCGAACTACAAATATACTTCTATGTCGCTTTAACCAATGCCGCGTTGTGCAAGCTGCCACAGCGAACTACAAATATACTTCTATGTCGATTTAACCAATGCCACGTTGTGCAAGCTGCCACAGCGAACAACAAATATACTTCTATGTCGCTTTAACCAATGCCACGTTGTGCAAGCTGCCATAGCGAACTACAAATATACTTCTATGTCGCTTTAACCAATGCCGCGTTGTGCAAGCTGCCATAGCGAACTACAAATATACTTCTATGTCGCTTTAACCAATGCCACGTTGTGCAAGCTGCCACAGTGAACTACAAATATACTTCTATGTCGCTTTAACCAATGCCGCGTTGTGCAAGCTGCCACAGCGAACTACAAATATACTTCTATGTCGCTTTAACCAATGCCGCGTTGTGCAAGCTGCCACAGCGAACTACAAATATACTTCTATGTCGCTTTAACCAATGCCGCGTTGTGCAAGCTGCCATAGCGAACTACAAATATACTTCTATGTCGCTTTAACCAATGCCGCGTTGTGCAAGCTGCCATAGCGAACTACAAATATACTTCTATGTCGCTTTAACCAATGCCGCGTTGTGCAAGCTGCCATAGCGAACTACAAATATACTTCTATGTCGCTTTAACCAATGCCGCGTTGGGCAAACTTCCATAGCGAACTTTCAAAATCACGAATTATCTGGGAAAGGCAAAAGGAGGATGAAAATATATGTCTTCCAGGAAAAGAGAAACTTGCTACGGCAGTAGTTGAAACGTCCAACTTCCTTACAGCCCCCAAGAGTCACGTCATTGTTCACGAGTTCTACAAAGACGTTTAACTGAGCTGAGGAAACTTCAGTTTCTTTGAGGACTGCAATTCGGTCTGTACAACAGTTCGATAGCTCCTGCAGACGAACTTTGGAATATTGGTAACTTATACGATTCAAATAGTTTAATGTACGCGTTATCAGAATCGTAATTTTAATAATTATTTTAGCTTATAATGTAATATACGAAGACTCATCACCCCTCCTTCAAAAAAAACTTGGCATGCTAGCGGCACATAGATGAACTTTAAAATAACTTATTTGTAGACTCTTTTGTCCGCCAGATTTTAAGACATCACTATTCCGAGTATAAACTTTCATACTATATTTCTGGGACTACCTACACCGACATGAATCCCAAAATTATTTATGATACAAATACTACGACTGCAGTCAGCCTAAAGTTAGGTGTGTTTACTGAGAAGTGTACTTATTTTCCGAAATGGTAGCGTAGTTGTATTTTGTGTGGCATATTAGGTCTCTGGAATAGTTAACATATTTAAATCTAACATGACATTCAAAGTTATATTGTGTCAGTTCTGAGCTTATATTTAACAGCATTTACAGTCCACCACGTTGAAAGATTACATGACATGAAAATTAAATTTTATATGGTATGTTATCTCTCAGTTATTTTCTGCCAAATCACACCACATTTTGCAAACCAATAGTAATATGCAGTAGAGGATAAAGCCTTATATTTTATTATTGCTTTAAAAAAGGTGAAAATATTTCATAGTCTTAAATGACATATCGCTGGAACCATTGAATCGATTTGAATAAAATTTAGCTTGCTGAGTTAATTACTGTATGCACTAAATTTACAAAGTGGTAGCTTTAATCATCCTCCATTTTGGAAGGTAGTGGAATGGACAAATTTGTACTCCAAGTCCTACAGAGCATGTCAGGAGCTACTTTACAGTTCTCTATAAAGCCTGGAGGAAAACTCCTATTGCCGAGTCTTTATATTAATGTTCGTATTCCTACTAATTCATCAACTTTACTTATATATGTGTATGTGCGTGTGTGTGTGTGCAGGGAAAAGCAGATTTTATCAGTAAATTCTGGTCAATGAATCAAAATTTATTTATCTGAGTAAAGAGTATATTGAACGAATACCTAATTGAATGAGATGATTCATTAAGTGCGAAGCAAATTATATATGTTTTCCTTGGCAAAACAGGGGAAAATCCTTCCTGTCTGTGTGTGGGACCGCAGTGATTGTATAGTCAGATTGTTTGTCTCTCATTAGAACGAACCCAGTTCAACACCTGACGGAATCACTTGCATTATCACATGTGGTATACATGACGGACATTCCTGCTGGCCGGAGAGTTTTCTCGGAGTACTTCCCCGTCCTTGCATTCCATAGCTATCCCGTACTAACCTTACTTCACCCTTGCAGGCGCTTAACATCTCGCTGTTAAGGCTGTTGGATCCAAACTTTTTTATAGCTGATTATTATGCCTACATATAGATATCGTACAGACTAGCTTATGAGCCAAAATGATAATCGCTACAACTTATAGTTTAAGAGCTGTAGGTTCTTGAAGTTGTCTTTTGTGACATTTGCTGAAGCAGCTTCCTGGAGAACCAGAAGAGGAAACTGGCTAATTATTGGGATACCATGAGAACTTTATCTAAACTATTGACTGATGTGACTCGAAATTCTCAAAAATTTGTCAGTTTTTAATGTGAACGGTGTAAAACAGGGTTGTTTTCACATCCATGAAAAACAGAAAGTAATAATTAAAATAGAAAAATAATATGCTCATGAAGTAGCTACATCAATATACTTTCAAAACAAAATGAAAAATTTCAGGTTTTTTTATTATCATAGCGAAAAGCTCCTACAAACGGGTTGCATGTTTTCTTTACGCCTGGAATTCCATAATATCTCGGTTTGCAACCCCATCACAAACCCGGCGCGAGGGAGTCTGAGGGTGTCTCCCTCCTGTGTGCGCAGCGGACCAGCTCTTTCTCTCAGGGTTGCCAAACCTACACTCCCCTAACGACTGGAATTTATTACCTGGCTAGTCTCGCCCACACCTGTTCCTACCCTCAACTGAGTTGCTCATTGAAACTGTAACGTACGGTTGTCAATGGTCGATCGTGAATGCTAGTTAATACTTCGGAACTTTCTGAGTGTAAAATTTTACCACTGTATTTAGTGAAACGTATGACGTAATTGTACAAGAAACACTACTTTTTCTGTGCAATGGCTCCGCAGAATTTTAAGAATGGGAGGCGTTACATAAAAACTAAAAGGAACAAACTTTCCCAAGCGATGAAGAGATAAAATGTTGCTCAACGATCATCACGACAAAATGGCTGCAGTTCCGAAAAAATGGAAGTGGTTACACCATCCACATCGACGAAAAACGTACAGGAAGTTCGCGAAGAGTCAAAGTAAATTATTTATTTTATTAAAGTGGCATAAAAAATTAAGTTGGTTAGTTGTGAGAGATTTTACCGGCCCTGATTATCTGAGGTCTTTATTTAGTGCCGATGAAGGTGAACTAAGATGAATATTGAGCAGAGATGGGATGCAATGGGTGCGGGTGAAGTTGGAGTACTCCAAGAAAACCATAGACCAATGCTAACGTTCTCCGTGTTTTCTGAATGCAAAAATACGGGGTAACCCACCAGGATCGAACCCGTGTCACCTTTGTGAAAGGTGAGCGCTCTAGCCATTACACAATCGCGGCTTCATTGGTAAAACGTGAAACAATTCACGTTGGCTACATCTGTATAGTATAGCCAAAACTTATTTTACTATCCACTTAGTTTTTTTCGTAAATGTGGTAAGCGTACATGAATCGATTGCGCAAGCTCAAGGGTTTGACTCCGTTCTGTTGGTCTTAAAAACAGCTGTAATGAAAAATTCGTAAATACTATAGTGAAGAAAATTACATGTATTAATCAATAATACACGTTAAGTGCCACTTTTGCCAAAAACTTAAGGTATTTTGGGGTTGTTATTTATATTAATATTTAAGCTTTCATGGGAACTATTATTTACGGTTTCGTTTAATGATGCAGGCTGAAAACAAATTCAGTTTTTGCAAAGTGTATTTTTTTTAAGTTGTGTACACACGTGTGACAAATAACGCATTACACGAAAAAGATCACTGGGAATTATTTACTTTCGCTGGAGGATCGGAAATGTCAATATTTTTGCTTTTGAACTACAACATAACTAGCTGTAAATAAATGCTACGATCTTCGTCACCATATATTTCTGTATACCCCAGCTACCGATTTCATGTTATACTGAAAAGACGTATGCAAGCAAGTCCGCGGGCTGAGTATCAAACACTATGTTTTATTTTTGGTCTGTTATAACAAAATTTTTTGGTACTTTTCAATTTTACAATGTACTTGTGTAATACGGTACAACATGTCGTTTGGGATTAGTTTTTGAGTTAATATGTTACATTCAGAATCATTGACATTCAAATGCATATTTGCAAACAAACCTGCTCTACTACAGCCGCAGCATCTGCTCATGCGAACTTGCTTTAGACTTGTTATTTCGACATGTTCGTTTTTTGAAAATGATCGTTTTCGAGGACTTTCAAATGCAACGTTAGAGATTTTACAGGTGTATGAGCGTACGTCTGTTTACATATACAACTGTTTTGCTGTGTAGTATCTTACAAATACGTGCATCCTTATAATATCCAATAAAACTACACTTGGTAAGCATACTTGGTATTCTTAAAGTCAACATGAGCCCCTATTTAAAAAAAATCTTATTTATAATAGCTTAGAAATAAGTAGACACTTAAGAAAATTGTCAGACAAATGTCAAAATAGTTAGTTAAGAACTGTGGTTTTGCGTATACAATATCTGATCTTTCAAATATGATTTGTCAAACTTAACTGAATTATGAATGAGTATTCTCTAATTCAGTATAATGGCAATTATTGAAGAGTCCAAGCTCAATCAATATGGTTGGACGGGTGCCATTTTGGACGTTTCAGTAAGCAAAGGTTTAGTACATATGACGTTCATTTCAGAAAAATGGAATGTAAGTAAGGGTGACAATTGTGATATCATTAATTATACTTACCTATTTAAGTAATATATTTTAAAATTTTAAATACCATTGTTTTCGAACACACAGGCACCTACATTTTTCGTGTTGGAATTCGTATCGTATCTCTTTGCTTGCTACACCGGACTTCATTCACATAATTTTGTTAAATTACATGTTCCTTTATATGTCCTCATCGATTAAGTGGACACTATTTTCATAAAAGGGTCTATCCTTGCGTTTTTACATTATCGATACTTATTCAGTATGGCAATAAATAAGAAAGATTCATATCACTGAATAACACAAAATAGTAACTCAATCAATCATAAAACATTAAACGTAATGAAAGGACGACTGAAACTGCTTTTTTCCCGTTATTTAGATAATTATCTGTACATTAAGCAGCTATATTTTTCTTATGTCATTATAAACTGCTGAACGTTTTGGTAATATGTAATTATTGTTTTGTGGGTCATAGGTAGTGTGTGTTGTTAAAGAACTATGTCCATTCCGAACCACTGTATGTTTACTGTACACATCGAAAATAATGATGTCACTTGTCTGCTCTTCTTTCCGGTACCTATGACGTAACAGGCTTTTCTAAGGCACTATAAAGTCGTTATAGAGCCCTATGTTTTCTGACTTAGGAATCAACATTTAAGTAAAGATCCTCCGTGGACAAGTTATTTGCTGTATCTCCGAGCCACCAACCTAGACATCCGAATTATGGATACAGTTACGGAGGCAAGTGCCATTTTTAAAAGAAAACAAGTTTTATATTCATTTTTTGTATAAGACGTCCCTTACAGACTTTACATATCCATTTAGTCTATTTGTATAAAAGTGATGCCAGTAATACACAGTAAAATACAAATAATTACATACCCGTATGCCATATCTCCTCCAGCAATCTTTACTCTGAGAGGGAATGTCATACCTGTCCGATTATGGCAGCCAGTTGCGCGTAGTATAGCGTATTCCCATTTAATTCACATTAACCTTGCCACAGTTATGAAATAATTAGTAAAATAGATGACTTTTTAAATGTTCGGTTTCAAATAGGGGCCGTGGTTGGTGTAGCAGTTAGGACGCTCGTCTACTACCATGGCGAACTGTGTTCGATCCCCAGTGAGGCAACCCCCAAATTTTTGCAACGTGGGGTCTCGTGGCAAACGATGCCGCTGGTGGGCGGGTCTTCTCGTAGATCTCCTGTTTCCCCCCGTCCTTGCATCCTGGCACTGCTCCATATCACCTTCATCGGCTAGCTAGATCTCGCTGCTAAGAGCCACCCAAATCTCTCCACTCGTTTTTAAATGAATTACTACAACAGCCACTGCAATTACACTACGCATTACCTTGGTGTATTGAGTTTATTAGTATGTTGATTATCGCTAATAGCATTCAAAATGGTTACTCTATTATGGGAATTTCAGTGGTGCAGTTGAAGTCATATTTCAAGAGATGCCCTCATCTCCAGTACACACATAACGCCAACACCGACACAGAAGATATTCATGACGATAAGAATTCAGAATGGGCGTGGGATGGATTTGAGATAGACGAGACGGATTATCCGCCCTTCACTATCGAGGAACATCCAGATCCTTTGCCACTCTGTGTTCTGGCCAATCAAGTCTATAGTTTTCATACAAAATACCTAACAGAGTACAGTTTCTTAAAATAACCTTTATGTATGACCTCCATCGTATTCAATTTTGTTACGTGTGGTAGAAGGCATTCTAGCCTAGCTTCGCCAAATAAAGACGAAATAAAATAAAATAAATTAATACCCCTAACGTAACAGGCATAGTATGAAATATTGTTCCGACAAATTTCTATCAATTTATCGAGTATAATAAACCGTTTTGTTGAAACTCAACATAGTGTCGAATACACGGCTGTTCTAATTTATTATCATTAACGGATTTATTAGTTAGGACATACTTTTACAATGGAGTACAGTGATAGTGGTCATCTTTGAAATTATCCCCGAAAGATACTGGTTATGACCCTATACACCCATCTGTGACGAAAGTACCACTTTTCATTGTCTTGTAACGTTAGCATTGCGACCCATTTTTTTACTGCTCCTCTTACTTATTAAAAGAATTGAAATGAGTTTATCCGGAGAAAAATTGTCACTTTTAATACTTAAATTCCAATATGAACTATAAAATTGACAGCTGTGTGTAATTGATGCTTTTTAGACGATTTATTGCTGAACATGTAATTGCGTTGCAAGCAAATGTGCTTTCGAAAGCTGCAAAGATTACTTATCAAGGTGCTTTAACCCATATTTTACTGCAAAGAAGAATTCGACATTTTACTTGCTCACATTAAAAGTATTCTGTACTGACTCTCAGTAGATTGCTCTATTTTGTACGGATTGGTCTTTGTATTACAAGTAACTCCCACAATATAGCTTGTATTTTACCGTACACGCCAGCTTCATTTAGCATGTAAGGCAGAAATATAGGTATACTAATATCAATTAACACCTTCAAGGAATTTGAAGAAACTGCTGCCCAGTGTAGTGCACTGTAGTTGCAATATTGTGTTATAATCCTGTACAAGTCATTGTAAGCCTTTCTTACTGTATAAGTATCAGTACAGGAGCAATTTCTCCCCATTATTTACTATAATCATTTTGGCCTGGAGTGGAAATAGTTCCGCGATTGTTTTTCCAGTCATTGTTTGTATGTGAAACTAAATTGTTAGCTAAATTTTGAGGAAAAAACAATTTAAGAACTTTATTTAATTACATAACTTTTATTGGTGTTACATTGTTTTTAGACTAGTCGAATTACGTTTGTTTTGGTGTTACATTATTTTAAGAGAAATGTTTTTTTATGAGACTTAAAAAACATTTGTTATGGATTGTTAGACTCTATTCTTTGGAAAAATATGCAACCAAATTTCAAGCTACTCGGTAGAGCTTATGTTTAGCAGCAAAATATTATAGATACTGAAGTATCTTCCTGTGACAGTCGCAGGAGCGATTTTTTGCTGCCTCGTCAAATAATCCCAAATATAGATAATGAATCACGCAGTTGCAAAACTGCAAGAACGGTATACATTCAGAAACTAACATTTATCAAATCTGAGTATTTTAGGTGTTAGCTAATGTAAACAAATTATTCACTAAATGTTTTAAAATGCATTTTCATCATAACGCCAAATCAGCTAATGCTACTAAATATTAAGGAATTCTATTATTTTTAACAACACAACAATTATCATTTATGAACACCCGTTTTCTTGGTATTATAATCGACAACTGTCATTCATTAAGTAATGATACAAAGTGTCGAATAAAAATTGAACTCTACTTGTTACATGTTTTAAGTACTTTCATACGTAATCACTAAACCGTGGTGATCGAGCTGCTAGAGCACTCGCCTTACACAAAGGCTATCTAGATTCCATCCCCTGCGAGGTCACTTCTGGAATTCTGGTGTGCGGGAATCACGCCTAGACAATGCTGTTAATCGACGGTTTTCTCGAGGATCTCCCATTTCCCCCACCCCTATGTTCTGGATGCTGCTCCAAATAAACGTCATTCCATCTCTCATCGATTGCCAAGACCTTAGATGTTACCCACCCAAACCTCTCAACTCCACCCCTCAACTAAACAATGTTTGTGAACAGTTAACTTTGCAAATGTATATTTTCACATCAGCTACACACAAGTAACTGAATACAAAATATTGTATATATGCATTTTTGTATTTCTGTAAAATACTGACATTTGTCATTTTATGTATTATTATTGTTTCCTTATCTACTTAACTATGTATAGAAAACTGAATCTTGTAATTTTCATAATGTGTTTTGTTTTTTCTTATGCATTATAAAATATATTTTAATATATTTTTTTTTCTTTTATTTCACTGACAATTTCTTTACTATGTAAATTTGCAATCTGAAACATTTATAAATTAAATTAAATTTTGTTCTCAAATTCCGAAACTTCGCAACTACCGCCTCGTGACTCGCTCGTCTAAAATTTATCAGAACGAAACAACTGGTGAACCTATTGCAAAGCTTTGGTGCTGTCAACAAACAGCAGTGAAAGAGCGGAAATGACCTGCCTTCCTAGAATTGGTTAATCCGCTAGCAGTTTACATTTGGCAACACAGTGGTTTCCAGGTATTTGTTTGGGGACAGTCTTGTGTTAGAGATCTTTATCGCACTTTGGGAAATCCTCACGTTCTAAAGCCAGAGATGAAACACGGGAGTGAGACAGAGATATGGGCAACAGTTTACTACTTGCACTACCCGTGGCGCAGTCAAGCGGAATTTCTCAAAGGTCGAAGGTATCCTTTGCCGTTAAGCGCCGACTAAAAAGTAAATTTTAACTTTGCTGTCTGTGCGAGTGTTGCTGCAGACTTTTCGAGTTGACAAAATGAATTCATTTCGATGACAATTTTTTAAAATTAAATTATACATATTTTTATAATTAAAAATAATTAAGACATATGTATTAAGTGTTAAATATAAACGTACTCGTCTTCTTTCTAAGGCGCATACAACAGTGATGTCAACATCATACTTTCTCAATTTTTCATGCTCTATCGTTCTGTGTTTTTTATCTCACTCTCTCTTTCACTCATTCAATCTCTTTCTCCCTTGTACCTGTTTCGTATCTCTGTTTCATTTCTCTCGCTATCGTTTTCTCTCAATCCATCTCTTTCTCTCTTTCCTTTCTCTTTCTATATCTTTCTCTTTTTCTTTCTCGTTCTCTCTTTCCTTTCTCTCTCTCTCATTCCATACCTTTCTCTCTTGTCTCTCTATCAGTCAATAGGTTTTCTCTCTTTCGTTTCTCTCACTTTCTCTCTTGTCTCTCACATTCGCTTTCTCTCTTGTCTCTCGATTCATTCGATTATTCGCATTTGCTCCAATGATTACTCACACTTGTTCGACACTACCGTCTAAATAGTGCCTTCATCGCCTGCTATAGTGCGCGAATCGCAGGTGTGTATATTTATTTATAAATCTAAAGGTGCAATTTTCCATACACGAGAAGGTACATAAGAATTAATGTAAAGTACATTCCAGGCAGGATTTTGTAAAAAACGATTAGAATTTTAATACTTTATAAATAAATTCAATCTATATTTTAAAAAAAAATTCTAGTGGTTTACTTTATTCAATTCGTTTTTACTTGTGTACGAATATGAAGTCGCCTTGCCATATAACCACGCAAGCATGTCCGCGAGCCAGACATACCAGCTGCGATAGACCAAGAGTGCAGTGACGTCATAAGTAGACACTGCGCGGGGTGGAGGAAGGAATCGAGAGTAAATGACTACGAGGCACTCGGCTGGCAGGCCTTGTCAGTCAGATTTCTATGAAGCGATATATTTATAAATAAGTAGAATTATTTAAATTCATTTTACTTATCATTTGAAACATGCCGAAAAAATTTAGGTGAAAATACATTAAAATGTATTTTAATTGCAATGGTAATGTGAAATCACTTTAAAAAAACTTACATTATGTCAATTTCACTTTCTGCAAAGACAGCTGACAATATTTAAAAAAAGAAAAATTTCTAAAGCTCGGACGAGATTTCAACACAAACCTTTGGGATATCTGTCAGGCATGCTAATCACAGGACCACCATGACCTCACATCTAGATGATGTGCTTAAATGTCGTATTAAAATTATTTCATAACTTCCTAAATCTTATATGCCCATGATCGCATTTATTGTTTTTAAATTCCTTGGAAATTATTATGTAGCAATTCGGGCTGTAAGCAAGTGAATATGTGCAGGCATTTAGGTATACAAATATAATTTGCGAACTCTTAGGAGGTATGCTCCCAAAGGTTTTAGTTTGCACGGAACATTTATGGCTGCAGGATGTATGTTTACGACTTTTATAAACATTATGGTTAGCTTAAAATATAATTGCATCATACTTATTTGTTTGACGAAATCTGTTTATAAAAGACTGGCTACGATACAGGATGAAAATACGAGAAAAAACCGTATCCTATTTATTATTCGATATTTAAATTTATTTAATTTTTGTAGGTCTAAATACTGTACAGTGTTAATTATTCACTTCCTCGACAATTTTTCGTAGGCATAGCCACCATACCCGGATTATATTCAATGTATGTACATGTGAATAAAACAAACACGATTTCTCTATATCAGGGAAGTAGGCAGGATACAACACCAACAATGAATTAAAAACTTATATAATATATATGTATGCATACACACATTCTTTAGACTACAGACATAAAAACTAGTAACTTATTTTTTCCCACGTCATTCATGTACTGTCTTTACAACAGAATACTCACTTATCACATTATTTATATAATATGCTTATACGCAGCTCAAAACTGTCCATTTTAGCATGCGTTCAACCAAAACCCTTGGCCATATAGTGTGATTTTTCACGAGAAATTTTCACGACTGCCACTGTCAAACTAAGTTACCTTACTGAAACCCGTCTGCTTATATATACTCGTAAGCATGCACCTTAACATTCAATGTTCCACCTACTGAAATTCATGCATAACATCTGCTCTAGCAACCATTACCAGACTTACATAATCCAGAAATAAGTTAATCTTTTAAGTTTAAATTTTTAAGTTTGAAATTCTTATTATGTATATTAACATACATGTAATATTTTATTGCCACCCCAGACTTATTAATTTTACGAATTTTTTAATTAATTATTCAAATTTTAACTAATAAAATTTTTAAGTATTTCTTTCTCATGCAGGAGCTTTGTTACTCATAACAAAAAAAAATATACCACTGATACTTTCTACTCTACTGGTCGACACTAGTCAAACATATGCTGACCAACCATACCGTCCATTATATAACCCAAGTCATTCCGGGCTACCCAACTCTCAATCTCCTATAACCAAAGTCATTCCAGGCTACCCAACTCTCCATCTCCTATAACCAAAGAAAAACTCTTTTTAACCGCACCACCCAATACACCAAGCATAATATTCATAATAATTCGAGCAACTTTACAGATGAGGCCAACCCCAACTATAAAATCCATTCTAATTATTCTACCAACCAACACTACTTATACCTACCAACCATTCCACTTACTATAGCGCTAACATACCTCGATCATTCGTCCACACAGACCATACAAAGCAATCATACAGCCTATACCAGTGTCACAATCAACTTATTCTCATGCCATCCACCATGCTGGCTGACACCAGTCAAAATGCACTGACCACTCATACCAAACACTTTAACTCAAGCATGCCTTAGAATTACACGCATACACACTGTCCAGTCAATTCGACATACACCAATAGTCGCTAGACAGATATTCCGGAAAACATATTACCCAACATACTTTCCCTGATAACCCTAGCTCACTAGAAGAGAAGAGGTAGAAGGAGGAGGAGTTCACATAAACAAACTTCTTGACAACATTAACCCATTCAAGCCCAATGTCCTATATACAGGACAGAAAGCAGTGTTGAACTTGAGACCTATCCTAATGTTTACAATTGCATAATTTTCAGAACTAACCCAATCATGCATTGCAGTACACATTTCCGAACACACCCGCATAGAGTATTTATATATTCTTCTGTTTGCTTTGTTCCAACACCGCCAGTTAGTTGTGAGTTCAGGTTGATGATAATTTTTTCCCTTTTCATAATGAACAAAGTTACGTATTTGAAAACATTATGTATTATAGCCAATCATTTACCTAGAAACACATTACAAACTCACGAGCAAAAAGTTGGACAATTTCAGTTGCAGAAGTATTTTTATTTGATGTCCTATTTATAGGACATTGGGATAATAAGGATTCATCACACAAAAAGCATTTATAAATGCCCCCTGTGAACAAATAATGCATGTAATCATGCTTTACCCTTCATTTATTTTCTTCTAACACACATTTACTACACATTTGTAAAAGTCCGAAAATATTACAATTTCCTTAGCAACATTATGGTTCTTTTTTTCTTAGGACGGGTGAAGGAAATGTTTCTTCAATTGGATGAAGCACTGCAGTATTTACAAACACTGACGAACGAAGATTTAGTTGATATTGACTGAGATGCTGATGATATAATGGTGAACATCATTCCACCAAAACCTGACATTGCATCTGATTGTGAAGATATTTATGAAGACACTGTTCTTCCTCTAGAAAGCGAACATGTAACCGACATGACTGATACAGTTGAATTAGGTGTAATATAATGTTTAGATGGTCGTTGTGATCTAAATAATGACAATGGTAGTGTACCCAGCACTTCAAACAACAATGAAACACTACATAAGAAAGTTGATAGAATATGAAAATCAGAAATTTAATTTATCGCATCAGTTGAATCGTCCAAATGGGAAAACGTGAAAGATTCCCATCCAGTGTATTCTGCCCAACCTCAAGACCGTCTAGAAGATATAAAAAACGTGCGGAATATTGACCTGAAAATCAGTAATGCTGTTACCTTATTCTGTGAAATGACTGACACTATATTAGAAAAAATTCTGGAAGAAACTTAATGCCTACAGCAAACAAAACAACGATCACACATTTTCTTTGTCAAAATGTGATATCCTCAAGTTTATTGGTATCCTAATTTTCAGCGGTTATCTTCAGCTACCACATGGATGAATGTACTGCGGCCGTGCTCCAGACTGTGATGTAAGAATTGTAGACACTATGGTTGTCACATGTTATAAAGCTCTACATCATTGCTGAGATTGGTACACACGACTTGCTTCTATTTCGCAGAGAGTAAGCATGGGGTATTTATTGATAAGTTATTTATAATTATTTATTTTATACTTATTATTTTACAAATTGCTATATTATTATTCAGACTTGCAAAATTATTTTTAATAGGTGAGATGACCCCTAAACCAATAAATGGACCACAGGCGAAGTGAAAATGCTTGACTGATGTGAGATACGACAGCACTGGACACATAAATGCAAAATATCTAAGTGGAAAACAATTTGCGATGTGCACACTGTCCAAGAGGAAAACCAACAATTTGTGTAAAGTGAAAGAGAGGGCTGTGCACAAAATGTTTCATACCATATCACAGTCTTTAGGACAAACATAAAAACAGTCGTGTATGAAAATAGCTAAAATTAGTACAGACACGATAATTTCACTCTGTTTAGTTTAGTCATTATATTATTCCTGTTTATAATTTATATGAAAAATTCTGAAGCAAACTACATCACCAATTATTAACAATAATGTTACAAATAAAAAAATTGGAATTATGTCGAAATTAAAATTTTGTAGCTAAATAAGTAATTGTACGATGACCCAATGTTCTATGTATAGGATGCCTAATAACTTAGACCCTAATCATCACAAACGTTTACAATTACCTTTAAAATACTTTACATAATTTTTTTCATACTATAAATTTTATAAAAAAAATTGATGAGTTTAAATGGATTAAGTCTGTTTTAGAACGTCTCTTCAAATTACCTAGCTCCACATTGCCATCGATCCTACCACCCATAGCATCTGCTATTCCAAACGTCATCATACTAAATATACTCACCACTCATACCGTCCACTAAAATTCAAGCATACTTCAGCCCACACCCACTAAAATATAGCAAAAATCTCAACTTCAACATGTTTGTCATTACCATCAGACATCAGCGAAATACCATACCACCAATAAAATAAACTACCTGAATATACCAAACATCAACAGACTTAATATACTCACAAATAATACTATCCCCTAGAATTCAAGCATACCTCAGGCCACGCTCACTTAAATATACCAAAGATCGTAACTTCAACATGTTTGTCATAGCATCATTACCATCAGACACCAGCCAAATATATACTAGTCACTATACAGCCATAGCAAACTTTATAACCCAAGGCATACCAGGTCAACCAAGATGCCATCATCTATAACATAAGAAAAATTCAATTCAACCATATCACCCCTACCATCTGCTCTACAAACCATCATCAGATTAAATATACGCACCTTTTACAATAATTTAAGCAGACCTCAGCCCACACTGACATTATTAAAAAAAACAAGACCAATATGTCAATCATACCATCAGACATAAGCCAAATATCATACCACCCATCAAATAAACCACCTGATTATATCAACCATCCAAATCAATTAAAATGCTGACCCCTACACCTCAGACATACAAAAAAAAAAGAGTAACCCTGCAGACCAGGAGTACTGGGCACTATAACAACCATGACCCCAGCAAACATCTGTCATGCCACAGAGATTACATCGTATATGCAACATAACAACTACTCATTTCATAACACCTCTACGCTATCCATTAATCCCACCAAACAAAACATTTTAGGTGACACATCTCCAGCATGCCAGACATTAATATAAATCACTCTATCAACCAACAAACCATTTAATTATGCCAGCCATCCATACTTATAGCTGCTCTTACGAAAAGTACCGGGTAATATACATCCAGAATACTTAACAACCATATTGATAACCTAATAGACCTGTGTAATAAAACAGATATATAATAACTTTCACCATGACTTTAGCTTGCCTCAGCCATGCCATGTCGAAAGCCATACAAATCACTGTACGAACACACTATGTCATCTGAATATATCAACGAACCACAAAAACAGGTAGCCATAGAAATCAAACCATACAGCCTAAACCATATAATTCGCTCTAATACAAGCATACCTCAGTCATAGCCATACTAATATCAGTGCAGACCATATCAACCACCACACCTCAGATGTACGGAGCAATCATTACAGTCAACTATATTAACTAGCATTTCAGCCCATCTAACTTCAATAGTTACATATTGAAACAAGCTATGACCAGTAGCTGAGTCATTCAAATACTTTAATAATAAGCTCCAACAATGCTATCATAAAATCAATACTATAAATTGAACAATCTATGACACCAATAAAGTCTTAATTCCCAGATACCATAGCATACCAGCCAATCATACTTACAAACTATACGAGTTAAGCATTCTGCCCCTCTCATACTAACTAAACATCCATCAAACCATTTTGCTCTTAGAAACTAAACACAATTAAACCATTCTCCCCACATCAACGAAGCTAAACTTTTCTCATAATGCCAAATGAACCAAAAATGGATCAGGTTATACCAATCAACATAATGGTTACACCAACCATACAAGAAATGAACTGTACAACCAAGTCATACTAATAGGTTATGCCATTTAGTTTTACTAGCTATAAAAAAACCAAACCATACAGGCATCTCACACTGACAGACAACATCATGACAACATCATGTTAGTCCATCCATTTCAGTCATCCCAAGTGACCCTACCAACCAAAAATAATTCTAGTCAGACATACTAACATAACATATTATAAAAACAAGCTATCTAAAACAACCATGCAGAGAGGTCATACACCATAAACATACTAGAACACCTGTTCCAATGATGAGTCTACATACAATTCATATTATTATCAGACTGATCAACATAATATTGAAGCCACACCTTTAAACCTTCTATACTGACCATTACACCTGTCATCATACCTCCTGAAATGGCCCAATCACACATTTCAGACATCACTACTACCATACTGATAGGTCATTCATTAAACACTCACTCACACTACTGCTTCCTGCTTATCACTGGTTCACAGTCAAACGGGGCGTGTCTAAATAACTGTCCGCTAATCACAACAGTAGGAGAAAAGAACAAGTGATTGGAGTGTACTTAGCCTCCGAATGAATTCGTGAAAAACTCGTGGCTCTAACCTTGCATAAAGAGACACTACCAAAAACCAGTCAACCAATGAATATACCCAGATCATCATATTAGAATAGTTTAAAAAACAAGAGAGACTACACACACACACCAGCAGAATGACAGTACCTAAATCTTCATCACTTGCTGTCAGTCTGGTTTATCTAAATATATGAACCATTTATACCTTTCGTGAATGTAGTACTATGTGAGGGAAGAATATATCATATCTAAAATCCAGCCATGGGTAATTAAATATATCATAAATTTTATAATAAATTACTCTCTAAAAATATTTAAGCAAAACTCTTTAAAAAATAAGTTTATCCATATTCATCTTACATACAAGAAATAAACAACATATATAACTTTGTCGTACATTACGTGAAGACGAATAATAATTTTTAACACATATTCGGAAGTTGTAGGTTCCAATATTCTCCCACCCCTTACCTATATTCTACATTCAAGATATTCCATTTACTAGAGAGCATTCACTGTATGAAATAGTTATTTCAGAGCCATCTTAACTCCAATAAACCACACAATTATAAACTTCATTTTAAAGTCCATAATACACTGCTATTGTTTAAATGTTTCATTTAGTTTTCAGTTTAATATATCATTATTTATTTCTTTCCACATCCAGATATGTCAATGCTTTATTTACAAAAACGGAGACTTCACCCATATCACAACATTATTATTAATTAAATATGTCGACCAACTTTTACCCATTGCCGAATCATCATTTGATACCATATCAATTAACTATATATCCCAAACCACTATATGCCCATCGAAAATTGTTTAAAATAGCTCATAATATTTTGATGTCATATTATGGTCACTCCTAAAAACTACCAAATTACATTGTTACATATTATGCCAGAGAAAATATTTTAACTTGTAATATCCCAAAATACATGAACACCACATACAATCCATTCTATTACATCATATCAGTTATACCAAAACACTTCTTTCATACCATCTAGGCCAAGAAGAAATCATAAAAGCATTCCTATGAAATAGTCCAGCTAATTTCTCTGATAAAACATTTCGTCGTGTAATAGCAAACCACACATACAAATAATACTGACACCCACACAGTTTCCTGTAGTCAACGATCCAACCTTAACGAAAATCTCATTTCAGTAGACCAAATCAGCAAGCAAGCAATTCAAATGTTCCAGCAGAAAAATATTTCTAGCCGTCAATACTCGCAGACCGTATCATGTCACACTGCCCATTTAGTCCAACAAAAAAAAAAAAACTACCATTCCATACTGTCAGAACATACCAATAATAAAACCAAATATTCAAAATTCTGACCAGCCATACTATCACACCATACCACCCATTTGCAAAGACACATTACCTGAAAAGCTATCATACCATACAGGCAATATATATTAAACATCGATCCATTCATTATGACTACCACGAATCGAAAAAAAAACGCTTTACTCATTATATTTATTTGAGTTCATACCATACTCACTGCTAAAAAATAAACATCAATTTCTACATATTCTACCAGACAAACATTCTATAGGCTGTTCACGCTAAAGTGAGCACTTTTGAAGACCTAGTTGCTATTTTATTTCAGCAATTTTTATCTTTTATCCATCTTTCATAATGAATATTGCCATGTAAGTAATGAACTCAGTGTGTATATTCCACCACACTCGGTAATTAATGTTCAAGATTACAATAAAATATATTTATTGACAGTTATTCCAAATGAGAGGGCTTTCAGAAGTGCTCACTTTACCATTAATAGGTTATACCTTGTAATGCCTCAAATACCTGAGCAGATCATAACACTCAATATTTGCAATCCTGTCCATTAGACCATATAGGTTATACCAAGCACTTTCCTTCATACCATCCATGACAACAAAACAACCATATAGGCATTCCTATGAAACAATTCCAGCGAATTACTCAGATAAACCATATCACCAACATCATTATCATCATAATTATCATGCTGACTTATACTTCATCTTCAGTCAGATACGATCTCAAATATCCAATACAGTATGAAAAAAATTGCTACTGAAGGTGGATAAATAATCCAATCACACATTAATTCGTTGAGGTTTCCCTTCCTTTATTCACAGATGACTCTTTAGTAAAAAATAATTTCATCAAAAAGTATCGTATGTCTCTCCTAATTACCATTTAAATTGCCAGAGGAGTCCATCTCAATAGTTACACCAAATACGTATATACATATGTTAAATTTTCTTATATCCCCAGAGCTTACATATGATTTGTATATATCAAGACATTCTATACAACAGGAAGGAAAAAAAATGTTTATTTGAGGTCCTACAAGTTAGAATATTTCTGTCGTAAAATATGTAGAAATGGATTTTTTATAGCATTGAGTATGATAACTAAAATATTATGAGTTGAACATTTTTTTTTCGATGGGTGATAGTCATTATGAATGGGTCGAGGTTTAATATATTTTCCCTGTATGGTATGTTAGTTTTGCTGGTACTGCGCCTTTCCAAATGGATGGTGTGATAGTATGGCTAGTCAGAATTTGGAATATTTGGTTGGGTAAGTAATATGTTCTGACCGTATGGTATGGTAGTATGTTTGTTAGTATATGATTATATATCCTGTCCAATTGGGCGGTGTGGCATGATACGATCTGCGAGTAATGATGGTTTGAATGTTTTTTTTTTTCTGTTGGAACAATTGAATTGCTTGTTTGGTGACATGGTCTATTGGAATGAGACTTCGTTAAGGTTGGATCGTTGAATATGGTAAACTGTATGGGTGTTGGTATTATTTGAATGTGTGTGTGTGTGATTTGCTATTATATAATGTAATGTTTTACCAGAGAAATTCGCTGGGCCATTTCATAGGAATGTTTATATAATTTTTTTGTTGTCCTGGGTGGTATGAAAGAAAGTGTTTTGGTATAACCGATGTGATGTAATGGAATATATTGTAGGTAGTGTTCAGGTATTTTGGGATATTAAATTTTAGGATATCTAGTCTGTAAATGTACTGTGGTGTAACCACAAGATTTATTACACCAGAATGTTTCACAAATGCTTTTATTTATAATGAAAAGACTCTGTAATAAAGCTATTTTAAATTACTGTTTCATAAACATTGAGAATATAAAATTTGCACTTTAAAACGGCTTCCCAGGCGCCCGCTTCTGGGCCAATCAAAGCTGATAGAAAAAAAATTAGAATATTGAAATTTTATGAATGATATACGACACTTTATCATATAAGTAAAGCCAGTGTAAACAATTTAAAATCTCTTTATGGGGCTATTACTTTGAAAATTCTTATATATTAAAAAGGCTTCAATAAAAATAAGATTATAAGCGTATTTGATTCCATTAAAAAACTTTAAAGTATAACAAACTAACACACGCCGACATGCATAAAAGAATTCATTATACAAACATATTTAACATTTGGTTAAAACTTATCATTGATCTTTACAAAATACAAGAGACTAAATGATATTTGAAAAAAAGACGAGTTACGTAAGATGGGTTATGAAACTGCAGAGTAATAACACGAGTCATTGCGAGCCCTTTTGACTGGCCATTACTTTTCCAGGCAACTAGGTTTCTGAAAATAAAAAATAAAATATTTTAAGCAGCAATACAAGCTTCCACAAATACAACAACAGAAGATAATCATGCTATAAGGCTCCACGGCTAGTAAGTTAAGGAAAAAAAAAGGAATTTTACAAACACATACAACACTATTTTGCCAAATCAAATTTAGAATACTCAACTATGAAAACTCCAAACTAATTCTACCAACTCTCATCACTTTATGTTACCATTGCATCAAAGGTGAACTCATCTTAGAATATTACGTCTCCACAACACTCTTCTGTTACTATCGCTGAACAAGCTGATGCAGATTTAACAGAGTCCTGAAACGGACCTCAAGTAAGCAGAATACCTGAAGGGTATTCTCAAGTAGGCGACCCGAGTAGAAGTGGCCGAACCTCGCGCTGATGCGAAGGCGGTTCACTTCAAATTACACCATATCCAATCAAAAGGCAAAAGGCTGCGCATGCGCGAGAGGGTGAGGATACCAAATAGAAGGGTAGTAAAAGGAGAAGGAGGTAGACCAAAGCACTCGGGAGACGAGGTAGTAATTCACACGCTTTAAATAAAGGGAGCACTCTATAACTTGGAACCAATTCACTCAAACTGCGCAATATGTATAAATGGATTTTTGGTCTGTTTTTTAGCAATGGCTATGGTGACATCAAAAGATAACGAGATATTTTAAACAATTTTCGATGGGCACATTGAGGTTTGGGCTATAGAGTTGTTTGATATTAAATTAAATTGTGATTGGACATTGGGGAAAAGCTGATCGACATATTAAATAATAATATTTCAATATTGTTGAAGTGTCCTTTCCTGTAAATGAAGCATTGATATATCGGGACGTGTAGAAAAAAGATATATATATAATGTATATGTCAAAAAATAAATTAATCAATCAAACAAATGCAATATATTATGGTTTTTAAAATGAAGTTTATATTTTAGTGGTTTGTAGAGAATTGAGATGGCTCTAACATAACTACTTCTTACAGTGAATGCTCTCTAGTAAATAGAATACCCTGGTATGTTGGTAACATATTTGCGAGGAGAATTCAAAATGTTTCTATAGGAGAGATGAAACGGTGTAATGATAGAGAATGTCCTCAAATAAATTGAATATCTTGGATGTGTATAGGCAAGGGCAGGCAGAATGTTCGAACTTACATCCTTCAGAATATGCCCACAAAACATTATTTGCCTTTGAATATATGCGAATTAGGTATATATTTGTTTATTTCTTGTATGTAAAATGGATATGAAGATAATTTTTAAAGTGTTTGCACAAATATTTTTTTGAAAAGTGATGCAGTATAACCTTTATGATCTGTTTAATTATCCATGGCTGGATTTTAGATATGATATATTCTTCCCTCATATGTTACTACGTTCAAGAAAGGTATATATGGTTCGTGTGTTTAGATAAACCAGACTGATAGCAAGTGATGAAGGTTTAGATATTTATTTCATTATATTTGTGAGTGAGTGTGTGTGTTGGTATGTGTGTGTGTGTATGTGTGTGTGTGTGTGTGTGGTGTGTGTGTGTGTGTGTGTGTGTGTGTGTGTGTGTGTGTGTGTGTGGTAAGTATAGTAAGAATGGATATTTACTTTTTACCTTAAAAATATTGGTTCGCATGAGTCGTTGACAAAACAATCAGTGAGTATCATTCGTCTGCTGAGACGTCTGCGTAGGGTTGTGTGTGATGGACGAGATCTATGTATGTTTTATGTAATGTGATAGCTTAGTAGATATGTTCTGTATCGAACGGTAAGTTTGCTATTCGCAAGGGTTGTATGGATACCCTTGCAGGCTGTCATATTAGGTGAATGTGATCTGGTCGGGTGGTTGGGAACAAATATATTGTCATCGACACGCATCTCGCCTAGCGGCAATGTTGGAACTAGTCTAGCCCTCCCCTACCCATCGCCTTCATCTTCTTTACAAGTTGGTTGGCCGTACTCACGTCTACCATTCGAGATCTAACCTCTCGAGAGAGTTTCTAGAGATGTGAGTGCAGTCTCTCGTATTTTTTAAATATTCTAATATGATGACCTGTGTTTGTTCATTGATTGACTGGTTTGGTAGTGTATGTTGCTTGTATGGCCTATCAATATGTTAGTAGCTATGTCTGAATGTGTCATTGAGACATTTCAGTAATTTGGTTTGACAGTAGGAGGGAGTTTATTTTGATGGAATAATTTTGTCTCCGAGAGTTACCTGTCTAAATGGCTATTAAACATGAGGGCACGAAGTATGATGACAGGTGTGATGGTTAGTATAGAATGTCCCAATGTATGTCTTGAAAATTATGTTTGTCTGTCTGATAATATGGATTGTATGGAGGCTCATCATTGGTAGAGGTGCTCTTAGAAAGTTTATACTCTATGGCCTCTCTGCATGGTTGTTACAGTAGCTTGTTTTGGCAATGTGTTTTGTTAGTATGTCTGACTAGTAGGTTTTTATTGGTCTGGCCACTTAGAATGGCTGAAATGGATGGAGTACCATGATGGTATTGTCTGCTGGCGTGGGGCGCCTGTATTGTTTTGGATTTTTATAGTTTGTACATCTTAATGGTAGAACATTTGGTATGACTTTTTTGTGCAGTTAGTTTCTTGTATGGTTGGTGTAGCCATTACGTTGATTGGTGTGGCCTGATCCATGTTCGGTTGTTTTGGCAGTATGACATAAGTGTAGCTTCGTTGGGGTGAGGAGAATGGTTGAGTTGTGTGATTAGTTTCTAAGAGCAAATATGTTTGATGGGATGTTTAGATAGTATGAGAGGGGCAGAATGCTTAACTGGTGTGGTTGGTTAGTATTATGGAAGATTATGATACGGTGTCTGGGAATTATGACTCTATGGGTGACATAAATGGTTAAATTTATAGTATTGATCTTATGATAGCATGGTTGGAGCTTATGATTGGAGTATTTAATAGGCTCGGCTGCTTGTATGGCTTGTTTATATGTGTAACTGGTAAAGTTAGATGGGGTGAAATGGTCGTCAATATAATTGATTATTATGATTGCTCAATATGCGGTAAGGTGTTTTTTTATGGTCTGCATTGTTAATAGCATAACTGAAATAATCTTGTGTTGGAGTGAATGATCTGGTTTGGGCTGTGTGTTTTGATGGTATGGCTATCTGCTGTTATGGTTCGTTTATATATGAAGATTTTTATATATCTGTTTTAGTATGCAGGTCCATTAGGTAATCAATATGGTTGTTAAGTAAGATGTATGCATGTTACCTGGTAGATTTCGTAAGAGCAGCTATTAGTATGGATGGCTGGCATAATGAACTGGTTCGTTGGTTGATAGAGTGATTTATATTAACGTCTTGTATGCTGGAGATGTGTCTCCTAAAATGTTTTGTTTGGTGGGATTAATGGATAGCGTAGGAGTGGTATTAAATGAGAAGTTGTTATATTGCATATACAATGTGATCTGTGTAGCAATACTGAAGTATGCTGAGGTAATGCTTGGTATAGTACCCACTATGCCTTGTCTGCAGCGTTACTCGCGTTACTCATAGTTTGTTTTATATGTCTGAGGTGTTGTGGTCAGCATTTTTCTTGGTAAGGGTCATTGATAAAATCATGTGGTTTATTTGATGGTTGGTTTGATATTTGACTGGAGTCTGATGGTATGACAAACATGTTGAACTTGTTTTTTATAAGGCCAGTGTGGCCTGAGGTCTGCTTGAATTCTATTAAACAGTGTGTATATTTCGTGTGATGACCGTTGTTAGAGCAGATGGTATGGGTGCTAGGAGCGCTAGAACTATGAAGTTATATAATGTGAAGAGACATTCTAAAACATGCCATTTGTCATCAAGAAGCTTAATTATGCTAACTTCTCCTGTTCCTCCTCTTTCAGTATACTTGGGTTTTCATAGATGTTATGTTGCGTGATATGTTTTCCAGAAAATCTGTCTTGCGATTGTTGTTGTATGTCTAATGGTATCTTAGCATGTAATGATAAGGAATGATTCAGTTAAAAGTGTTTGGCATGGGTGGTCAGTGTATTTTGACTGGTGTCAGTCAGCATGATGGGTGGTATGAGAATAAGTTGATTTTGTCACTGGTATGGACTGTATGTTTGCTTTGTATGGTCTGTGTGGACTAATGGTCGAGGTATGCTAGAGTTATAGTGGGCGGAATGGTTGGTAGGTATAAGCGGTGTTGGTTAGGAGAAGAATTATAATGGATATTATGTAGACGAGGATATAAATAATTAACATTGAAGTGTATTTAAATTTAAATAATTAAATAAATCCAGTAATCAAAAAATAAATAGGATGCAATTTTTCTCGTATTTTATCCATGGATCATAGTCAATCTCTTGTGAGCAGATTTCGTTAAACAACGCAGTATGACGCAATTATATTTCAAGTTATCCACAATGTTTATAAAAGTCTTAAACATACATCCTGAAGCCATAAATGTTCCGTGCAAACTAAAACCTTTGGGAGCATACCTCCTAAGAGTTCGCAAATTATATTTGTATACCTAAATGCCTGCACATATTCACTTGCTTACAGCCCGAATTGCTACATAATAATTTCCAAGGAATTTAAAAACAATAAATGCGATCATGGGCATATAAGATTTAGGAAGTTATGAAATAATTTTAATACGACATTTAAGCACATCATCTAGATGTGAGGTCATGGTGGTCCTGTGATTAGCATGCCTGACAGATATCCCAAAGGTTTGTGTTGAAATCTCGTCCGAGCTTTAGAAATTTTTTCTTTTTTTAAATATTGTCAGCTGTCTTTGCAGAAAGTGAAATTGACATAATGTAAGTTTTTTTAAAGTGATTTCACATTACCATTGCAATTAAAATACATTTTAATGTATTTTCACCGAAATTTTTTCGGCATGTTTCAAATGATAAGTAAAATGAATTTAAATAATTCTACTTATTTATAAATATATCGCTTCATAGAAATCTGACTGACAAGGCCTGCCAGCCGAGTGCCTCGTAGTCATTTACTCTCGATTCCTTCCTCCACCCCGCGCAGTGTCTACTTATGACGTCACTGCACTCTTGGTCTATCGCAGCTGGTATGTCTGGCTCGCGGACATGCTTGCGTGGTTATATGGCAAGGCGACTTCATATTCGTACACAAGTAAAAACGAATTGAATAAAGTAAACCACTAGAATTTTTTTTTAAAATATAGATTGAATTTATTTATAAAGTATTAAAATTCTAATCGTTTTTTACAAAATCCTGCCTGGAATGTACTTTACATTAATTCTTATGTACCTTCTCGTGTATGGAAAATTGCACCTTTAGATTTATAAATAAATATACACACCTGCGATTCGCGCACTATAGCAGGCGATGAAGGCACTATTTAGACGGTAGTGTCGAACAAGTGTGAGTAATCATTGGAGCAAATGCGAATAATCGAATGAATCGAGAGACAAGAGAGAAAGCGAATGTGAGAGACAAGAGAGAAAGTGAGAGAAACGAAAGAGAGAAAACCTATTGTCTGATAGAGAGACAAGAGAGAAAGGTATGGAATGAGAGAGAGAGAAAGGAAAGAGAGAACGAGAAAGAAAGAGAGAAAGAGAAAGGAAAGAGAATAAGAGATGGAATTAGAGAAAGAGGGGAAAAAGAAAGGAATGATATACAAGAGAGAAAGAGATTGAATGAGAGATACAAGAGAGAAAGAGAGAGAACAACAAAGAATGATAGAACACGAAAAATCAAGACAGAATAGTGGTATGAAATCACGATCGTATGCACCTTGAAAAGACGAGTCCGGTGAGATATATTACTTAATTCTTATGCCTTTTTAATTATAATTAAAAAATGTATTTAAATTTAAAACAAATTTTTTTAAAATAATTTCATTATGACATCAAGATCGTATGCGCCTTGAAAACAAAAAGCAATCCGATAAACATTAAAACAGAATAATTAGGTCTTCGAATTTTTTATGAAAAAATTATATTTAAAATAAAAATATATTTTAAATTGATTGTATTTTGTTAACTCCTCATTGTGAGGCTGAATTTTCTGGTAACTCAGTCTTATTGAGGAGGTACGTCAGCCACGAGGAGAAATCACTTTTTAGGGAAGAATGGGACTTTCCTACGGAAAAATGGGAATTTTTTTAAGTAAAGAGGGAAATTTGAAGGCGTTTTGGGGTTAAAACATACGACTTTGAGAAAAACGAGCGATTTTGGGAAAAAAGGGAAATTTGCAAGATGGTGGACGTTGCCTCAGTGCCTCAGCTCCCAGCCCTTGTCGCGCGAAGATACCTATTCCATTTACAGGATGGTATTTTATACTGGAAAATTGTGAAAACGTATTCCAGAAGCAGACGGGAGGAAAATATCTAAATTTCTTGGTTATTGTACGCAAAGATTCAGGTAAATATATTATAAAGCCGTGTATATATGTGATTAGGCTGGCATATGTAGGCACTGGCAAACCGTATACTAGCAGCTGGACAAAACTTTTGCAAAAATTTCACACCACTCACCCATCTCGAAAGATTTCCTGGTTCAGCGTGTTTCTAATTCATTGTTTGTAAATACGTAGCGGTTTGATACACAAAGCATTTTCTGCACTAAAATACTCTCGTCCATGGTTTACTGAAAGTAATGTTAAATTTCACTTTCATGTTGTTTTCATCCTAAACATATTGTTGTACTCAGGCTGCTGTAATTTTATAGTCATGGGCATTCAGATGTTAGCTCATTAGGCATCTCATCTTGTGGCGTTGCCATTCTCTTGGGTTGCCTGTGTGGCTGAGGCTATAACGCTCACTGCGCCAGCCTAGCGGCTGCAGCTCATACACACACACACACACACACAGAAGAGAGGCGTTTCACTGGCCTCCAATGCGACTGGATACACCTGGCCTGGGTGGCAAACACAATTTTCACATAACCTAATGTAAACCGACATCTATTCTCTGTAGATATGTTTGATCATTTACTGGTACACTGCACGTGCATTCACAATTCAAAGCTATTTTTGCCCCGTGCGATACACAAAAAAACTTGTCGCTCATCTCACCTTTACCATTGTTAACTGTCCTTAGCAAATTAGTGTCCTACTACTAGGTTAGCAATTATATATATATATATAAGTAGTATAGAAATGCTGATTCAAGCGCAGCCCCAAAACATCAGAAAACCAAAGGCAAATTCAATGCCCAAGCCATCAGAAAACAATCAGAAAAAATTACCGTTGTTTTCCTGATCCAAAACATCACCTGCCGATTCGAGCGCAACCACAAAAAAGTGTCTATAAAAGTTGTGTTAGAGTGCAGTTGCAAAAAGTGACTGCAAAAAGTTGCGTTTGGGTGAATCCGCAAAAAGTGACTACAAATGTTGCGTTAGAGTGCAGTTGCAAAGAGTGACTATAAAAAGTTGCGTTTGGGAGCAGTTGTAAAGAGCGGCTCAAGAAATTAGAATACATGAGAAATAGAATATTGTACATAATAAAGATGGACCAGTTGCTAAATGTATTAAACGGAACCCAGCAATTTAAGAAACTTTCCGAACTTCCAATTGGACAGACCTATCCCATAGACAATGCTGAAATTAATGATACACGGTATGGATACAAAGTGGTAATTAATTCTGGAAATTTTAAAGTAACCTTACCAGACAGATATCTTCAGATTTTCAGCGAAAAAGTTTTTGATGATGTTAATCGTGGTGGTATAAATTTTGCATATGATGGCATGGTGGATTGTGGTACTAAACAAAGGCATTCTATTCGTTTTTTAAAGAGTACATGATCGTCGTATTAGACATCAGTTGATTTTTATTTATACTCATATCTCTATAAAGTTTTATTGTTTACCAATCATTAAAACACAATTATCGCTCTGACTTCGGCAATGTGCTACAACGTAGTATAATTAAGAATTTAGACACACATCTCCAACTTCGACACATTAAAGTAGTCGAAACATTGAGTTCTTTTTCTAAATCTTTCATTTCACTTTCTATAGAAATATTATTCATCTTTATCACACGAAACTTTAATATATAGAATATGACTACTTCCAACACAAAAATTTCTATGGCTTCATCTCTAATACCACTGTTCTTTCAGACAAATCAAAGTTAATTAACTTACCTTTATCATTCCTAATTTCAACTATTATTTCAGTAACTTGATTTGTTGGCACTGGAAAAAATAATGGATAAGCGGATTCGTAATAGATCGTGTCGCCAAATCCAAATGTTGTTCTTGGTTTAAAAGTGACAATTATGGTAGTTTCTGTATGGTTATTTTCATCATGTTTTAATATCATACCATTTACTATATTACAGTGTATATTTATTGTTTCAAATGGAGCAAATTTTGGAATTGTATCGCCATAATGATACACATTTGCTTTCAGAGTTTTATTTACAATGAAACCCAAAAGTTTTCCTATTGGACCCCGTTTTCCAAACTGTAATTTAAGCGTACATTTTACTTTCACTCTGTTATTTTATCCAGCTGGAAATATATATCAATTTCTTTCCGCCCATTGAATCTGCACTAACTGAAAAAATAGTTTTTCTATTTTTTTCAAGATCTTTTAAGCTATATCGACCAACTGGAATATCAATTGCTGATTCCGTATCATTCTGGCGCACAAAATATAGCTTAATTTTCCCAGAGATAATGTTATGCGTTAGATAAGTAGTATATAACTGAACTAAAGCCTATGAGTGTCCCACTACCTATAAAGGTTAGTGTAGTCTCTTCTTCAACACTGATTTGTTATCTGGTAGTTCGAATATTTTACTCATTTCTTACATTATTAAAAAAATCTATTAATAAATGAGCAAGAAATATGTAAACTGGAATAATAAAATAAGAATTCCAGACAAGACTATATCGGCAAAACGTCACGGAGAATTATTACCTAATAATATTAGATGTTTGATAGTGGGTCCTAGTATCTTTGGAGAAACTACACATATGATAGATAATTTTATATATGCTCAGGGATGGTTGGACTTTGGTACTCTCTATGTATGTTCAAAAAGTCTGGACCAACCAAAATATATCAATTTAAAGAAAGATATAGATGTAGCATCAAAATTATTTAATCAACCGATAGCATATTTCTTTCCATCAAATGAAGAAATGGTTGGTGTAAATGAATGTCATAAAGAATTTGTAGTTGTTTTCGATGATATCATAATTGAAAATCAAAATATGGCAAGGAATTACTCTACTCGCGGTAGACACAAAGATATTGATTGTTTCTACTTAGCTCAGACATACTCAAAAGTAACTAAGCAGCTTATAAGGGACAATGTTAATTTTCTTTGCATATTCAGACAACACGATACAAATATTAAACATATTCATAGTAATTTTGTTGGTAGTAATATGCCATTTGAGAAATTTAGGGAGACTTGTTCAAAATGTTGGAATAATGAACATAGTTTTGTTACAATATATATGACTCGTAAGTTAAATAATGGCAAGTACTGTAATAAAATTAAAGACTTTTTAAATTCTTAGATTGTAAGTTTTGTTTTTAATGGAAGTGTTTCCATTAAAAACGAACATAATCTGATCTTTTTAAATGTATTCATATACCATAGCTATTTCAATAAACACAATTGTACCTTCCGGTACATTTACGGCTTTTGGTATTTTAAAAAATATAATATCATCAGGGTATACTTCAAAAGTTTTATGCATGTCAATTTTTTTCCGTTCATGATAACAGTTGATAAAACTTTTATATTTTTCTGGTTTTATTATTATTTCACCTATAGTTCCATCTCTCATAAAAAAATATATTCTATTCGATTATCAAAGCCAAATGCTTTTTCTTTTGTATTGTATTTCTCAACTAAACGAATAATGTTAATTCTGTTTTTCTGATAGTACTCTAAATTGATTTATCCATCGGTGCAATGGGATTTCCCACATGTATTAGTATTTTTTGTTCAAAATCTATATTATTATCTACTTTCAAGTAAGTAAGATAGGCTTTATCCAATGATCTTTTAATTCTTGTCAGTGTGGTTATAAAGTCGTTAAACTATGTGTTGGAAAGAAAATCATTAGGACTGATCTTCTCATCATTGTTCGTGCGTTTTTTAATTTGATATTCAATCCAAGAGCTCATTAATGCATTTCCACATATATCCATTGTTTATTAATAGTGAAAAGATTTTTGGAAATTTAAAATTATGTGAAAAAAAGATTTAGCACAATTACGCACAAATGACCACAAGTTACTTGACTGAAGTTTTGAATGCTATCAACATTATAAAAATTTTATCTCTGAGGTATACTATTAATTGTCGCGGTGGATTTCTGCCAAATGAATCAAAATAATATTTGTTGTTTGCTTTTTTCCAATAGCATACCCAGTGTGTACCAGAGTTTTTCGAAACATCTACATTAACAATCCCACATTCATTATCGAGTGGCGTGTTAAATAGCTCATAGATCATAAATACACCCCGAAAATTTTTAATGTTTAAGTATTTAACCATTTGATCAATATCAAAATTACTGAGTGGAGTTATTTTTTTTAAACATTCTTACCCCACTTAACTTTCTTCAATCCCTGGCCGTATTCCTCCATAGCTAAATTATGTCTGCTTTGTTCTTACAATTCTTGGTTTTTCTTCTTGGCATTAATTACTGATGTAGCGATAGATGATGCACCGCCAGCTAACACTCCTAGAGCTCCCAATGCTGCGAAAATTAAGGCTAAAAATCCACCCTTGTGAAGTGTCAAACCATTTCCAGTTTTCATTTTTTTAACATTTTCTTAAGCTGTTGAACTGAAATTGTGATAGCCATCCCTTTGTCCACCTTTAGTTTCTTGTTTTTACGATCCAGTTGGCCTTTCGTTAGGAAAGAATCAATATTCAAACCCTTCAACTCCTCGTTAGGAACTTGAAATACAACTTTTTTTTTACTTTCATTTATTATAAAAAAAATTTCATCATTTCATTTTAATTCCCCAGCCAAGCTTAAGTTTAATATGCATCGCAGATCCAGTAACACCAGCCCAAAATCTCTCATTGAGATCAGCATCTGAACTTAACAATCTTTTGAACGCTTTCTTTTCTAGTTCTTTGTCAGCTACATGCCTTTCAGCTAGATATCTATGGTGATGATAAGCTATATCATGTTCCATTGCAGCCGCATCTAGTGGATTAATGGGTTTATCACCATGCTCAATTCTCTCTTTTAGTCTGGTACCCGGACCAAAGTACTAATAACCAGGTGCATCCAACTCAAAATTGAGCAAATTTATTATGTCATTGAGTAACCCTTTTCCGTGATGCTCCGACTCCCAAAAAGTATGTGGTATTGTGTTTAACATTCGTATCAGATATGGTATACCTTTTGGATTATTCACAACAAAGTCACTAAACTTTCTGTTGAGCATATTCATTATCCCAACTCTTTCATTGTAATAGTTATCATTTCCAGCATTCTCTTCGCCATAAATACTGAGAAGTCGATTAATAAGCATCCTAACAGCATCCATCCATATGTATTCATTGTGATAGTTAGTATATTTCTATATACCTTTCCCCTTTTTAGGTGAGGGATGTTTCTTTGTGATCGAATAGTAAATAGGTTTAACAATAATTTTCCATTTATTCCCTTTACTCGATTTTGGCATTCCCAAGTTCGGACTAGTTAGAAATTTCATCACGCCATCAGTTCCAGTGTATGTTTGGCCTTTTACAGTAAATTTGTCATTGATGAATGTTACTTCGCTATTACCAATATACAATCTACCTTTATCAGCCTTTAGTCCAAAAACATCGTCTTTGCAGGCAATTAAGAAATCGAACACTTTCTTATCAATAAATGTTGTTTTGTAGTTAGTTAACTGTGGGATATCATTTTTCAAATGCCTCAACGGTTCGTCATAGCGTTCATCGACATCGTCAATGTGTTTAACGACATAGTTATAGCGTTCATCGCCATAGCGTTCATCATCGTCGTCAATATGTTTAACACCATCGTTATAGCATTCATCGCCATAGCGTTTATCGCCATAGCATTCATCGGTGCCTGTTTTACAAAACAGTTTTCTTTCAAAAGATGTTTCTGTTGGTGTCTGTGGGTAGTCTAAATTCTTAACAGCAAGTGGAACAAATTCTTTTTTTAGGTTCTTATTCTCATTTGTTATGTGTCCAATTTTTTGCCCCAAATCTTCTATCGCACCTATCAATTGTTAATCGTGTTTATTTAAATAATATTCGTCTTGGCGAAATTTTCTAAAAGCTTTATACTTTTCAACAAGACCACATTCATTCGAATTTCTAGTGACGATGTTTTGCTGTACAGAAGAAATCAGATGATGCAGATAATACACCAGATGCTGGTAAAATTGTTATTGAGAAATTGGAAATTCTGTGGCCAATTGTTGAATACGATCCTATTTATGGAGACGAAATTAAAGCAAAATTATACAAACCCCCAAAAATTCCAATTGGTTTTAATTATTGGCAATGTCTTGAAAAACCAGTACCTACTAATGCAAACTCATTTCAGTTTGATATAAAAGATCAGTTCAATTCAATCCAATTCGATATGCCAGACTTTGTCATTGTTGGTTTTCAGCACAGCAGAAAAGATGATCCTGGGCAATTCACACACGGTTCAATGTTTGTCTCTTGTTTCGTCAAAAATATTTCTATTAAGAATGGACGGAATGAAGTGTTTCTCAAAGAGAATTGCAATTTAAACATTGATGATAAAATTTTCGATAAGATGTATATTGCTTACAACGATTTTAGAAATTCAAAGACTAAACTAGATACTCCTTATCGTAATTATGAACTGTGCTTCAACTCTGCGTCATTTATTTGGAGAACACCATTGTATGTTATTAATTGTTCTTACAAAAAAAAGCTATTGTAAAAGATCGAACAAATCTGAAACTTACAGTTGATTTTAATAAACCAATATCGGCTTCAACTATTTGTAATGTGGTAAAAGTAAGCCAAAGAAACCTAATTTATGATGTTAAAAGTAAAAGAATCACCGAAGCCCAATAGTGTGCAAACTACTATGGTTATTAATTTTTAATGGATGGTTATCCATTAAACAGATTTACTGTTATATAATAGCGTTATAAGATTTTTTTTAAATGGGCTCTGAAAAAAGCGTGAAAGATTGTGCATTCTTAAGGAGAGTGACGTTTGCGATGACCAGAGGCACTTGCGCTCCAGGATACTCGTTCCTTATGTCATCGATGCGTTCACGTACTATGCGCACCTGGCATCTAATGGCATAGTAGTGTATACCTCCGAGGTAGGCGAGTACGAACCGGTGATGTTTACCTGCATCTTTTGTCGGCGGTAGCACGTGTTTGTCGATGATTGCGTTCGTCACATACAGCAGCGGTTTATACTTCATGTCGACGCCGTGCTTGCGTATGGACGGCAGCACTTCTTCATACACCCAATCCTGGAATTTTTCTGCAGCTGCCATCTTTGATTTCAAGGCCGGGTTCTTTGATAAATACGGTATGAAAAATGGTATTACACACCTGTCAGTGTGTTAACTACAGTGTGGTATATGCGAATACATAGCGCTTGAATGCTCACAACCGCAAATTATGCACAAAAGAACACGTACAATGCTTTATTGTTACTAGTCTGTAAAATAAAGGCAAAGTGCATAACTTAATTCCCATTTAAATTAACCTATGATGATATAAGTTTCACATCCATCGCACAGACTTGAAACATTTACACATTACTAGGTAAAAATTACCAGATTTTGTGTGAAAAAAAAATTTTTTATTTAATTGTATTTATCGACTGTTTATAAACATACAAAAAACATATGTAAGGTTAAAGGTACATATGCAAAATATACACATGTAAATTACCCACGCATCCATTACACACCTACATTTCAACTATGTATGTGCATACTCTCCTGTTAGAATGCGCCAAACATAAAAAAGAGAAGAGGTCTACCTGGTGTAGCTGTTGGAGATTACTTGGAGACCGCGATCTTCACTAGCGATGCGAACTGGATGAACGCACAGACCACAATTATCGTTCTGACTATTCGTCCACGGTATACATTAGCAACACAGCACTTGCAGGTGCACCGTCCTCGACAAAAATGTCCTTATACTTACTTTTCTACATACACTATTGAAATGTACAAGTACTGTAATTAGGTCATCCTTGTCTTATCATACATATGCTATTGCAATTTATAGGAAATAACTCGTATACCCTGACAGACGTTCGGAGACAGTGCACAATCCTTACGAATAATGGATCGTAGGTTCGATACTCCTAGAGAGTCCAATTATTTCGCAGGTAAAAATACATTATGATACATTATTGAAATAAAACTTCTCGATATTTAAGTACCGAGCACGTCATGAACCGATCGTATTGAACTATTCAACAAAATATTTACGTACGTGAGAGTACTCAATGAATGTTCATCCCAAATACTTGCAGTCGGCCAGTCATTTATATATGAGTAGGTAACATGCAGGTCACAACGTGACAAACCGAGACTGACAACACGAACAGAGTATTCTGACGAAATGATATTTCACAATAAATGGATATCCGACCCTAGATATTAAATTATCCATCTGTAACACTGACTGTATTGTCAACAGCAAGGGACTCTGGAGATTGGCTCCTTACATCATGTCAACATGAAAGTAGTCGTTGCATGTTCGCCCACAATGAATGTCTGAATAGTCATAGCAAGAAAATTTATGTCGGCCATCGGGAAGTGAGTGGAATTAATATAGCAAGCGATTTTTACATGCGACCTACCAAACATTTTATAAACATGTGCATAGCAGCCGGTAAATTTCTTAGAAGAGAGGAATAAAAAAAAATCCAATTAGTTCTTTTTTTTGCATTTATTTATATGCATAACCAAAACCCCATGCATATTGTGCCATATATATATATATATATATACATTTAATGAAGCCTCCAGCTCTTAGTTCATCTATAATATAATTTATTTCTTCGCCGACATAATGATATCCGCTTCTCTGTAGTGAAACCAACAGCTGCAGTCTACCAACCAAGCCATTAGGATCTTCAATAAATAAGCTGCTACTCTTCGCAGCCTGTTCACGATACATGTCGTCTTACATGGTGGGTAGGTTGTGAGATGCTTCTGTACTGGAGTACTAGGTTCGAATCCATGTTTCTTCAAATATCTCTTATCTTCAGCAACATGTTCACGCTTTAGCTTTGCCGATGTCGACACTTCATAAGTAGAATATTTCACTGCATCGCCAGTGGCAGTAGACTTGGAGGTCATAATTTCGTTCTCAGCATCCTGGACAGCATCTCTGTATTTAACTTTACATGTTAGCGGTGCAGGATTGTTCTTTACAACTTCTGACGACCCACACGGCTCGCACTCTGCAACATTAGTAGTTACTTCTTGCATACTGGTTCGGAACACGATGTAGGTCCGGCAAATGTTATGGGAGCTTGAGCTATCGTTAGTTTACACAACGAGGTCGAATCGGTATGAAGGCTAGCCTTGTCTCTCTGTCTCGTTACGAGTAAAGGTATATTACGCTTACATGTACCAGTGTGTCTCTTTTATTATCGCTTCTACCAAATACTACACCACACAAGTTACATGCCAGTATTCTGGAAGTTGTTTTCTTTGTACATTCGACCTTTTCATGACGACAAGCATTTAAACTTTTACTGAAGATCTTGTCACAATAACTGCATTGTTTTCCATGTAATTTTCTAACATTTGGTGAAGGTTTGCATGATGAAGAGGACTTACTTGATTGCTTGCCCTCAGTGGTTTTATCATCAAGCATTTGTGTGACCTCACACATGTGTACTGCTACACAGAGCAGATTCCTCACTGCAGTCTCCTCACTGCAAACTCTTCACTGTAGGCTCCTCAATGCAGTCTCCTCACTGAAGTCTTCTCTCTGCAGACTTCTCACTGCAGACTCCTCACTGCTACCTTCAGACAGTACCGACATGGCACAGTTCTGTTTAACAAGTATGTAAAAAGTCTGCAGTTGTGGTAATTTATACCTCCATTCTGTTGGTTGAAGACAAAGACATGTTGATGTAATTCTCTCTTTGTAGTGGGAAAATCAGTATGTGCATATTTGCTAGTGGGTCCGTACCCACCAGTTCTCAACTCTACAGCATTTACCGAAGCCAGGGTCCAACCCCAGCCCATAACAATCATTTCTGCTCCCTCATGACATATTTTGTCAATACTATTAACAATAGTATCTTCTGCTATAGATGAATGCCAAACAACTATAGCCAAAGTCTTGAAGGTTCTGGTACTATATTCACCATCGCGAGGTTATGTTTCGTATAGTTACAGTCCAATCACATATTATATTTGACAGGATCATGTAATTCTACCTCATCGATTAGTTGGTTTATTATATTAGGGCTCATTCTTGTCAGGAAAGAGCAAACATTGAGTGGTGTATTTGTCATATTCGACGCAACCAAATCTGTACAAATTCCTTCGAATGCTGACCGCTTCAGGAAAAAGACATTAACATTAAGCTTCGGGGATGGTCAATAAACTTGAGATTGTTTATCAGTAGTCTCCATATTCTTTCCTTTACATATTTAAAATGAATATTAAAATAGTCAACACACACAGGCGTTCTTCGGCATGTATCACATCGATACGGTATATGAGTGGTGCTCCTCACACATTGACATTTTTCATGTCTCCTTGCAGCATATGCATATGTAAACCTCTTGTCACAGTATTTGCATGTATGTCTTGGAGGGAGCAAAGAACTGCTCTCAGATGAACCCTTACATCTAACTGGCAATATCTTCAGATATCCCTTGACAGGCAGTGCAGGGAAACCCTTAAATGTTGCAAAATGTCTTTACAAGTTATTACGACGACTAAATTGAGATTTACATGTTTCCTGTGTGAACATAGTAAGGTCTGTATTTTGATAACAGATAGCTTCATGCTGACTGTAGTTGTATTTCTTAGAAAAAGTTTTTTTACAGTAGCAGCAAAAATAACTTTCCAGTTACATCGTTGAATAAAAGAAGGCTACCCAAAGGTGCTGTTCACTCTTCGTAGTCTGAATGGTAAATGAGTTGGTCTGCCAGTACTCAAACGTCGAAATGGAGACTGGTTCCTGCTGCTACGAGGAGATAAACAAGTGCTAGGCCGCACACTGTCAGAACAGACCCAACTTCGTAGACCTCATTGGACCCTGCCACTGTGCCAAGAGCCTCATATCTGTAGTCAGAGAGACAAGAATGTGATGTTTTCAAGTAAGTGCACATTACTATTATTGTTGTTAACTAAAAGTCTCAGGCATCATGGCTGTAGTGAGAGAGACGAATTTGATGTTCACAAGTAATCACTCACAACATAATAGTTTGAAATTAATCACGTGTCTTTAAACGTTTGTGAATTCATAGACATCATGTATAGTACAAAGTGTTAGTAGAATTGTATGTAACATAACTACGAGTATGTGTAATGCAAATATCACTAATTCTGTACATCACCACAAAAGTAACTATTATGTTTAAAATGAATTACGAAGCTTATAAGGTTTGTATATGTGGAAAAATAAAGTGTATTTGTAACCAATACGTATGATCTTTATTTACCCCATTGTCATTATAGTAATAACATGTATACGAAAAGAAATATAATGCTTGCTTTCCTTTTAATAACGCTGGTAGTAGTCACTATAATTCTCGTTTACTAACTGGAGGAGCTCTAATCATAAATAAGAAAAATTGTAACCGTATGAGGTGGCAAGTACTTTTTGTTTAATTCCTTATATTTACAGTAAAGGTATCACACAAAAACAAATTGTTGCTGCTTGCTTTTCTTAATCAGTATTCCCTGCACGCAAGTACTATGGAATCATATAAGTTTCTTCAGCAGAGAGAGAGAGAGAGAGAGAGAGTGGTGAAAGTACCACACGTACACTGTAGAATACGATCAAAGCCGGATGTACACTCTGTGAACACAAACTGTAACCTCTGGGATCGATGAGTGTGTCACGGCTCTACTCGTAGACTGACATAGAATAATAATGGTAGGTATGGGCGCCGTAATGTCGCCGGCTCTCGTAGCCGAGTGGACAGCATGTGTTCACGCTAGTAAGCTAGGAACAACAAGTTATGGTCGACGCAATGGCTCCCCGAGAGGAGTTGGCAGTGATCAAGTTGGGTGCAGTACTTACGTAAGTAGCGCCGCATATAAAAGGCCTCCCACCGCCCCTACGTGCCGTTGAATATAAGGCCTACTCGAAGTTGGGACAGAAGACACATGGATTCGAACCTAGTACTCCAGTACAGAAGCATCTCACAACCTACCCACCATGTAAGACGAACATAGATGCAGACGACATGTATCGTGAACATGCTGCGAAGAGTAGCAGCTTATTTATTGAAGATCCTAATGGCTTGGTTGGTAGACTGCAGCTGTTGGTTTCACTACAGAGAAGCGGATATCATTATGTCGGCGAAGAAATAAATTATATTATAGATGAACTAAGAGCTGGAGGCTTCATTAAATGTATATATATATATATATGGCACAATATGCATGGGGTTTAGGTTATGCATATAAATAAATGCAAAAAAAAAGAACTAATTGGATTTTTTTTTATTCCTCTCTTCTAAGAAATTTACCGGCTGCTATGCACATGTTTATAAAATGTTTGGTAGGTCGCATGTAAAAATCGCTTGCTATATTAATTCCACTCACTTCCCGATGGCCGACATAAATTTTCTTGCTATGACTATTCAGACATTCATTGTGGGCGAACATGCAACGACTACTTTCATGTTGACATGATGTAAGGAGCCAATCTCCAGAGTCCCTTGCTGTTGACAATACAGTCAGTGTTACAGACGGATAATTTAATATCTAGGGTCGGATATCCATTTATTGTGAAATATCATTTCGTCAGAATACTCTGTTCGTGTTGTCAGTCTCGGTTTGTCACGTTTGTGACCTGCATGTTACCTACTCATATATAAATGACTGGCCGACTGCAAGTATTTGGGATGAACATTCATTGAGTACTCTCACGTACGTAAATATTTTGTTGAATAGTTCAATGCGATCGGTTCATGACGTGCTCGGTACTTAAATATCGAGAAGTTTTATTTCAATAATGTATCATAATGTATTTTTACCTACGAAATAATTGGACTCTCTAGGAGTATCGAACCTACGATCCCTTATTCGTAAGGATTGTGCACTGTCTCCGAACGTCTGTCAGGGTATACGAGTTATTTCCTATAAATTGCAATAGCATATGTATGATAAGACAAGGATGACCTAATTACAGTACTTGTACATTTCAATAGTGTATGTAGAAAAGTAAGTATAAGGACATTTTTGTCGAGGACGGTGCACCTGCAAGTGCTGTGTTGCTAATGTATACCGTGGACGAATAGTCAGAACGATAATTGTGGTCTGTGCGTTCATCCAGTTCGCATCGCTAGTGAAGATCGCGGTCTCCAAGTAATCTCCAACAGCTACACCAGGTAGACCTCTTCTCTTTTTTATGTTTGGCGCATTCTAACAGGAGAGTATGCACATACATAGTTGAAATGTAGGTGTGTAATGGATGCGTGGGTAATTTACATGTGTATATTTTGCATATGTACCTTTAACCTTACATATGTTTTTTGTATGTTTATAAACAGTCGATAAATACAATTAAATAAAAAAATTTTTTTTCACACAAAATCTGGTAATTTTTACCTAGTAATGTGTAAATGTTTCAAGTCTGTGCGATGGATGTGAAACTTATATCATCATAGGTTAATTTAAATGGGAATTAAGTTATGCACTTTGCCTTTATTTTACAGACTAGTAACAATAAAGCATTGTACGTGTTCTTTTGTGCATAATTTGCGGTTGTGAGCATTCAAGCGCTATGTATTCGCATATACCACACTGTAGTTAACACACTGACAGGTGTGTAATACCACTTTTAGTAAAAAATTATAGTTTGTAATAGTAACATTGTAGCAACACTTGCAGACAACGACGGTGTCAGTGGTGTTATAGATGGTAAGTCATCGACTGATGATGATTCCGACTTCATATTATAGTAGAGTATGCGATCACTGTAATATGCAATCTGCTTTCCGCCATCGACACCCACATCGACGAACTTACGTCTGTTTTACACGATGCTCGTTTGTATACTGTAAATACTGTATGCTATTTTGTGTTTCTCACCATGGGGTTGGCTCAGTAGATGACTGCTGGTGATCTGATGCATACGTCTGCATGGCTGATGGACTGAAATATGTTACCTCATCCACTCGTTTGCTGTCTAGCCAGGGAAGTTGACCTCTCAACTTGTTTACACTCGTTCATCTTTCCATGTTGGAGGTGTCCTACTTTTTCTTTTCTTTGATGCTCGTTCTCGTTGTATCTTACACAAGCTCCTGGGATGTGGCGTGCATGTATCGATAGCACTACCTTCTCCCAGTCAAGAATCTCTTCGTTCTGTTGCAGATAGGCAGGTAGGGGCGGATTTTATTTTGTTTTGCACGAGAAGAAATTCTTTATGCAGGTATGTATGTGCGCACGATATCGTTGTAGAGTGATGTTAGTGATTTCATCTTTCCATATATCAATACGATTTTCTGACCGCTGTAACAGCATGTGTTCATTTCCATTATTTCATCTCGGCGAGAGAAAAAGCAATTCGGATCAATGCGTGTTCGTACGAACTGTTTATGTATACCTGAAAGAGAGTAGGGTGGGCAGAAGCGTTTATCTCTACTAACACCACTTTATTCGAAGCGTTATTTTATAAACATGCTAATATCTACAGATTAATGTAGTAAAATCTAAATAAATGGGTACCACTTACTGAATTCATGTGTAATATCTAATTAGAGTGGTTAGAAATGGCTTATAAGAGTTTGTAGCAGTGTTTTCCTTATTGTTTCTGCACTTCACCTACGTACAGCGCTCGATGCTCCCGCAATATGCATTTGATGGTAAATGCATATAACTATTTTTGCTGTTCAAATCGATTTTCTACAGCACGTAGCAATGTCGACACACTTGCAGATCTTTTAGTTCAAATACATGTTTTTTATGCTATAAATGATATAAATTCAAATATGACCATGTATAGATAACGTTCAAACGAAAACATTTTTTTCCTTTTACTTGATTCCTTTCATAAAGGGAAGTGCTTGTGTGACACGACTGGTCTGCCATCTCAGAGCGTAATACATCTCTCTCGCATAGTGTTATGTACCATCCCTTCGAGTTGGCGAGAGCTACACGGTGTTCGTGTCGCTGGCTGGTCACCTGAGTTAGTTGATCGAGCAACGTCGGCCGCGTCGGCCGTGTTCTGCTGCCAGTGATGTAAATGTTGTCTGAATATGATGGTTTCGTTTCACTCGGTTCGTGCAGATGGCGATATACTCACCAGGACGACATGGTCTTGTCTAGGATCCTTTAACACGGCATACAGCACTCGGCGCATGTGTGTAATATGCCATTTCGTTGGTTTTGGTAAGTGTTAATACTTATTTTCCTTTACATTTTGTTTTTATAACTGTTTACATCACCACATTGCAGTGTTAACCTTATCGTGTCTCTGCGTCTCGGCTTCGTGAAATTATATTTATTTAGGCTAACGGGGCATACAGTGTTCGATGCTCGTGCAAGTTGTTAAATCATTATAACTATTTACTCTTATGATTTTTTTATACATCCGTTTGTCTCAGTGTGTAACGACGATGTCACTCTTGCAAAACTAATGGTTTAAATGATACATATTCAAAATATAAAAAAATACTATTTTCTTTTATAGGTATGTTCTAACGGATTAGTCGATCGCTCAGTGCTGGACAGGACGTGCGCGTTGTGCTGCTAGTAATGACTAAATCTAACGGTTTCGTTTTACTCGATTCGTATGGAATATGTTTACTATTCTGTTGTACTGGACAGGAAGGACTGGCCTTGTATAGCATCTTTTAACATAGTGTGCAGCACCTGACGCATGTGTAATAAGTGATTGCAATGGCCGATACGGGCATATAACTATTATTATATCTGTTTATATCAGTGTCTGTAGCAGTGTTGTCATTATTGTTCACACACTTCACAATAATACTTTTCTGTCTAACATAATGTTCGATTCTTGAGCAATATATGCAGGTTGTTAAATGGCTATAACCATTTTGCTGTTATAACTGTTCACATCAGCACGCAGCAGCAACGTCTCTTTGTGCTAGTAATGTTTTAACTGTATGTATGTGCTTGTAGCTAGTTCTAGCACTATACATGACGTGTATTTACATCAGTATAAACTGTTCGCCTATACTATATAAGTGAATCCCTCTGTTAATGAAAAAGCGCATGTATGATTCGGTTTGTATACCACCCTGCCTGGAGCTCTGATGGGTCTCTCGACTAGCGATCTGTGCCATTCCTTCATCTTGGCGAGGCGTGAATGGTGCCTGCGCTGTCAGGCGGTCACATGGGCTGCCTTACATATTATCTCACGATGTTGTTTGGTCGCTCAACAACGACCGGGTTGGACATGTTCTGCTACTGGTGTTAGCTGTACTCTGAATTCATCAGTTATGTTTCACTCAGTTGGTAAGGTAGTAGTTTGCCATTCTATCATTCTAGTCAGGGGCTGCCCGATCTTTTAGCACCGTCTAACACAACGCTCGGCGTATATGATGGATGGTAAGTGCTTATAACTGGTTTCCTTTACATTATGTTTTTTATATATATTTTGCATCGTTGTATAGTAGTGATGACCTTATCGTTCCAGCACTTCACAATGATAATTTTTTTCATCTAATGTAATGTACAGCACTCGATTCTTCTAATATATACACAGTGTTAATTGCTATTTGCGCTGTACTTACATACCTACCAGTTATTGTATATATCTCAAATGGCTCGGATATTATAGCTAACTTTGCTTATAAGTGTGCTTAGGTAATACTTGTTCTTCATAACCCTTTTCGAAGTTGGAGCTGATGCCTATGTTATGAATTTGGCAACTATACTTCAAAAAGTTCAAAAATTACATCTAACTAAGATTATAAGTACACAAGGTTACAAGTCTGTCTGGCGAGTGCGCGCGTATCTGCCTTATTTCCACTTCTATCGGTCCGCATGCGACGGTAGTATTGTGGTTTTCACACCGCACAACTCCAGCATTTTTTGAGTTCACACTTAAAATTAATTACCAGCGCTCCTGGCGAACCATGAGCGAACACAAGATGGCGACCAGCGATCCTAGCTGCCACCAGTGGAACTTCGCTCTCGTGGCGAGTGCAAGAATCAAAGATGGCCACAAGCACACACTCTAGCGACCGATGTGGGAATCAAAGATGAACGGCAAACAATATGGCCGCCTCCAGCAGACGACGGTCGTCACCAGCAGACGACTACAAAACAAGATGGCCCACTCCAGCAGACGACAAACGAGATGGAAGTATAAAACCCCATCCGGGAATGAAAGAGAGTGAATGAAAAAAGAGAGGAGGAGATAGAACGAAGGAAGAGAGAGAACGAAGGACGAGAGAGCGAGAGGAAGAGAAAATAATAAAAGGTGTAATGCAAAAGAAAGAAATCTTGGGAGGAGCATGAGGAAACCCTCTGAAGTAAAATCCAAGATGGATGCCGTCAGAGATGAATGAGCTATCAGGAAGATTCAAGTCGGAATGCAAGGGCAGGTAGAGACAGTGTTCTAGCTGACAATATGACCGACTACATACTGGCTGACAATACGGCCGCAAGGAATGATTGCACAATCCGGATGGAGTTATCGCAATTTCCGGTACAACCATCTGTGATATGATATATTCCGGATAAAATGTGCAATTCAGGGAAAAAGGGAAATTCCGAGGGAGAAAAGGGAAATTCAGAGGGGAAGAAGGCACATGCAGAGGGAAAAAAGGCACTTCCCAAGGGAAAAAAGGGATATTCCGGCGTACTGACTGCCAAAATGCCGGCTCCGACGTCATCCAAGATGACCACGTCAGTCCTGTCGACCTGATGCAGGCTGCACTTGCGTCAGACTCCCCCTTCCATACTACTGATATTATTATTATTTCACTCCAAGAAATGAACGGCCGTTAACAATTTTAGGAATGTCTGTTGATATCTCGTCTGGGCGTAAAAACCCGCAGTTCTAATATTTGTATTTTTCTCCTCGAAAGTTTTAGGCTCTCTAATTGCGAGTAGTTGCTTTTGTCAGTGGATGAGGGGAGAAAATTAAAATCTATTCTGTCTCGGTATGTACTTCATTGGCAGGCAAGTCAAACTCAGCCTGGAGTTTAAGATTTTAAATATTGCCATATTTGATAAATTGCAAGGAATGGCAAGATGGTAAAAATTACATAAGATCTTTCTTGTGGAATTTTAATGCAGGTTTTAAAGAGAGATTTTCCAAGTAATACCATTGAAAATGAATGTTAAGTGAGAGAATTTAGAATCCAAGCTAAAATTTTGCATTCTTTTTTTTTTTTTTTTTTTTTGGCCTTATATAGCCATAGAATTGTTTGTTACGAAAGTAAGAAAATATGTATTTACTTTCCATGTTGGAAATATTGTTGATAATTATTACAGAGGTGTTATTATTGTAAAATACAGTTTTATGATATTTTTAATAAGTCAATATGGGATTGGATTTTCATAGAAATTTTTTTCATATAGTACCTGAGGTCCAGTAAGTGGACAGTATTTCCAAAGATAATATTTTTAAAATCTTAGGTTCTCAAAGAATCTGTCTTATAACAGATAATATTTCTGAAATCATAGTTTTTCAAAGAAAATGTATTGTAACATAATATTTTTGAGATCGTAATGATTTTTTTTCCATGAATATGTGTAAACTATATTTATATATACATCAAATCTATGTTTTGAGGACGAAATAAATGAAAATGGAACTGAATAAATTAACATTCTTCACACTTCATGTTTTGGAACTTATAGCAAACTGACATTCCTGACCTACTTGAGAAAACCTTTGTGTTGGTTTTTGCCATTTTTTTTACTATATGCTCAGATCATTTTTGGGACTCGGCCTTGCTACATCTTTGGGTCAAGGAAGCAGCAAGGACCTGAGATGCTGCATCGTATTCTGCTATTTCTAAGTGAGTGGTTTTTGAGATTTTTCTCTGAGGGATGAAACGTGAAGTGTGTGGTGTTAAATAGGTACTTGTAAATAACCTTCAGTGGTGATTATGGAAACGTTTGTTAGGGTTAATTTTATGTGTGGTACTAATTTGTATAATGTCTGCAGCAACTGCTTGGATCCAATGGTTAACCAAGTCATCACTCCTATCGATGTTGTCAGATGCTGGAGTTGATGTGGAGGAGAGTGAGACCCTTGATAATCTACGTGGAAAGGCGCGGTCCCTGGTACAGAGGGATGGGAGCAAGGAGGCTGGTGCAGGGAACACGGCGGTGTTTGGCGAGCCAGTACCAGTTTTTAAATTAATAAAGCATGTGCCACCCGAACTGACAGCAAAAATTCCTAAATTCACTAAAACCACTCTGGAAGCATTGGTAGAATTTTTTTGTCAAACATAACGCGGTAATTGCATCACAGCTATGTGACAGATTTTGTATGCGGTACCTTTATTAAGGGTCCCTGAAACTTTACAACCTCTCTTTGGTCAGGCTAGGGAAGGAAACTGGAAAATTTCACAACTAATTAAGGCATGTGTAAATAAGTTTTCTAGTGAAATAGCCTTTACAAATTTTCGTTTGAGATTGCTGGAATGTCGGCAGATGCCTGATCAATCGATGCAGGAGTTTGTTAAACAATTTTTGGGAATGGCAAATCTGTTAGCGTATCCATGCGATGAAGAATATTTTACCCAGATTATCTTTCATAATCTTCCATGGTATAGTCGTTATTTCTCTTTTGTTAGTAAACCGGCATGTTTGACTTAGTTGTTGAATTTGGTGAGCGACATGGAACAAACTATCAGGGATTCTGCTAGGGAGGTGAGATTGCTTGAGGTTAAATTTAGTGAAAAGGAAAAGTCCATGCAAAAATCAGCCAAGTCCTATTCTGTTTGCGGTAAGAATAATCATATAGCTAAAAACTACTTTCATCGTCAGTCGGTTTTTAAAATCAATCTAAGGAAGATTCAGGTCGTGCCAAGGAGAATACTGGTACTGGGTAATCCTAAACGCCCTCTTTCCAAGGAAATGGGGACAGGCCTGTGAAGGGAAGGTAGTTGTGGGCAAAATCGATCGTCCTAAAGATATTGTATGTTTTAATTGCCAACAGAAGGGCCATTTTAAAAGTAATTATCCTGTGAGTAACAGTAATATTGGGGATAAATATTCAGTGCAAATAATGTCTTTTGAGCGCCGTTACGAGTAACTGTGCATTACTGTGGCGATAGCTGACACACTGAAGCATCATGCTCCCTTATCAATTAAGGTTTTTGTAATTTTCTGTTGAAGGATTTGCTCAAGGGACTTGTTAAAGTACATCGATGGGAAAAACTATATTTCGCTATGGCTAATGGCGAGTACTTAATTCCAAGGTTTTGGATATTTTTCAAATCAAGATTGCAAATTTTGCATGGAAATTTTCTTTTCGAATTTTGCCAGGTCTTAGCCATAACCTCATGCTGTGAGTGGATTTAGTTAGGAAAACCTGTATCTTTGTTGAATGTAACTCAGGAAAATCTGACATTGGCTTTCTTCCCTTCTCAATCTATTGAGGTAATATCTAAGAAATTTAGTACTTACGAAATTTCGGCAAAATCTGTTCATTGTAAGGTCTATAGTCAAGAAAAACCACTTCACCAGCTCCAGAGAGATTTCTCTGATGTGATTACAAATAATTTAGGCCACTATAGTAAACAGCCTATCACCTTGAAGCTTAAGAATCATGACCGTGTATCCTCTGTGTCATATCGGGTGCTACCACCTAAAACGAAAATCTTTAAAACAATAATTTTCGAATTGGAGAAGGATGATATAGTAGAGATATCTGAAAGTAAATTTTCCAGTTCCGCTATTTTGCTCCAAAAAACACCAGAGGATTTTGGAGTAATTTGTGACTATAGAAAGGTCAATACTAAAATATATGTACACCCTTACCCTCTGCCCACTTTTCTAAGTGGCTGAAATAATGGTAAACATGTATGTCATATGTGTGCTTAAGTTAAGTATGATTTTAACCTGGGCTGTGGTAGGTTAGCTTATGGTAGGTTATAACTGATTTTTCTGGCCTTCGGTTGATTAAGGTAGGTTAGGTTTTTCAGGCTGTAGTAGGTTAAGTTATGTTATTTTCACAGATGGTAATAACGTTTGTGTTAGATTAAGGGCAGGCCTCAGCTGTATAGTTGCTTATTATACTTGAGTTATGATGGATATTGTGGTTGGTGTATTGGGTGGTGCATTCGATTAGTAGTACTGAATTTTCTTTTTCTTTAGTTATATTAGATGAGCTGTTTGATGGTCTGGTATGATTTGGGTTATAATGGGTGGTTAGTTAGTATGGTGGTATAGTGACTAGTATATATTTGACTGGTGTCGACCATTAGAACATAAGTATGTACAGTAAGTCATTTTTTCCTGTAGTCAGTGTGGACTGAATTATTAAAGTATGGTTGAGCTATAGTAAAAGTCATGTACGATGAGTATATTTCGTACGATGTTGGTTGGTATAGTAAATAGTATGCATGAGTTACAGTGGCTGGTATGGCACCTGTGCGCGGGTATGTAAGCAGGCAGTTCCTTTTTTGAATGTTTTTGTAGTATATTTTTATAATACATTTTAAACATAAAAATGAATTTTTGTTTTTTATTAAAACCTCTATTGTCAGGTAACAAGTGTATCTTCCACGGTTTAAAAATATCACAATAAAGTAAATACAAGTCTAATACCTACAGTTATGAAGACTTAAACATGTATTCCAGGAGATAGAAAATTATAATTGCAAACTGAATTTCACGAGCCTGGCCCTAAGAAATAGCAAATAATATTCACTTGCTACTATAAATATTCGTTTGCTTACATCCCAGCTAGCGAAAAAAATTCTTTCCTCTACATAATTATTTTTAAAGAATATATAAATAACGATCAATCAACAAACAATGCTAGTATATGCCTATAATACTCCGAAAGTAAGAAAAGGTTTTTATACAACACTCGCCTTTAAAAGTTTTTAAGATGGTAAATATTATGAATTTAATTGAAAAATTCTCCAATAAATGTGGTTATGTACCATATAATTTGGCTGAAAAGATATGTAAATATATTAAAACGAAGTAATGGCAGCCTCTTGGTTTTGGTGGCTATTATACATTTAAGTATTGCTGTCCATGGTTGCTCTGTAGATCTTTGTTCAAATGCCTGGCTTCTATTCAAGAGGTCGTTAATGAACCAATGTTGCATTAAAAATTCATTTTCGATACAATTTACAGTACTTTTTAAAATTATTTCGGCATTTTTCAAAATAAAATTAAAATTAATTTTAGTAAAATAATTCTACTTATTTATAAATGCATCAACTCCTAGTTGTTTGATCGTTTTGACAAGGCTGCATAGCGGTACGAGTGATCACGGTCATTGCCCCCCCCCCCCAAATTCCTATCAACCAGTTGCATCGTGTTGTCGCCTGCCACACGCACCTGTCATAATAGGTGCGTCTGCCTCACATGACTGTAATGAGAGAGACAAGTGAAAATGGAAAGAGAGAAAGAGATGCAATAAGACAGAGACAAGAGAGAAAGGAAAGAGATAAAGAGAGATAATAAAAGAGACAAGAAAGAAAGAGATTAAATGAAATAGAAGAGTGAAAGAGAGTAAGAAAGAGATAGACTTAGAGAGACAAGTTATAAAAAAAAAGAGAAAGAGACGTATATATTTAAAATTTTACAAATTTTTCATAATATTTTTTATAAATTTATTGCTTTTAAAACCAAAAAATTATGGTCTTAGCAATCGGTTACGTAATCGATATGGCATCATAAACGTATGCGCCACGAAAAGAGGAATCCGGTAATATATAAAGCTCAATACTTTCAGACACTTGCACCATCCTTGACCGAAGAACGTAATGCTGGAATTACCCCAATCTCAAAAGATCTGAGCACTAAAGAACAATGACAAAAATGCCGAAAATATAAGTTTTCTTAAGTAGGGCAGGAATATCATTAGTACGTGAAAAGTTCAAAACATGATCTATGGAAAAACTTTCTTCTATTGAATTCAACTCTAACTTCTAGTTTTCAGCAAACATCGACCTTTTCTTTAAACATTATCATCTCCTTCAAACATTTTAAATAGTAATACAAAATTTTATAAATGTGTATATCTTTACACAAACACTTAGGGAGAAATAAACTCAAAAATATTTGCTGCCCTAATGCAGTAATTTCATACTACCTCCCAAATACCGGAATAATTTAGGTACAAATTATTTCTAAAGAATCTTACCTGTACAAAATATTTGGTTAAAAATCAAAGCAAATCTAAATTTCAATAAAAATATATTAAAAGGCAACATTTATGGCCAGCAATGTTTGAATACTGGCTAAAAAACAATCCAAAAGCCAGTCTATAATAACGCCTGTATATTACCAGAGAAATTTCCAACATGGAAATTATATAATTTCTTTTCAAAGTGATTATTCATTCTCTGGCTAACCAGCCAACTAAAAGTCATGTAAAACATAACTTGGTTTCAAATTATTTCCTTTTGACTCACCTTACATGTGTCTGGCAAACACCCATTTTGAAAATGTCTTTCAAATTTCAATTAAATTTCATATCATAAGTAATTTTGCCATTCCTTGCACATTTATAAAATCTGCAATAGCGAAAGTTATATAAATAATCTTAAAAACTCCAGGCTGAGTTCACTTGCCTGCCATTTAATACAATGCTTTGCAAAATATTAATTTTCTCCTCTCGTCCATTGACCAAAGCAACTGCACACAAGTAAAGAGCCTTAACTTTCGAGGAGAAAATACAATTGGAAAAACATCACGTTTCTATACCCAGACGACTGCCCAGAAACAAACTTAAAACATTAAATTGTCATTTTTCAGATTCCAGTCAGAATTATATTTGCAAGCAACATATATACTTGGAAAATTTTCGTTCAGTTGGGCATCTAACCTTGCATCAAAGTGACGTCATGACCTACCGTTTGAAGAACCTAACATTGTGTAATAAGATAATATTCAAGTTTCATATCTTATGATAATGGATGGTCCCTCGAAGCCGATCGTCTGACTCTGAACGAACATTTTTCCACAGTATTTATAAAATCTCAAATCATTTAACTGTTAGAAGGATGAACATTATTCAACCTCCAATGATATAACATTATTTAACCCTACAGATACAACAGCCAATCAGGGTGTAGTTGACCAAATATTGAACTGTCAACATTAAAACTTGTTAGTGGGAATATCAAAGTTCAATCTGCAGTAGAGGTGTCTTAAAAATGAACTTTCATTCCCAGAATTTTTCTGCAAAAATTTCTAAATAAGGGAGACACTGCATCACACGATCGTCGGTTTGAACTGCGTGCTGAATTTCGGCGCAGGTGACAACGCACCCCTGCCTGTTGGGGAAGGGTGAAGCAGGTGTGTGAACTAAGTGCCTCAGTTGTTCCGAGCGCCATGCTGCTACTTGTTGCGCCGACGCCGGCTGTGCATTCATTGTGACCAAGTGCTGTGAAAAATTTATTTCTGCCATGCCGGACCAAAACGTCACCAGCGCGCAGCATACAGGTTACAAACATATAGTTTGTAAGTAAAATCGGAGTAATCATATAAATTTTTGTCCATAATTTCACTTTCAGTACTGTTGTGTTTATGTAGGTAACGAACTTCAAACATTGAACATTTGAATTCTTTTGTTGGGGGGGGGGGGGGCATGCCAGAGACAACAAAATCACATAGATTATCATGGAGTTATCTCACCCTACCCCCCGCATACTTGAAGAATACTGCCAGTGAGAGAAATCTTCAGGAACCCAGGACAAGCTGGCCAGCCTCGAAGTAGACTCCAACCACTCCTCTTCATTCACCATATCCTTGCGGAGAACGATCTCCACTGGACCAAACAAGAACACTTGCGCAAAAATATGATCCATTATTTTCAGACAAAAACAAGAGTACCTTCCCAGCTGCGATGAAAAATAAAGTGGGAATACCCAAATGATCCTCCCAAAATCTGACGAGCCTCCACGAGGCAGAGATGTCGCTATTGTAAGACAATATCTTGCAAATACAAAACTGATTAAAACCCTTTCTTATTATCTCAATTAAAGAACAAAGTACACAATCAATATAAATACAAAACCCTCTTATATCCTACAAATTGTCAGTGTCAGCCCCGAGGGAGTGTCCAAAGACTGACATAAAGATAAAAAACATACAAAACATAACCCCAATAAAATACAAGGAAATCTTTAAATGTCACATATCGACACTCTTACACCTAAAAACTATTTATCAGAAAATATCTTTCAGTGGTTGCCAAAAATTCTAAGTGCTCCAACCAAGTGGGAAGTACACATCTTCAACTGTGTCACATGACACTTAATTAGTGCCCCTGCATGAGCTATATCCTCGAGGATCACAGTAATGGGAATAAGAAATCGCAACATACGGAATAGTCCTTGGCATTTCGGAGCTAGTTTAGCACTAAAATGTGCTGCCCTACTACTAAGATAATACGTCTCAACCATTAGCTTATCCCTCACCTGAAAAGATACAGTACCATCAGCATATACTTACCTAGCAGCCTGTTTAGTATGATACTGTCGCAAACTTTTGAGTGGCCTAAGCCTACACAAATCTTTTTTGTTGACAGCCTCCCAACATAAACGATGCAAGTCCCAAACATGAATAAGAGGATGAAACAAACTCCTTCCAAAGAAAACCTCAGCTGGAACCTTACGTGTAGCAACATTGATAACATTGTTAAAGGCTAACAAAAGTTGATATAATACCAGATCCCATTCTTTATGTGAGCCAGTCTGAAAGGCTCTCAAAGCTATCTTGAGGCTTCGATTATATATTTTGACTAAATTAGCCTTGGGATAGTAAGGCGTGGTCTGCAGCAACTTCACTCCCCAGGCAAAGGCAACATTTTCATTTAAACAGACCCGAAGTAAGTAGCATTGTCAGTAACAAGGCTCATGGGTGATCCAAATACACGAAACATCCATTGTCTGAGAATTTTACAGATTTCTACTAATTTTGTGGATCTTAAAGGGGAAAAAACACAACATTACTGAAACTGTCTACCACTATAAGAGTTGATGAAAACCCAGCAGTGGTGCGTGGTAAAGGACCGAAAAACCTCTAGATATACACATTCCCATGGAAACATAGGAAACCTGGAACTATAGGGACTAAAGATTTTTGCATTACGGCATTTAGCCCTTTGAAAGTCAAGACAATATATGAAAAGATCTTCAATTTCCTTACTCATCCCGGGCCGAAAGAACATCTCATTTATTCTGGGCACAGTCTTGTCCTGTCCCAGATAGCCCCCCAAAATATGTATTATGATAGTACTGGAAAAGTAGGTCACATAAAGCCATGGGAACAAAAAATGTTCATCATAAGGTTTTAGGATCCACGTGTCCTATAAATCCTTTCCTAACCTCATATTGCCTCCCTTTTCCGGTATCAATCTCAGTCTTAATCTGACACACAAAGGACCACTCTTCTGGTGATGCTATAAACTCACATAGGTTTGAGGGAAACCCTGAAGAACCTTCAGAGATTCCCTTTCAGAACTCTGTTCCCTACTCTTAGATATCACAACCCCGGATTCACAAATATATCCTGCCAGAGTAGTTTGCACAGACACATTATAACCGACTCTGGAGTCAAATATCCAACTAGATGACACAATATAATTTACACTATCACTACAAATTTCAGTTTGACTGCCAGAATCAATATGAGCACTAGAAATTACGAAATAACCAAATGAACCATCAATATTAACACTAGAAATCCCAGGAGAAAACACTTCAACCTGCTTTACACTCACAGGCTCTGAGGTCTCAGTACAAAATTCCTGTGGATCGAACATATGGGTTAGAGCATCAATTACCCCATTGTTGACACCTTTCATATGCTGGACCATGAACTTAAAACAAGTGAGCCGCACCAACAAACAGACCAACCGTCCAACAGGTTTATTTATGGAAGAAAACAGGCTTATTGCTTGATTGCCAGTATGCAAGGTTAACTCCGCACTTTCCAGATAATCCTTGTATTTTTTCATGCCATAAATGGCAGCAAGGACTTCTTTTCCACGATCGGAATATTGTCTTTCTGCAGAGCTTAATAAGCTACTAGCATGAGAAACTGGTGCTAGACCACCATTCAACTGTTGGCACAACACTTTCCTTAATGCTATCGAATTCGCATCTACTTGTAAGATAAAGTGCTGATCGAAGTGTGGCAACTGCAAAACTGGAGGAGTGGAGATCTTCTCCTTAAGTAGGCAGAATGCATGCCATTTAAATTCCTTCAGTTAAAGTTAACCCTTTTTCTCTTTAATGTATTTAGTGGTTCAGCTATTTATTTGAAGTCGGGAATGAATTTTGAGTAAAAATCCATTAAGCCGATGAACATACCAACACCCCATAGATTTTTGGGGACAGGAAAATTAACTATGGGTCTGATCTTTTTGGGGTCCATTAAAAGGGTCTCTTCAGAGATGACGAAACCAAGGTGTCTGACATAAGTCTTCGCCCATGTCACTTTATATGGATTGACCGTTAATCCCAATTCCCTCAAAGCTGTAAGAATAAAAGTCTCAAATGTTCTAGATGATCCGGGAAGGTTTCGCTATATTCACATACATCGTATGAATAGGTAAACAAAAACTCATATTGATACTTCCTTCACACTTGAAATAACACACGCGACATGGTTTAAGGTCCACAATTTACACCCGTTGGAAGTCGCTCCCACGATAGAGTCCCCATGAAGTAACAAATGCCAATACCTCGCGTGAATCGGGGTGCAAATCACATTGTAGAAAGGCAGAATTAAGATCGGACACACAGATATATCTCGCCTTTCCTACAAGCTAGAATACATTTTCAATGGTTGGCAATGCGTAAGGGTCTACATAGATCTTATTATCGACTTTTCTATAGTCGCAAATGACTCAAAATTCCCCTGGTGTTTTCTTTGGGAGCAAAAAGACAGTACTAGAAAAATTACTCTCAGATATCTCCACTATATCTTCCTGCTCTAGATCTGAAATAATTTGTCAAATATATTCGTTTTTGGGGGTGCCACCCAATATGGCACCGAGATTACAGGGTCCTGATCCTTAAGCTTCAACACAATAGGCTGTTTACTATAATGTCCTAAGTTATGGGTAATCATATCGGAAAAATCCCTCTGTATCTGTTTTATTTTACTTTCTTGGCTATTATCCTTGAAGTGAACATATTTTACAGAAATAGCAAAAGTGCTAAATTTCTTAGGTATTACTTCAATGGGCAGGGAAGGGCAGAAAGCAAACGTTATTTTTTCCTGGGCTACAGTCAGCAGAGCTTGGGTTTTACCAAAGAAATCAACTCCAATCATAAGGTCGTGACTAAAACCAGGCAAGATCCAAAAAGAAAATTTCAATGAAAAGTTATGCAATCTTGATTTTAAAAATAGCCAAACCCTTGGAATTTATCACGTCCCCTTTGTGATAGAAAATCCCAGTTATTCCCCTTGGCATACCTTAGCAAGTCCCTTGGGCAGACTATTCAGTATAAAATTACAAAATCTTTATTAATAAGAGAACAGCATGCTCCAGAATCAAGCAAAGCCACCACTACTATTTGGTCAGCATTCGCCACAAGAATGTACAGTAATTCATAACGGGGCTCAAAAGACATTACTTGCACTGAATGTTTACCCACAATATTACTATTACTCATAGGACAGTAATTTTCAAAACTACCATTCTGTTGGTAATTGAAACAAACAATATCCTTATAACAATATATTTTACTTACAGCTACCTTCCCGTTACGGGCCTGCCCTCTGATCCCCTGAAAAGATAATGTCTGGAAATGCCAAGAACGAGTAGTCACATTGGCACGACCTGAATCTTCTCTTGATTGAGTTAAGGAACAAACAGACCGATGATGAAAACAGTCCTTAGCAATATGATTGTTCTTACCACAGACAATACAGAATGTAGCAGATTTTTGCAAAGTCTTTCCTTTTCACTAGATTTAACCTCGGGCAATGCGGCATCCCTAGCACAATCCCAAATAGTTCGCTCATCATCTGTCACTAATTTCCACAGTTCTGACAAAGATGCAGGTTTAGTAGCAATACAAAAGTAACGGCTATACAGTGGATGGAGATTATGGAAGATAATCGGTGTAAAGTATTCTTCCTGATATGGATACACTAACACATTTACCATGCCTAGCACTTGTTTAACAAACTCCTGCATTAATTGATCAGGCATCTGCCTGCATTCAAGCATTCGCAAGCGAAAATTTCTGATAGCTATTTCACTTGAGCACTCATTTAAACAGGCTTTAATTAGTTGCGGAAATTCTCAATTTTCTTCCCTAGCCTGGCCAAACAAAGACTGAAAATTTTCAGGGACCCCGAACAAAGCTATGGCATACAAAACTTGCCGATCACAAAGCTGTAACTCGATTACCGCGTTAAGTTTATAAAAAAATCTGGAAACCCGTATAGAATGGTTTTAGTCAGTTTCGGAATCTTTGCTGTCAATTCTGGTGTCATATGTTTAAATAATTTAAAAACTGGGATTGGCTCACGATGCACCACCGTGTTTCCTGCACTAGTCTCCTTGCCCACATCCTTCCGTACCAGGGACCACGCCTCCACCTCGACTCCTGCGTCCAACAACATCACAAGAAGTGAAGACTTGGAAAGTTGTTGTATCCATGTTGTTGCTGCAGACATCATGCAAATTAGCAACATACACAGAAATAGTCCTGAATATTTCTTCCCTAATTTTTACTGAAAATTACTTGCCGATACTGGTTCAACACCACATACTTCATGTTTCATCCCTCAAAACAACTCCTATACCCGGCACATAGGAAAATAGCAGAGCTGCGCAGTTACTCAGACCCTTGCGACATATTTGAAACCAACGACATAGCAAGGCCTCGTGTCTCAAGTATCGTTTTCGCGCCGAGTCGATTTAAACAGATTCGATTCCCTTCTTCAATTCCCACTTTCTCATTAGTCTCAGTGCTTTCTTCCATATTCATTTCTCCAGTTTGTTTATCCCTGATATTCGTCAGGTGGTTATCACTGAGTTTATTTCCTTACAGATCCCCCCCCTCCCGGGTAGCTTCATTAATGAGTTGCATACTAGTTGTACCTTAAAAAAGTTTATTCCTATTTCTCACCAGGAAACTCCCGGTTTTTATAGAGGGTCAGTAGGTGTATTTTAGGGATCTTGGCGCACACCACTAAACCAATCAGTTGTGAGTTATTGTGATACACTTGTTAACACGAAAGTTTAAAAAAGCAAAGAAAATTGTGACAAAGAATTAGATGTTAAGTTACAAAATTTCTTACCAGTCAGTAGGGAAATTAAAGGAAGAAAAATCACATACATTTTATTTAACTGCAAAGTGGGGTAAAACTAATAATATTTTTCACTTCAATAATAATAAATTTTCTTTATTTTTATAATGGATTGTACTGATTAAAGTTACTACTGGTAATGATGTGACTCTTATTAAGGCAATAACAATAGGTTACAGTAAGCCTTTTGATGCTAAAATAGGTGATAATTTATCTTTTAAAATAACAAATAAATAAATAATTTCTTTATATTGATGCTTAGGTTATAATAATAGGCATATTCGTGAAATATAAAGATTAACTATTTTATTTTTTTCTATTAAACGGTGATGACTACGTCTCAGCAGCTTCAGCTGGCTAACACTTGGCGTTTGAAGTGCAAGAAAGTCACCAAAAATAATAATAAGAAAAATTAAAGTACTAGAAATGTACGATTAGTTAAAAAAATAAAAGTTCTATATGCAATTATAATAAATCACCATTTAAAAGAAAATTTTCCCACTGCGAGAGAAGATATTAATAATGAATTATATAAGATGGCAAGAATAAATGTTTCAAGTAAAGTAATTTCGTATGGAACAGATGATTTATGCAAATTGATCTTGTAGAAATGAATACTGGTAATTTAAAAGGTATATCACATATAAACAATGGATGCAAATATATTTGGACAATTATCGATGTTTTCATTCGAAATTTACATTTGTTATACCAATTAAATATAAAACTGCCTAATATGTAGTAAATACTTGTGAAAATATTTTTATTAAAAGAAAACCTAATAATTTACAAACTGATAATGACTCGGAATTTTATATTAAAACATTTAACGAACTTAAAAAATATAATATTAACCATTATTCTTCATTTTCTGAATTGATAGCTAGTGATGTAAGATTTAATCGAACTTTGAAAATATAACATGGAAGAAATATGCTTCGAATGGTTTATAAATGTGATTAAGTGAAAGAATACAATAATTCAAAACATGGAACTATTGGTATAAAGCCATTTAAATTAATTAAAAACAATGAAAAAAATTATTGCAAATAAATTTTATGAATATTTTTAAACCAAAATATAAAGTTGGTGATGTTGTCCATGTTAACAAATTAATTAAATTTTCCAAAAATGCCATACTGTTAATTGGTCAATAGAATTGTTTACTATTTGTAAAGTTTTAAATTATTACATGCCTACTTACAAATTAAAAGCTACTAAAGGAGAAGAAATAGAAGGCAATTTTTATGAACATGAAATCATGTAAACTAACTATCCAAATAAATATTTTCTTGAAAAAGTTTTAAAAACTAAAGGCGAGCAGATTTATGTTAAATTGATAAAATTTGTAAGCTCACATAACTCATGGATTAATGAAACAGTTGTTTTGTAAAATTCAATTTTTTTTATAATTATCTTATTCAAATGAAAAAATGCAATAAATTGTTTTAATATTATTTTTAACATTCATTTTAACTTTTGTTTTAACATTCATTTTAACATCATTTTAACATTTGTTTTAATGTTCATTTTAACATTAGTTTTAATGTTCATTTTAACTTTCATTTTAACATAAACTTGTTTTTAAATTTTTTTAAATTTAATCAAGACTTTGACTTTATTTCTGTACTCCCCATTATTCATTTTTCGGCTCAAATCTATTGTAATAAGGCCATAATCATTGTCCCAACATTTTGAACAGATCTCTTAAAAAATTTTTATGTCATATCTCCACCACCAAAGTAATTAAAGGGGTGCTTAAATTAGCATCATTTTGTATAAATATTCTCAAAAAAATCTACCTCTTATTTAGGTATTTTTGAGTATGTTTGAGCTAAATTAAATATATTCAATTTATTTGTGTCTTCCTCTAGTGAAATAACCATGAACAATAACTTGATCATCTAAAATAACATCATCAAATACAATTAGAGAATCAATTTCATATTTATCTAAAAGAGCCATTTCATCATTAATATTTAAAAAGTATACAATTTTTTCTCTAACATAAGTTTTTCAGATGATATATTAAAATTAATTTGTAACTCAACATATTTACATTGATTTAACTTTTTTGAACAAACATACAATTTATTAAAATTTATCCATCCTACATTATAAATAAAATTTATCATCAAATTACTTTCTCCATACTTGCAATGATTCATCATTCTTTTTTAATTTCAGAATTATCTTCATGAATTAAAACACTCACACCCCATTTAACTTTGCACTACATAGGCTGCTTTAGCTGCCACTTCTTCATTTTATAATATTATTTTTTTTTGTAATAAATGGATAGTAAAGTGTTTATATTTACAAACAATAGTTCTATTTTAAAGAAAAACTTCATTATGCTATCATTCATAATGAAAAATCGTTTGTTTTGGTTAGTTTTCATACATAATTTTAATCTACAAATATGAACAATAATACTATAACAATTAAATATATGAATCCTAATGTTGATAAAATGAAGTTACAACTATTCCTAGAGGTGAATACAATATCGAGTCGTTAAAAGAAACTGTAATTTCTATTGACACATTTTCAACAATTACCATTGAGTTAACAGCAGATAATGTAAAAAATAGAATATCATTTAAATCTAAGTATTATATTAAATTTGTCGATCGACTATATGGTATTCTTGGTTTTGAAAGGAATATGCTTATTGAAGAAGTCAAAAATGTTGTAGCTATTAAATTACCAAATTTTGTCTCTTTTAAAACAATGAATGTACACTGTAATTTAGCACATAGTATGTTTATCAAAAATGATGTATCAAATCATTTATAAATTGATATAATAGCCAGTTTTCTACCAAAAATAGGTTACAGATTTAGGTATTATATTATTTAAAAGCTTACATGTCCAATTAAAAAAAATAATAATGAGAAATTTATTCATATTGTTTAAGAAATTAGAGATGACAATGCGAAGGCAATTGATTTTGTTGATGCTAATCTCGATATTGTTTTGGAAGTTAAAGATATTTAAAATACAATATAATATAAAAATTTATTAAAAACTGTACATTTTGATATCTATATGTTAATGTATATATTTCATTTTCCAATATAATTATTTTGTTATCATAAGGTCCTAATAGAATTTTATTAACTTCGATTGTATATATTTCATGCTTTCCACACCTTATTATATTCATTGTTATATACTATAATTTCTCTTTAAACAAACATTTCCTTTAGTCCCCAAATGTAATTCACTTATTAACTACACATTTTTTCACACCTTTCAATTTTTTTTATTTTCTATATCGTCAACCTAATAAGCATGCATTTTTGATCGTAAACCAACAAATTCTTTCATTATTTTACCAATACATTAATTTTTCATTTTTCGGAAAACTTTTTATTTATTTGAGGAATGTTATAAGTATTGTCATTTGGATAATCACTTGTATAAAACATTTCTATCATCGACTTCATATCTTCGTAAAAAATCTTGTATTTATGTTATAGGTGTATGAATCGGTATCTTGATAATATAATTCAATTTTAACCCCATATTTTGGTTTTATTACATTTTAGTGAAAATCATAAATTAATTCTTTCCTTAATTCTAAAATTGACATACCCACATTAATTGGGACTATTAAATATTATGTTTGTTTTATTTGTATGTATGGCTGCAAGATTCTCATTTAATAAAATACTTTTTTTGAAATACTATTAATTATTCGCATTTTTCTGCATCTGATATTAGTATTATATCAACTCTGTTTCTTATATTTTCCACAGTTTTACCAAACACTAAATTATTTATCAAATTATAAAACCTTTTTCGAAGATGTTTTTAGAATTAGTTCTCATCTCTGTATTCAAATCTGTATACCTTTTCAGCCAATAAGACTAATTAAACGTTAATATTACGTGTGTTTTAGTAAGTTTTAAACCATTATTTATACACTGTTTTAAATTATGATAGTGAATTACATACTTTTGTTTATTATCTAAAGTTGTTAATAATTTAAATTGATTTGTTCCTGGAACTACCTTATTTTCTGAACAAAATGGTATATCTTTATGTAAATTATGCAGTTCCTGAGGATATTCAAAATCAGTGCCTAATATATAACTATACTCAGAATCCTCCTCCAAATATAATATGTTTTAGTCCAGTAATCTAAATACTTTAATGTATAATAAACCCAATCGAAACCTCCATATGCTAAATGTTGTGACATTGCCCATCCATATAAATTATTAGCATCTAGATATGCTAAATAGTTTGATTTTTATTTGAATTAAAATCATCGAAATATTATTATTAGCTTAAACATATTGCTTACAACATTGCAATATCCCGCCTCTAATATCTTTTTCAATCATAAAAATCATATTATAATTGTGTAATTATTCTAGTGGTTGTTTAGTAATTTTTAACATTGCATCCCAAGATAATCCTGGGGCTGTATTATACCATGACAGATCTAAATCGTATGGAATTATAAATGTATTTCTAAAATTTTCAGTCACATCTGCTAACAGTAATATGTCACTTTTTTAAAATAAATCATGGTATTCACCAAGATTTTTAATATTAAATTGATTCCATACATATTTTCTGTGTTCATAATCATCATCAGTTATATCGGATTCGTTAAATTTATTTAAAAATTCACTTTTTTGTGGAAGTCCTGTTTCCTCAAATTTCTTCCAACTATTCATATAATCGTATGGATTTTTTAATAACTAAACCTACTTGTTCTTTTGGAAAATATGTATGTGTGTGTTTCATTTGATTTTTAGTTAAATTAGATGGTAATTTATATAAACAACTGGTCATAAATTTTAATTAGGTAATTTTAATTTCAGATTACACTATTACATACTGGATTTATAAATTTTCCACTAATATGATCATGATGTACTTCTTTGTTGTCCTCCATATATTCACATTCGCATACAGTAAATCTTTTTGATTTCCTATATAATATTCCTTCTTCTTTTGTTAGTGGATGCAGGAGTTTAATTTGTGAACATATTTCACAAATTTCTTCTATTTCCCTTTTCATAGATTGTATAAATATTTTATGAGCATTTGGACCTCGATACACTACTGGAGGCTTATGATCACCATAATTAGATACAATATAACAAAAACCAGCTGCTTCGTGGAATTGATATTTCATTGTGTATGATTAATCGTTTAGCTTTAAATCAATGTTATTTATTTGTTCTTTAGTAAGATTATATCTTTCTTTAAGTATTGCCTCACAAAGGTCATTATTGAATCATTCTATCTTAAAACTGGATACATTGGATAAATTCATTTTTTTTAATTCTCTCAGATTTGGCTTAACTGTTGAAATTTTCTATAATATTGATTCAAAATCTGCATATGTTGTGAAAGGAACCTCCATTGTATGTATAATTTCTTATATTTTATTTGCTCTCCTTTCAAAGGTAATTGAATTTTTACTGCTTCCTTTTTAGAACAATCCTCTGTAGGTTTATTTAAATTTTCTTCATAATAAAAGTATTGAGACACATATCACATATATAAGCCTTACATTTATGATTAACTTTCTGCATTGAAAGCAGTTTCGATAACTCTTTTATCCAATAATAATGGTAAATGGTGTCATATTTGAAATACAATGAATTTAAATGTTTTTCCTTTTAATGTTTTTTTAAGTTTTAGTGGATATACTGTTGTTTTATCTTCAATAGAGTATACGTTTATAGATGTATCAGCTTGATTTTGTATTTTTGGTATATCATCAATTTTCATAGGATATTCATATTTATCTATTACTTTTCCGATATCAAGCCTCACATTTTCATATTTAGTAACTCTTTGATAATCTTTTCCTGCTGGAAAGAATGCAAATTTTATTGTCCAAAAAAACATTTCTTACCATTATTTTTTAACATTTATGCATAGTTTTTTATCTTGAATCACTTCTGGTGGTCATTATATGATGCTCCATTTAATGGATTTTATATATATATATATATATATATATATATATATATAGAGAGAGAGAGAGAGAGAGAGAGAGAGAGAGAGAGAGAGAAAGAGAGAGAGAGAAGAGCTAATTGTATTCCAATGACGCTATCTTAAGTCCATCCTGAACCTCTTCTTTGAAATTCGGATAATTGTGTAAGTAATTCCTGTTTTATAATTGTATAAATCTTTACAAATTATCCTTCGATTATTATTCTATGATTAAATGACTGAAATGTAAATCGTTCCACTTGATTATTTTCTTGTTTGCGACAGTTGATATTTATTTTAATGTTAGTTTTTAGCCCCCTAAATGTTCTAATATTATTGTGTATTATCTCAAAAACATTATCTTTTACTGAAGTTAAAAAGTGACTCGGTTCTACTAATATAAAGCTATTTTCTATGTTATAAGTTGATATTCTACCTTTAAAAGTTTTATTAACTAAGTAATTTTTGTTGGTTGTTATTTTCTTCTGTTAACAAATAAATTATTAAAGAATGGAAATGTTTTTATCCAATTACTTTCTATCTTTGGGATATAAATCATTGATATATTCATTTGCTAAAGGCAAATTTGTAAAATTTACCTTTTTTTATCTGCTTTCTTTTTCTTCGCTCGTCTATAATCCCTTTGCATAAAATGGTGTAGGAGTTCTAATTATATAGTTTTTCCTTAGTCTGGTAATATATATATATTTTTAATATTTAGCAATATGTCACCAATTCCTCACTCCCTCATCGCTCATCACAGCTGTTACATAAGCCTCAATTTTTATAGTTGTATTTATAAGGAAAATAAATTTAATTGTATTTAAATTTTTATGTACTATTTGCTACCATACTTTTTTTTAAATCAAAATAACTCAATGTTTTAGTTAATGTAAGTATTGAAAGCAATATTTATTAATTATTTAGCTTCTTACTTTGATTATATTTAATTCATATAGATCTTCATATAGACCTTCATATATTCATTATAACATATTTTACTTTTTGTTATATTTTGGTCCTTAATAACTTTATGAAGATAAAATAGCTTTAATTATTTAGGTTCGTTACACACTTTACATGTTTTTGTTAGATAATCACAATTTTGGGTTTCGATTATTTTTTGTAGTGCCATATTGTGTAATTTAGAATTTTTATGCTTTTTGAGAGTTGTATTATAAACTTATATTCCAAATTCACACATTGCTTTCTCTTAGTTTAATTCATGACGTCTTGTACCTTTCAAGATGCAACATTTTTACAGATGTTATAAAGCTTATCTTTTGTTTTTTGATTAAAGTAAAAAATTTCTTTATTTAATAATTCAATACACTTTTATGAAATTTTAGTATTTTCCATTTCATGTGGCGTTTGTATAATTGTTTATTTATAAAGAAAAAATTTTAATAAAAGAATAAAAATTATTAAAAATTTTGTATTATTTTAATATTCATATTTTTTAATATGATTATTTTGATATTATTTTTAATTTCGAAATTTTTGCAGTTTTATTAAATTTGTTTCCTTTTAAATAACCCAAATCAAATTGCAGGCTCTGTTCAACAAGTTGAACCATTCATATGAATTGACTTAACTACATGACATCGAAATTGATAAATGGTTTGAAACTACAGGATTTCCTATTTATGAATCTAAGTTTGGAAAAAAATAAATTGCATTTTAGATGGTAATTATAAAATCACTTTACCAGATCGCTATGTAAAGATAATTGATTAAAATATATTATGTATGAGGGGAGCGTTCTTATAGTGTATAAAGGTTTAAAAGAAATTAAAAATGGAAAATCTGTACATGATAATGAAGTTAATATCATACTCTATCAATTATCTTTTTTTAATATTTCACCTCATTTGCTTGTTATAGCCATAAATTTGCTTGATTTACATTGCTCACTTGCAAAATTAGCATTTTTAGAAAACATTAAATTTGCTTAATTTTCGCATAATTTTGCTTGTTTTACCATGCGTCAAGTCCTGCATGGCCCTTTGGTGAAATATTGTAAAAATTTGTTGCATTTTGAGCTTAAATTGCTTGATTTTCTATGAAAATTGCTTGTTTTATTTTTCAAACAAAAAATGGTTGGTTCTAGCAATGTGAAAAAGCAGCTTAAAAAGGATAAATTTGTTTATTTTTAGCCTAAAAGTGTTTCATTTCTAGCTCTTTGAACTAAATTTCAGATTTTGAGTTTTTAATTTCTTTCTGTACTTTCGTTGCAAATAGCGAGTAAAAGTTGATGCTATTTTTGTTATATTTTCGGGTCAAATTACCACAAAAAAATACGTGCGTGCGCCAGTATCCCCAAAATACATCTACTTGTGTCCACTCCGACTGTACCGTTTCTATAGCGGTTTTATTGTGTCCACTTCCCGGATATGGTTGTGATTCAACCATTAATCGAACTCTTCCAACATTTTGATCATTAGTGTTGCAATGTCTGTAAATACCTATCTTAAATCCTTCTTCGCTTTCAATTATATTTCTAACATCAATATTTACGCCTTCTCTTATTGCTAGCATTCTTTTCTGTTCGATTCATATATCCTCGATTTTGGGACACTCTTCTTTAACCACAGCAGGACATCATTCTCTGTTTCACAAATTACACAGTTAAAGGATCCCACCAAATTGAAATGTTATAATTTTGCCTAGAAGTTCCCATTTCCTGACAAGAGCTGTGACAAGTAATGACCAGTTGCGATCCAGAGGTAATTCAGTCTTTCTTCTACAGTCACATATATATTATATGTGATTCCGCCACTGTCAGAATGTTCCCATCTCTCCTACCACAGAAGTTCTGTTTACTCTCTCTTCTTCTTCAACTGGGATGATGCTTTTCTACCTACGGTGAGTACCAATATCTCACCTCTTTCTTTAATCAAAGGGTCCAGGGGTATATCCCCAGCGATGACTTGAAGAGCTCCTGTGGATGTTGTTCTATATGCCTTCGTAGCTGCAAACAGCGGTGCCCTATCTGTCTTTAAACCTTAACAGAGTATTAAAGTATATACCATGACTCTCATTAATACTCGGACACCAACGATTATCACAGTTTCGTGGCCTTACAATACAAATGAGGATAAACATTAATAAAAAAATTGCATAATCACTCTTGTGTGCTTTATATGAAATGCAACAGTAGCCAATATCTGAAACGAGCAGTGCAAGTTAATGAAACACAATATTTTGTCATCGTATGCTGCATAAGTACAACACTTTAAAATTCGGCCATTTGTGGTGGATGCATGGCAGAAGTATAATGCACATTGCGTTCGTACCTCGTGTCACTCCCTGCACGCTCTCTGCACTGAGGGGTTGTATTGTTAATTCTGTTGACAGCGTCAGTCAGGAGAGTGGGACGTAGGGGCAAGAATACGACATTTGAACAGCGGCAGATGTTCTTCGTGCAAAGAAGAAATCTCAACGAGAAATTGCAGAGCACTTGAATCTCCCGAGGAACACTACCGGAGACATCGTAACAAGGTTTGAGAAGAAAGACGGAATAGATTAGATACATCAAAAAGGGCAGCAAAGAAAATTAAGCGAAAGCAAAGAAGGTCTAGTAAACAGGAAAATAAAAAATGATCCGACATTTAGACTTTCAAACGTACCACGAAGGTACTCAATGAACGTCCATCCAGAAACCATACAACGAGTTATCAGAAGAGCAGGATATAATGTCAGGGTACCTAGAAAGAAGCTTTTTATTAATGAGGTGAATAGAAGAAAACGACTTCGCAAAATACCACGCTGACAATGATAAAAGCTGGTGGAATGATTTTCTTTTGGTGATGGCAAGAATATGGATGTTTTTGGTTCTGATGGCAGGGAAACAGTACGAGGCAAACCAAATAAGGAGTTAAAACCTGGGAACGTACAATCTACTGTGAAACATGGTGGATGTAGTGTTATGATCTGGGGCTATATATCTTCAGCAGGTTTTGGAGAGGCAGTATGTGTCGATGGTACAGTGAAAAGGATGACTACCTCAACTTCCTGATAGGAAACCTACACAAGATTGCTGCTGCAACTGGGCATTATGATCACGTTTAAATTCTACCAAGATAATGACCCAAAACACAAGTCGTACATTGTCAAGAGCTGACATTTGTATAACCGTCCCAAAGTCATTAACACACCTCCTAAATAACCCGACCTGAATCCCATAATAATGTGTTGAATGAACTCAAAATAAGACTGTGAAGTCTACCATAATTGGGCCCACAAAAGAATTAGAAAAAAGGTTCAAGGAAGAATGGAGTAAGCTTAACTACGAGTGTACCAGGAAAATAATTGCTAATGTGCCACAACGCCTGTGAGAAGTAATTAAACAGAATGGTCATGTTACCAGGTACTAAAAGAGTGCGTAGTTTGCGAAGAGGATTATGTTTGTGTTTGAATGATGTTGGATGAATATTAAAGTGACGTACTTATGCAGCATAGGAAGAATAAATCATTTTGTTTGTTATGTTGCATTGCACATTTTCATTATTTGCTACCCTTATATTTCATTCAAAGCACACAGGAATGATTGTGCAATATGTTTAATACTTGTCTTCATTTATAATGTAACATAAGGCCATGAAACTTCGATAATCATCGGTGACCGAATATTAATATGAGCCATTGTACGATCCTGTCAAAATTGGGTTTTGAAAACATATTTTCACTGAATACCTTGTACTTTCTGCCAGCGATAAGGATGACGGCGTTTTAGCCACATGTACGTCCCCACTGTTGAATGGGACATACTCATTTGGCGCGCTATGGAGTGTGTACTAGTGGAGGGAACGTCAAAGTAATTGCATTTGATTAGCTACATATTTTGAAAATGGCGGCCGTACAAATGTTTTAAGTTTATTTAGTACATCTGCCATATCATTTAACCGATTTCGACCAAATTTTGTATACTGAAAGTATGAATTACAAGCATGATATATACTAACAAATAACAACGTATGTCTGCAATTTTGGAAGATAGCAATATACGAACAAATAAAGTTATTATGTCACTACTCGGTAAATAATTAACCTATTCCTACCAAATTTGCCAAACAAGCAGTACTGATGCAAATGTTGTTAAGCGATATGTTTTATCATGTCAGACACTTATTTTCAAAATGGCGTCCATATAGCTATTTTAGCACAGAATGCTACATCGTTAAAACTACGTAATAAATTCCAACATAACTTTGTATGCTGGCAGTAGACATTGCAACAATCAACTGTTTCTAAATGGAGCATATTTTGTCTGCCATTTTGTAAGATAGCGCCATGCTAATAAAATAAAATAAATTATGTCATATCTCACGTATGAATTTCACCAATTCCTATCAAATTTGGTAAACCCATAGTATGAGGCAGATTATCTCAAGTACTGTGTTTTAAACCTTTCAGATACTTATTTTTTAAATGACGGCCACATAGCCATTTTTACCTTAAAATGCTATATCGTCGAAACCTTGTAATACATTTCAGGTATACTTTGTATGCTGGCAGTAGTTATTACAACTGTCAAATGTATGTACGTAGATCATATTTTGTCTCCATATGTAAGATGGCACCATGCGAGTAAGTAATGTTTCTCTGTCATATCTCGGAAAACAATTAACAGATTCCTTTCAAAATTTGCAAACCAATAGTACTGCCGCAGGTGGTGTAAATTGGTATATTTTATGTATGGTAGGCACTTGTTTGCAAAAGGGTGGAAAGGATGGCTATATAAATATTTCAGCACAGTATATTATACTAATGAAAAAAAATTACAACTTTACTTTGTATGATGACAGTGGCTATTACACCCATCAAATTTTTCTATGCAGAGCCTCATTTCTTTGCCATTTTTTAAGATAGTAGATAGCCCTACCAAAAGAATGATTTCATCTCGTGTTTTAGGAAAGAAGCAGCCCATTAATACAAAATTTGGCGAAGGTGTTGTACTGTTGTAGACCATAATAATAAATATATGAATTTTTAAGTGGGACACACTTAGTTTTAGAACGGCAGCTATACAGTCATTTTAGTTTTGTGGACGATATATACGAAACTATGTTATCTATTATAACTTAAGGTTTTATAATGACAGAATACAATAATCTAAATTGCTACTACATTGCTTTATCGTCCTCCATTTATGCAGATCACCCCATGTATATTGTGAAGGTTTTATACCATATCGTAAGGACCAATCATCTGATTCCAACAAAATGTTACACTGGAACATTAACAATAATTTGTACTGAACTGTGCACACCATAAATACTACAGAAGGCAACGTAAACCTTCACAATTTAAATGGGCCAGACAATGATGTTCAAAATGGCAGCTTCATAAATAATTAAGGTAATTTTGACATATATATTTTAAAAATTTACCAAAATATATATGTAGAAAACATACAATAGAAGCATTGTATATAGAGTCTCATTTTCTGGCAATTTTGTACGATAGCATCAAATAAGATGATAAAGTTTTCTATGTTATATCCCCGAAACCAAAAACCCGATTTATATCAAATTACCAAATTCTTCGCATAAGTAGCTCTAGGATAAGCCATTTAAACTAACAGGATTTATGTGGCTCAGTCACTTATTTTCAAAATAAAGGCCCTATAAATATTTTCGGTTAGTAAATCATATCATTCGAAACATTAGATTGAACACATCCGAAGTAAATGCACCGAATCCGATCTCTGTAATGCAGAGAACTGCATGCTAGATTGTAGTATGAGGTTATCTGGGTTCAAGTCCCTAGTTAGGCATTTGTGTATTTGGCATCGTCTCACTACTGTTGCATAAGTTTCTGGCTTCATTTGTAAAGTAGGCCTTAATTGCTTTCAAAGAGAATCAAGTCTTTCCTACCAACTCAGCTTTTAAAAATTTATTTAAATATTTATCGCACTAATATTAAGGAAAATAGGCTGATTAATTACATCAATAACTTCTTGTTTTGATTTTTTATTGTTGGATTGCGTGAGTAAACTAAAAATGTACTAACCTTAATGACGCACACATTAAACTGAAAAATTCACAATCGCCAAGTCTTGGCACTATCCATCAATGTGAATTTTCGTTAGGTTCCATTAAAAAAATAATGTTCCTACCTAAGTTATTCATTTATAAAAAACAAATTAAAAATTTTTTCAATCGTTAGTCAAATCTTTTCCGACTGTTAGTTTCCTGGACGTCCGAGGTTGACGATGATGACTATTTCAAATAAGAAAACATTTATTTTGCAAATTTGAATATAAAATTACATATTTTCAGCAGTAAAATTAGTTTCAATGAAAGATAAAACCTATATATATATATAGTTTTGGTTTGCTCTACATTTTCATAGAAGTGGATTTCCCCCCCCCCCCCCCCCCAGATTATCTAATTTTTTTGTGTAAAATCACTCTGAAATTTTAGGTGTTATAATATAACTACCTTGGTGGAGACACTCTGCCGCCTACATGATTGTTAAAAGAATTGTTTACTCAACGAGGCAGAAGCTAGTGAATCACCCGACAGCTAAGTCTGGGATGTGTACAGTACAATAGAATCTCATTACATGTCATCAAACAAGCATGGATTTATTCCAATGTAGTCAACAGTACTACCAACAAACCGAGCACCGGCACACAATATCTGAAGCTGGTTAATGAATTCTATTAGTAAATGGAAAACTCTGCAGCAGGATTCAAGTAGTTCATAAATCAGGCTTCTATTTTCATTGATAATTTCTAATGCCCTGAAAATTTCACAGATTTATTTGGAGACAAGCTGGACTTATTATCTGCGATGCTGTCACGATTCGGCCAGTTATTTATATGACACGCCGTAGAAGGCTCGTGCTCGTACAATAGATCCGATACAATAGAAGGGACCAACCACAGACAACCAATAGAAATGGCATTGACAACCAACTAATCAGGAAACGACAGTCGCATGAAAAAACATACATACCACTGTGAAGCAAATCCCAAAAGTCTTTGAAACAGGAAATTTTTCAGGTTTTAAATACTTTAAGTATCTTATAAAAAATCAACCCACTTGCTACAAAATTATGTGTAATCTTCCTGCTTTAAAGTGGAAGTTCCCTTGACAGGTAAACCATAAACCCTATACCCTATACACAGATCGTTATAGGGTAACGACATCACGATAACTTGGCATGATTTTCTTTTTCAATTCCCTCAAAATAACGATTTGTCCATAGTAAGCCAACTGCATAAAATTTTCACAGTTTTAAGACAGGTTTTCCTTCGCCGCTTTTGTTCATTACATTCGGAAATGGGTATATTACATCTGTCCAACAGCAGAAGCTTGTGAACTACCTAAAAAATTATGATGAGACACGTGTGCCATGGATGTGAGGTGGATTTTTAATAACCTGGTATATTGAATGTTTAATATACGGCTAATATCGATGATCAGCAGCGGGTAACGATTAACTTCAACTGCAGTACACTAGTGCCGGAATTCGGTACGTGCTGGTGATACAAAAGTATTATAACGGTTTTAACAATATTAACGTTCATTTGTTAATACCATATTAACATACCACCGCGTGTGATTGGCTGGGTGCAAGACTAGTAAATTCATTTGTTAATACCATATTAACATACAACCGCGTGTGATTGGCTGGGTGCAAGACGAGTCAATTCATTTGTTATTACCATATTAACATACAACCGCGTGTGATTGGCTGGGTGCAAGACGAGTCAATTTATTTGAATAACCACTAATAATGTCGTTAACATTCTCATGCACTAGTTTTTCGTTCGCGAAATATAGTCCATTCACTGTTACTTCAAACTTTTCTGAAACCCTGCTAAAGTTCTACTTCCAGGATATTCCTCCGCCTCATGCAAACAAAGTTTATCCCAGCCTAGGAAATGGCACCAAAGGAACAGCGCATTACGTTCGTGTGCACTCAGTTTAATAATAATTTGCATAAGAACGACGTCTTACTGGGCATTACCAACACACTTATATTCTTCCTGTATTTATGCATATTGAATATAAATGACATAATATTTTATAGACAGAATATAAAGAGAAGTCCTATTGAACATAAAATAAGATATTTTTATTGTTAACAAAAGTTAAAAAAAAAAAAAGTTTATTTTACATGACATATTTCGAAAACAACCATTCGCGTCATCCATGGAGTGATTTAAAAAAAAAAATGAAAAACCCGCGAACAGACTATAATCATTAACTGATTATTACAATGAACGGTGGTCGGGCTGCAAGGCGCTTAACCGTGGCATCACGTGACCTGATTTGACCACGCTCCGGCCTCGGAACTCCACCCAGGCGCGCCGTATTTCCAGCTGCGAGCTCAGCACTGAGGTTGGGGTATCTCTATACAAGCCATGGAACTACATTTCCGTAACTTCTGCCAACATAACTGACAGCACGCCGATAAACGTGTATCTGTTAAGATGCATACAGTTACATGTACTTTTTTTTTCAAAGGATGATTTGAAAATTGCTCAGTATCCATGAACCAGCTATACTAATATGCGAGTGGCTATCAAATGTAAGATTGAAGTAAGGGGTGCTCTATGTGACAGGAATGACGTCGAAGGCGCGCCAGTGAGGCAATGCTCCTTACATGGGAGGTGGAGCAGCGTGTCAGTGTGTCTAGGGGCGTAGTCCTGGAGAAACTAGAAGTGAGATGTGATACGAGAGTCTGGTGGCGTGGGCAGGAGTACAGACAATGGTCCAGCGGCTAGCGAGTGTAGCTGCAAGGTCGCCTGCTGCCTGCCTTCTGTCTGAATTGTGCCACCCGCACCGCCTTACAGAACTTCCTGCGTTGGCGTCAGCTCCCCACTGCTCATTGTTGCCAACTTAGGGTCGGCCTCACTAACCATCTTGAATTACTGATTTATCTTTTTTTTTTTTTGGGCGGCGAAGCCAGTAGCTCGCGTGGTGGTGTGGTGTACATGGGAAAAGGGGGGGGGGGAGGGGGGGTCAAATATCCCAGTAGCAATTTTTGGTTGGGCCAATATAAGCCCAAAATTTGCTTCATGTTTGGGTCAACGTTGGAAAAATTACTTGGTCCTGACATTAAAATGTTCACTCGAACGTTGTCGCCCAACGTTGTGTTTTCAGTTGGACACCAACCGAAATTGAGCATGTTTCCAACGAAATATTAAAATTGTATTTTATACATTGCTCGAACATTATGATTGCAGTTGGATGTCAAGCAAAATAAATCGTATTTGCAACCAAAAACCAACATTTTATTTCTAACCACTTTCCACAACATGATATAAATTGGGAATTATTTTGTTACATAAACGATACCAACTGTTATTCTCAATATGGCCTCCCAGTGCTAAAATTTGGTTGAGCCGACATTTTCCCAATGTTTGTATCTACCGTTGTGCCAATGTTGGCTAATTACGTTGACCCAATGCCGAAATGTCTCTTGGATTTTTATTGGCCCAACATGAATTTTATGTTGGTTGCCAACTTAAATACAATGTTGGCCCAACACAATTTTATGGTTGTGTGAAAACTGTTAAGAGAAGCGTATTTTCTATTTCAGAATAGCATTCACGGAGTAATTTACCCACAGTTGGAAATGGTTTGCTGTGATGTGTTATTACATACATAATGCAAACGAAGAAACTACGTTCTGCCAACGTTGGCTACTATTGTTTTAAAAACGTTTTACCCACTAACAAAAAATGTAAAAAATGTGCTAACCCTATTATTTTTCATCACATCCCACTTTATATTACGACCTTAGAACTCCATTAATATATATCGGATTCGAAATCGCGCCTTTTGGATTATCACCTCGATGAGTTATCCACTAAACTTCTCTTACTTCCTAAATTACTTAGTCACGTATTGTCACTTAGGCAGTTCAACGAAGATATTAAAGTCTTGTTTAAAAAAAAAAGATATTAGGAACATATTGTGTAAGGAAACTATGAAACATATTTTCTCGAAAAAAAATAATGTTGACATCCTGTCAAGTTAAAAGGCCGGAGTTTTTTTGGTGTCTTGTATTGGGAAAAAAAAAAAATTCAATGCTGGATGTCCCATATTAATGCTTACATACTTTGAACGGAATAACAAATAAACTATTAATCCCAATCTGATTAGACAGCTTATATTTATCACTCTAAGGACAACGTAAGGTGCGTAAGAGTGTTAATAAGAGTTAAAAATGTCGAAAACATCCGTTGTCAGTAGCAAGTATCGTCTGCAAAGTTGTAGAATAGAACGATAAACATTAGCTCTGGTTTACATGGGAGTAGATTCACAGGCGATCACAATAGAGTATCTCATGGCATACAGTATGACCCTACACAGTATCCTTCAGAATTACCCACAGATAAAAATGTAACTACATTAAATCTGGAGATATGGGTGGATACTTCGTCATCGGTCTATCAGCTTCCCAACAAATGTTTCATCATGTTTCCGTTCTGCTGGAAAAAGCAATAATCATCTGGGTAGAGTAGGTGAACATCTGACACAGTGTTTTCCTGTAACATGGTATGGTAACTTTCACCAGAATAGCCTCCAGCAGACAAACCGCAGGAAGATTAACTGCTTACTCGCCCACAAGACCAGTATTTTCAATGGCCCAGTGCACACAGTTTTGGCTGTCGACAAGTACATCCAATTTAAAATTCGCTTCGTCATATAAAACAACCACGTTAATAAAATGTTTGTTGTCGTTGTACACTTCTCGTCACAAAAAATTAGGGATCTCGTGTAGCTGAAAATATTTCTAAGTACCACTACGGGTATATTGGGCAGGCTGCCCCCTCCCAAGTAACAGGCGCGTGCCGCGGAATTGGCGTGGCTAACTGCTGCAGGGAACATGACTATGGAGGAGAAAACATACAAAACACGAATAATATTTCTTTCAGCTCAGTTCAGTCCGAATATATACCAACACATTATATGTATTGCTGTTAAAGTAAATTAGTGGTGAAAACCTTCGAAATTATGAAATAGCCTGTATCAGATCTGAGAAATCAATAGTAAATGATAAATTTGAACAGACCACACTGAACCACTGGAAAAAACTACTTCCAAATCATGCATAATTTTAAATTTGAAACGACGTATTACGTTATAAATCCCCTTGTCAACACACACACGAGATCTTTGAAAACATAAAGTGACAATCACTAAAAACATTAAATTATACATTATGTAAAATAATGTTTTCATTTGTAAGACAATTAGAGACCATGGAATGTGCCAGAATCAACGGTCTGAAGTCTAGACTCCACAGTCCAATGAATATTCGATCAACTACAGATATTCACTGCATGCTTCTCCTGTAAGTGGCCAATACTACTCCAAAACACACAGCACGTTATCCCAAAAGTCTTTTATTGCAAGTTTCGTATTTGCTTCACACATTCCTGAGTGAGCCTCGTTAACTGTAATCCAATGAAAAGATGAATTACGTCTATAAGTGTGTAAAGTTTAGCTTGTCCTCAAAATAATCCGCGCAGTTTTCCTGTTCCATGTGATGATAATGCGGAAAAGTAAATCAATTTTGTTCTGTTCATAAAGTAAAAGCCTATTTAATTGCACCGTGATCATTGCGACGACGATTCGAGCACAGCCCCCAGTTATCGGAAAAACAACGGTAAATTAAATGCTCGAGCCATCAGAAAACCATCAGAAAAAAATTACTCTTAATTTTCTGATCCAAAACATCAAATGAGGATTCGGGCACAACAGCAAAAAATGGTTCAAAAAGATGTGTTTGGGAGAAGTTGCATAAAAGTGGCTCAAAAAGTTGCGTTTGGTCAGATCGTAGTCTTTAGAAAAAAAATTTGCATTAAACTTTGCGTTTGTGCGCAGTTGCAAGAAAAGTGGCTTAAAAAATTTTAAAATGTAAAAAAATTAAATATTTTATATTATAAATGAACACAAATAAAAATCAACTGATGTCTAATATGATGACAACCATGACAATGAAAAAGGCTAACGCAACTGGTAATGTTTGGAAAGAATATCAATTTAAGAAATATGTTTTTGTGAAAAGAAAGAAGAAGAAATCTCAAGAGAAGTATGTCAAGTGTGATATTTGTAATCACATTTACAAACCATCTCTCATAAGAAGTCATCTTAGAAATATATTGCACAAAGGTCTTGCACCAATACATAATAAAGCACATGAACCAACAAATGCATGGGAAATTTTTAATATACCACAACATTTCACATCAAAACAGAAGTTCCTACAAGAGAAACAAGTGAAATGTGAAGCGTGTAGTAACTATTACAAATTATCTCTCATGAGAAGTCACTTGAGAAGTAAAATTCATAAGTAGACACTCAGATTCAGTGTATAAGAAATCGAAACAGCATTTCAAAGTAGGATCAAGTCTTATGCTGTAAGGAATGTGAATGCATACAAAGACCCAAATAATTTCCTAAATGATGTAAAAGGAACTGTCACAGGACTAATTAATAAACATTTAAAATCATTCAAAGTGAACATGAAACTCTTCACTGAGTACAAAAGGGGGATTGGTGGGAATATTGAATATGTAGAAAGCTCCTTTAAAACAAAGAACGAAATTATCCTGAAATCGACTAATCTCGAAGTATATTATGCCAACAGCATGTCGAACATCATAGCTAAGATGGGGGCTTTCGAACCAAAGGGATCTCAGTGGGTACTCAACAGAATATTTAAACTAAAAGTGCGAATGAATAAATATGTACCATTCAAGGGCAGTTCTTATGTTGATCTCCCAGAAAAAATCAAGGCTAAGCAGGCAGTAATTAATTTTAAGAACAATGATCAAAAATGTTTTTTTGTGTGCTGTTCTATCTGCATTGCATCAAGTAAAAAGAAACCCCCCAAAACTGTATAAATGCATAGCTTACGAACATGAGTTTGACGATGCATTTAAGGGTTTGGAATTTTCAATGCAATTGGATAGCATACCAACCTTTGACAAATAAGTGGAAGAAAAAGATGAAAGAAAAATATGGTGATAATAAATATATAATCTGCCCATTAAAAACAACAAAATAGAAGATGGATAAGCACATTAACCTACTCTATATCAAAGACGAAAAGAACGACCACTACTGCTGGATAAAAAGTCTTACGAGACTTATCGCATCACGAGTAACGAATAATGGTCACAGAATATATATATGTGATAGATGTTTCCAACATTTCTACTCTGTAAGTAAGCAAAAAGATGACGAAAAAGACTGCCGAGATCACGATGGCGTTAGAGTTGAACTACCACCTAAAGGAAAAAATGACATATTAAGAGTTAAAACAAAAAACATTCTTTGAGAGTTCTATTTGTGATACATGCTGATTTTGAATGTTTGTTAACTAAAATAGAAATTTGCCAACCAAACCCCGACGAATCCTACACGAAACCATACCAAAAACACGAGCTTTTTATCTTCTGTTACTATGTAAAATACGAACATGGAAACTATAAACCACCAGCAACTTATCAAGGATCAGATGCATCTAGTGTGTTCGTTAAAATGCTAATGGAAGAAGAAAAGTCTATTGGTAATATATACACAAATGCAAAACCAATACTTCCACTAACTCAGAAAGAACACATTGTTTATGATACCGCTACCCATTGTCATATATGTGAAAAGTCTTTGAATGGTGATTCTGTAAGAGATCATGATCATCCTATGGGAAAATTTAAAGGAGCTGTACACAGAGATTGTAATTTATCATATATAAATCCATGTTTTGTCCCAGTGTTTATACACAATCTATCTGGTTATGACACACATTTATTTATATGAGATCTTGGCATCGATGAAAATAAAATGTATCCAATTCCCAACAACGAAGATAAATATATTTCTTTTACGAAACATATATGTAAAAGTGTAAATCTTAAATTTATTGACTCATTTAAATTTATGACTAGTATTATCGATAAACTCTCTAGCAACCTTTCTAGAAGCGAATTCCGAGAAACGTGTAAGCATTTTTCCAATGAACTTCTTGACTTTGTTAAAAGAAAAGTTGGTTATCCATATGACTACATGGATAGCAGTGAAAAATTTTGTGAATCATCACTTCATTCAAAGATGCATTTTACAACAAACTCAATAAATGTGACATTACAGACAAAGATTGCTAATTTGCGTGAAAGATGTGGGAAAAATTCAATTTAAAATCTCTAAGAGAGTACACAGAACTCTATAACAAATCTGATGTATTGGTATTGTCTGATATAATGGAATATTTTAGAGATGCTTGTCTCAAAACGTATAAGCTAGATCCAGAATGGTATTTCACGGCCCCAGGGTTGGCGTGGGATGCTATACTCAAACATACTAAAATAGAACACTAATTATTAACAGATTACGATATGATTTTGATGATAGAAACAGGTGTTCATGGTGGAATTGCACAATGTTCTAAGCGATATGCTAAAGCAAATAATAAATATATGAATGCTTATGATAGTACAAAGGAAATCTTTTATCTTACGTATCTGGATGCCAATAATTTATATGGATGGGCTATAAGCCAGTATTTACCCTATAATGTGTTTAAGTGGGAAAATACAAATATAGATATAACAAAAATACGAGATGATTCTAGAAAAGGTTATATATTCGAAGTTGATTTGTAATACCCACATGAACTACACAATATGCACAAAGATCTACCATTGGCATCAGGGAATGAAATTTCAGAAGGTTCGAAAAATCCCATTCTAGTGACTACTCTGTATGGTAAAGAAGAATATTTATTACACTACGTAAACCTTAAGCAATATCTATCTCTCGGAATGAAGTTGAAAAAGATCCATACAGTTCTGGAGTTTGATCAATCAGAATGGCTCAAGTCCTATATTGATCTAAATACAAATATGCGAAATAAGTCTACAAATGACTTTGAAAAACATTTCTACAAGCTAATGAACAATTCTGTTTTTGGAAAAACAATGAAAAATATTAGAAACAGAGTGAATATACAGTTGTGCACAAGTTCTAAGCAAATGGAGCAACTAGTGTCTAAACCAAACTTTAAAGATATAACTATATTTACTAACTCTTTTTTGCAGTTCATATGAATAAAACAAAACTGTGCTTTGACAAACCCATTTATATTGGAATGAGCTTATTTGATCTATCGAAAGTCTTAATGTACGATTTTAACTATAATATAATGAAATCAAAGTATAGAAAAAATATTGAACTGTGGAACCAAGATATTGATTCATACATCTATTATATAAAAACCATCAGACTTCTACAGTGACATGAAAGAAATGGTCGATCATTTTGATACTTCTGATTATAAAGAAGATAGCCCATATGGTATACCGTTAGTTAACAAAAAGATTATTGGCAAAAGGAAAAATGAATGTAATGGAAAAACAATGGAATAATTTATTCGATTGAAATCGAAAATGTATGCAATAAATTTGGAGGGTGGTGTAAAGAAAAGAGCAAAGGGTGTGAAAAACATTGTATTCAGAAATAAGATTAGTTTGTGGTGACTACAAAAAGTGTTTGTTTGGTAAAAAAAAGTGTTGTACAAAAGTATGAATCTTATTAAAAGTAAGAAACATGAATTCTATACGATTGAGTTGAGAAAAAAACATTAATTCCCGAAGATGATGAAAGATTTATTCTTAAATATGCTATTAATACACTACCATGGGGGCACTACAAAATTGAAAAAGAGTAATACTATGAAATATTTTTTTAATTATAATGAAATGATTACCTTTATGATTATAATTTTATTTTTGATAACCTCCAGCAGAGGTGAAAATCAAACGCCTTCCAAAATAATGTATTTAAATGATTTTGGATACTTAAAAGTATCTGACAAAGATATTACACATCTAAATTCAGCAGTAGTTTCAAATGCTCTCCGACTTTACCAAGAGTATCACAACATAACAATTAGTGGCGAAATAAGTAAAGTAACACTGACAGTAATTAAAACTCTTAGATGTAGGGTACCGTATGATATATTTGGCTTTTCTACATCTATTACCAAATGGACAACAAAAGTAATAAAATGGCATTATGTGTTGGCCAATCATGACATATTACAACTAATTCAAGAAGTGTTTCATATGTGGGCCAAACATAGTGACAATATGTTTAAACACGATACTCAAAACCCACACATAATAATACCAAACAAACGTAGTATCCATACATTTCAAAAGTCTCAGCATTTATGTAATAGTAAATTAGATGGGAAAGGGGGAATAATTGGTCATGCTTTTTTTCCGAAATCAGATAACTCACCAGTTGAAATTCACATTGATGCTGAAGAAGATTGGTATCTTAAATATGTCAACAAATCTCAAGGAAAATTAAGTCTTTTCGTTGTGCTATTGCAAGAAATAGGACATGCATTAGGAATACATCATTCGAATGTCTATGAGTCTGTTATGTATCCAATTTATGTCTCAGATCGACTAATATTACAAACTCACGATATTTTGACAATACAGAGTCTTTACAGTAAACGTAAAAGATCTGTGCATTCGTCATCCCTCCTAAACCAAACATATTATTCCCTACAAAAGAAGTAGATTTGTGTAACTTGAAAAACATCAACACATTTTTGGTAGTCAACCAAGTGATGCAGAAATTTTGGAACATAAAAATACGAAACAGGCAATTATAACAAATGTTGACGAAAACTACAAAGAAATTTTTCAAAATTTTTTTGTACCAGGGGTCAGTTCAATTGGCCCTTTAATTTCCAATCACACGCTAATTATATCAACGAATCTGGTCTTTATTCATTGATGTTATCGTCCAAAAAAGCAGTTGTAAACACCTACTCTGGTCGCACTTTTGAATTTTACGATGAAATGAATTTTATGGAACTGGACGAGTGCTTATTCAGATCTAAAATCTTTCGGTTTAATTTCAAAGAAATTTTCGGGCTTACCAGCTGGGTTGGATTCTGCTTTTAGATACAACAATGTATTTTCATACTTCTTCAAGAACACAACATACTAAGACTTCAGTGAATTTACGAACATGTTGACCAGAGATGACAGATTTGATTTTCAGTGCTCAATGTAAAGTGTGCTACATTACCATCCTCATACTCAGATGTTCTTAATCAGTTCAAAAAACTAGTGATGCAAATGGAGACGATCTCCGTACATTACATTTTACTTTATTATTATGTTTTTTATGGGATATTTCCCATTTAAAAAACACTTTTATAGCACTGTTATCTACTCTTTGTAATTTCAAAGAAAAATTATATAACACTAAATGTTTTTAATCGATAACCATTCATTAAAAACTAATAACCGTACATGTTTGCGCACTATTGGACTTCGGTGATTCTTTCACTTTTAACATCATTAATTAGGTTTCTTTGGCTTTCTAGTACCACATTACAAATAGTTGTAGCCAATATTGGCTTATTAAAATCAACTGTAACTTTCAGATTAGTTCGATCTTTTACAATAGCGGTTTTTCTGTTAGAACGATCAATAACATACAATGGTTTTCTCCCAATAAATGACCGAAGGTTGAAGCGCAGTTCATAATTACGATAAGGAGTATCTAGTTTAGTCTTTGAATTTCTAAAATCGTTGTAAGCAATATACATCTTATCGAAAATTTTATCATCAATGTTTAAATTGCAATTCTCTTTGAGAAACACTTCATTCCGTCCATTCTTAATAGAAATATTTTTGACGAAACAAGAGACAAACATTGAACCGTGTGTGAATTGCCCAGGATCATCTTTTCTGCTGTGCTGAAAACCAACAATGACAAAGTCTGGCATATCGAATTGGATTGAATTGAACTGATCTTTTATATCAAACTGAAATGAGTTTGCATTAGTAGGTACTGGTTTTTCAAGACATTGCCAATAATTAAAACCAATTGGAATTTTGGGGGGTTTGTATAATTTTGCTTTAATTTCGTCTCCATAAATAGGATCGTATTCAACAATTGGCCACAGAATTTCCAATTTCTCAATAACAATTTTACCAGCATCTGGTGTATTATCTGCATCATCTGATTTCTTCTGTACAGCAAAACATCGTCACTAGAAATTCGAATGAATGTGGTCTTGTACCCACCTTTCCAGAATATTTCATTACAATCTCTCATAAACCCAAACAAATATCTTAATGGATAGGTAATTTCTTTACGCTTATCTTTCCTAACATATTTACCTAGTTCTATCCCCGACATTTTGAAGTATGCTGACTCTGATTCCGAAACTAGCAATGTATGCATCATTGTTGAAGTGATGCCAGGGTTGTCAATATTTTCGATTAAACAACCATGTTTAGAGATCTCTAATCTTGAGAACTGGAATGGGAAGAAATTCTCACAAAGATCAAATGTTGAACCTTTTTCATAATCTGCATTTGTATCTCTTTTAGTTAGCTTATACTGTTTGGTATACATAAGCTTCGTTCGGATGTGAAAATGCATCACCAATAGGAATATCAAACTCAATGCACTTGTATTCATTAAAATTGTTATTTTTTGGTAGTTTGGCGGAAATGACTGATGCTCATAACTTTAAATTTTTTTGTTGATTCATTTATTATATAGAAAAAAAATTTCTTATAAAACTGCACTTTTCTTATCAACCCAAGAATTATGACTACTATTAAAACCTAACCATTTAATTAGCAGCTTATTTCCTTATCTTCGCAAAACTTTTACCACTAGGTAGTCTTTATCATATTTGGTCTCAAGCAGTTCTGGCACATAAAATTACCTTTAATAAGTTTCAATCTTTTATTCTGTATGTCGTTGGGGTTTGTGTGCAATACTTCACACACCTCAAATACTTCAGTGGACCAATCTGCTGTATATCCTTTTTCAAATAAATTTTTACTTTTACTTATACGAACTTTATCTCCTATTGCAAAATTTGGTTTAACCATTTTTCTTGCTCCTCCATATATGAATAGAATAGAACTTTCATGCTTTGTACATACATTGGTGGGTATCATTCCGATTGTACTGTGAACAATGTTATTGTATTCACTTATTAATTTATGCAATATAGCCACCCATTTATAGCTTTCCTGCACAGTAAATATCGTCCACATTTTCTCCTTCAAAGTTTTATTAAATCTTTCTACAGCGCTAGCTTTCAATTCACTGTATGTTGAATAGTGTGTTATATTGTTATTGGCCATAAATGTCTTAAATCATTTATTGTAAAATTCTTTTCCTTTGTTTGTTTGTAAATGCATGGGTTTGCTATCATTCAAAATTGTTTTAAATGCAAATGTAACATTTTCACCAGTTTTATCTTTGATTGGTATTGCCCATGCATATTTGGAAAAAGTATCTACGATGGTTAACAAATATTTAAACCCTTTGTTAATCCTGTGTATACCTTTTAAAGATCCAGAATTCATCTCAACTAAATCAGATTGCCAACGATCATCGATTCCAAAAGATAGAACAGTTCTTCTGGGAAAGTTTTTTCGCTTTGGTTTATGAATTTAATTTGCAATATCGTTTTTTATACCCCCACTAGTGAATATCGAGTTATTGGTAACACAACATCTACAAACACATTTAATTCTTACTTTGTTATTATTTGTAAGTTCATGTGAAATGTTATCACTTAGTGTATTTTTCATACATTTGAGACAGTATACATTTAAGTTATGATTGTTCATTTTATTTATTTATATAATAAATGCGACAACAAATAATTGTAAACAATATAGAGAAGAATGTAGAGAGAAGAAGACAGCTAATTGAGAAGTTTAAAACTTTTAGAAAATTTCGTCAAGATGAATATGATAAAAATAAAAAACATGAACAATCATTGATAGATGCGATAGAAGATTTGGGACAAAATACTGGACACGTAACAAATGAGAATAAGAACTTAATAAAATAACTTGTTCCATTTGCTGTTAAGAATTTGGACTACCCACAGACACAAACAGAAACATCTTTTGAGAGAAAACTTTTTGGTAAAACAGACACAGATGAACGCTATGGCGATGATGATGAACTTTATGACGAAGCGTTGGGGCGTTTCAAAACTGATATCTCGCAGTTAACTAACTACAAAACAATATGTATTGATAATAAAGTGGCCAATTTCTTAATTGACTGCAAAGATGATGTTTTTGTACTAAAGGGTGATAAAGGTAGATTGTATATTGGTAATAGCGAAATAACATTCATCAATGACAAATTTACTGTAAAAGGCCGAACATACACTGGAACTGATGGTTTGATGAAATTACTAACCAGTAAGAAAGTAAGAGAAAGTGACTACACTGCAACCGACTATGAACACAATAGATGTATCCTAGCAGATACAAACACAGTTTTTCAAAACATGATCCGAACTTGGGAATACCAAAATCGAGTAAAGGGAATAAATGGAAAATTATTGTTAAACCTATTTACTATTCGATCACAAAGAAACATCCCTCACCTAAAAAGGGGAAAGGTATATAGAAATATACAAACTATCACAATGAATACATATGGATGGATGCTGTTAGGATGCTTATTAATCGACTTCTCATTATTTATGGCGAAGAGAATGCTGGAAATGATAACTATTACAATGAAAGAGTTGGGATAGTGAATATGCTCAACAGAAAGTTTAGTGACTTTGTTGTGAATAATCCAAAAGGTATACCATATCTGATACGAATGTTAAACACAATACCACATACTTTTTGGGAGTCGGAGCATCACGGAAAAGGGTTACTCAATGACATAATAAATTTGCTCAATTTTGAGTTGGATGCACCTGGTTATTAGTACTTTGGTCCGGGTACCAGACTAAAAGAGAGAATTGAGCATGGTGATAAACCCATTAATCCACTAGATGCGGCTGCAATGGAACATGATATAGCTTATCATCACCATAGATATCTAGCTGAAAGGCATGCAGCTGACAAAGAACTAGAAAAGAAAGCGTTCAAAAGATTGTTAAGTTCAGATGCTGATCTCAATGAGAGATTTTGGGCTGGTGTTACTGGATCTGCGATGCATATTAAACTTAAGCTTGGCTGGGGAATTAAAATGAAATGTTGAAATTTTTTTTATAATAAATCAAAGTAAAAAAAAAATTGTATTTCAAGTTCCTAACGAGGAGTTGAAGGGTTTGAATATTGATTCTTTCCTAACGAAAGGCCAACTGGATCGTAAAAAACAAGAAACTAAAGGTGGACAAAGGGATGGCTATCACAATTTCAGTTCAACAGCTTAAGAAAATGTTAAAAAAATGAAAACTGGAAATGGTTTGACACTTCACAAGGGTGGATTTTTAGCCTTAATTTTCGCAGCATTGGGAGCTCTAGGAGTGTTAGCTGGCGGTGCATCATCTATCGCTACATCAGTAATTAATGCCAAGAAGAAAAACCAAGAATTGTAAGAACAAAGCAGACATAATTTAGCTATGGAGGAATACGGCCAGGGATTGAAGAAAGTTAAGTGGGGTAAGAATGTTTAAAAAAAATAACTCCACTCAGTAATTTTGATATTGATCAAATGGTTAAATACTTAAACATTAAAAATTTTCGGGGTGTATTTATGATCTATGAGCTATTTAACACGCCACTCGATAATGAATGTGGGATTGTTAATGTAGATGTTTCGAAAAACTCTGGTACACACTGGGTATGCTATTGGAAAAAAGCAAACAACAAATATTATTTTGATTCATTTGGCAGAAATCCACCGCGACAATTAATAGTATACCTCAGAGATAAAATTTTTATAATGTTGATAGCATTCAAAACTTCAGTCAAGTAACTTGTGGTCATTTGTGCGTAATTGTGCTAAATCTTTTTTTCACATAATTTTAAATTTCCAAAAATCTTTTCACTATTAATAAACAATGGATATATGTGGAAATGCATTAATGAGCTCTTGGATTGAATATCAAATTAAAAAACGCACGAACAATGATGAGAAGATCAGTCCTAATGATTTTCTTTCCAACACATAGTTTAACGACTTTATAACCACACTGACAAGAATTAAAAGATCATTGGATAAAGCCTATCTTACTTACTTGAAAGTAGATAATAATATAGATTTTGAACAAAAAATACTAATACATGTGGGAAATCCCATTGCACCGATGGATAAATCAATTTAGAGTACTATCAGAAAAACAGAATTAACATTATTCGTTTAGTTGAGAAATACAATACAAAAGAAAAAGCATTTGGCTTTGATAATCGAATAGAATATATTTTTTTATGAGAGATGGAACTATAGGTGAAATAATAATAAAACCAGAAAAATATAAAAGTTTTATCAACTGTTATCATGAACGGAAAAAAATTGACATGCATAAAACTTTTGAAGTATACCCTGATGATATTATATTTTTTAAAATACCAAAAGCCGTAAATGTACCGGAAGGTACAATTGTGTTTATTGAAATAGCTATGGTATATGAATACATTTAAAAAGATCAGATTATGTTCGTTTTTAATGGAAACACTTCCATTAAAAACAAAACTTACAATCTAAGAATTTAAAAAGTCTTTAATTTTATTACAGTACTTGCCATTATTTAACTTACGAGTCATATATATTGTAACAAAACTATGTTCATTATTCCAACATTTTGAACAAGTCTCCCTAAATTTCTCAAATGGCATATTACTACCAACAAAATTACTATGAATATGTTTAATATTTGTATCGTGTTGTCTGAATATGCAAAGAAAATTAACATTGTCCCTTATAAGCTGCTTAGTTACTTTTGAGTATGTCTGAGCTAAGTAGAAACAATCAATATCTTTGTGTCTACCGCGAGTAGAGTAATTCCTTGCCATATTTTGATTTTCAATTATGATATCATCGAAAACAACTACAAATTCTTTATGACATTCATTTACACCAACCATTTCTTCATTTGATGGAAAGAAATATGCTATCGGTTGATTAAATAATTTTGATGCTACATCTATATCTTTCTTTAAATTGATATATTTTGGTTGGTCCAGACTTTTTGAACATACATAGAGAGTACCAAAGTCCAACCATCCCTGAGCATATATAAAATTATCTATCATATGTGTAGTTTCTCCAAAGATACTAGGACCCACTATCAAACATCTAATATTATTAGGTAATAATTCTCCATGACGTTTTGTCGACACAGTCTTGTCTGATATTCTAATTTTAACATCCCAGTCTACAGGTTTCATGTTGTTCTTGCTCATTTATTAATAGATTTTTGAATGATATAATAAATGAGTAAAGTATTCAAACTAACACATAACAAATCAGTGTTGAAGAAAGACTACATTACCCTTTAGAGATAGAGGGACACTCATTGGCTTTAGTTCAGTTCTATACTACTTATCTAACGCATAACATTACCTTTGGAAAAAATAAGATATATTTTGTGGCCAGAATGATATGGAATAAGCATTTGAAATTCCAGTTGGCCAATATAGCTTAAAAGATCTTGAAAAAACTATAAAAACCATTTTCTCATTTATTGTAGATTCAATGTATGGAAAAGGAAATTATATATCTTACGAGGTGGATAAAATAATAAATAGAGTGAACGTAAAATGTATGCTTAAATTAGAGCTTGGAAAATGGGGTTCAATAGGAAAACTTTTGGGTTTCGTAGAAAATAAAACTCTGAACGCATATGTCTACCATTATGGCGATACAATTCCAAAATAGGTTCCATTTAGAAGAATAAATATACACTGTAATATAGTAAATGGTATGATATTAAAACTTGATGAACATAATAATAGAGAAACTAGCATAATTACCACTTTTAAACCAAGTACAACATTTTTATTTGGCAACACGATCTATTACGAACCAGCTTATCCAATATTTTTACCCAGTGCAAACAAATCAAGTTAGTGAAATAACAGTTGAAATTAGGAATGAAAAAGGTAAGTTAATTGACTTTGATTTGTCCGAAAGAACAGTGGTATTAGAGATGAGACCGTAGATATTTTTTTGGTTGGAAGTATTCATATTCTATACATAATAACTTTAATAGTTTAAATACTATTAAATTTTCATGTTATAAAGATGAATAATATTTCTATAGAAAGTGCAATGAAAGATTTAGTAAAAGAATGCAATGTTTCGGCTACTTTAATATGTTGAATTTGGAGATGTGTATCTAAATTTTTAATTAGACTATATTGGCGAAGTCAGAGTGATAATTGTGTTTTAATGATTGGATAACTATTAAAACTTTATAAAGATATGGATGCAAATAAAAATCAACTGATGTCTAATTATACGACGACAATCATTTACTCTTTAAAAAAAATTATAGAATGCATTTCTTTAACACCACAATCCTCCATTCCATCAGATACATAACTTATACCTCCAGAATTAACATCATTCAAAACTTTTTCACTGAAAATCCGTACATATCTGTCTGGTAAGGTTACTTTAAAATATCCAGAAGTAATTATCACATTGTATCCATACCGTGTATCGTTTTATTTCAGAATGGTTTATGGGATAGGACTGCCCAATTGTAAGTTCAGAAAGTTTCTTAAATTGTTTGGTTCCGTTCAAAACATTTAGCAACTGTTCCATATTTATTGTATGCAATATTTAATATTTTTCGTTTTCAAATTTTTTAAGCCACCTTTTTTTTGCAACTGCACTTAAACGCAACTTTTTACACGTATTTTTGCAGATGCACTGAAACGCAAAGTTTAATGCAACTTTTTTCTAAAGACTACGATCTCACCAAACGCAACTTTTTGAGCCACTTTTTTTTGCGGTTGTGCCCGAATCGTCATTTGATGTTTTGGATCAGAAAATTATAAGTAATTTTTTCTGATGGTTTTCTGATGGTTTACTGATGGCTCGAGCATTTAATTTACGGTTGTTTTTCTGATAATTGGGGGTTGTGCTCGAATCGTAATTTTTATACTACTTTTATTGATTATTAAAGTGTTATATAACGAAATTACTACAATATTATCTTCGGGGGGTGATTAGAGTCTCTTGAAAGATCAACGGTGATTTAAAAATACTCAGAATATTCACCTATAAAAATTAATAACTTAAATAGAACACATGCAGCGAGCTACTAGATATATTTAAAAGTAAAAGTATTCGCTTTAAATAAATGTTTTGCATTAAAGTGAGCACTTCTTGATGCCTCTTGTATTTAATTTATGGATGTATGTACCCCAATGTCAATAAAGATTACGTATTAAGTCGTAACTCAGTTTTCATTTTCAATTATGCACTAACTGAAGTTAAATAAAAGTGATTGCATGTGCCATGTGTGTGTTATAGCACCATTACGAAAAGGGTAAAGAGCTCACTTTGGCGCGAACAGACTAACAGTACCGTTATATCTAAGCTGGACAGTTCAACTCGGCGTATTGTGTCATGATGTGGTTTCTCACCCAACTGCCTCCATTGGCGATTCGTGCTAGTAATGTTAAGTAACCCAATTTGAAACACTTGGTGGCTGGAAGACACTACACTGCCAGCCCCCTAACTGATTGGTGAATACATGTGTAAGTGTGCTTTCTAGCAATTGGTCTCTCAATGTTTGACACCATGCCATGCGAATGCTAGCCACTGTGGCGTGCACGACTACCATTTGTTTAATAATATGTCACATTGTGATTACAAACAAGATAGGCCAAGATTCTATCTATATTTTATTATAAATTGTTGTCAATCTCACAACTACAATATAAGCTAAATATACCCCAATTTAATACTTTCTTTATCTTAGACTGCCTTACACACGAAACATTCTCACATATAAACATTTACTAAATAAATGTTTATTCTAAGAAATACCTTCCTAGCGGGATAAAGTATAGCATTTTATATGTTTGAGTCCAAATAGGTTAACCGAAAAACGTAAGTTTAACCGTCAGAAGACTGTATTCAGTGTTTGTAAGGAATACACAAATATAGATAGAGAATTGAATTTTCTTTATAACACATCTACCAAAATCTGATTTCCAAAACCGTAGATGCTATACTGACGTAAAGGGTTGAGGAAGTGGAGGTACGTTTTAAAGATTATTCATATGATATGCAGTCATGTGAAATTATACTGAGCCAGAGTTCCAAAATGTCGTACAGGGATGTCCATTCTGATCCACTCATGCGTCATTTCTCAGTGATTATTTAGCAATATTTATTGATTGACCAACAATTTGTGCTACTTTATTATATACTTTATTCTCCGTTTATTATGTTTAGTTGTGCAAGTCAGAAAAGGAATAGATTCACAATAACCAATTTAATTTGCAATGTTGTGAGTAGTATATAAAAGATTTTGGCTCAAAGAGAGGGGTGATAGGAGCGGAGGAACCGCCCTCAACTATGTTGGAAATTTCCTTTTATCCATTTTTCCCTCAAAGTTTCCCTTTCTTCTCTAACAATCGTCTAAATGACCCTACATTTTTTTCTTATTTCCTTAAAAATTTCTCTTTCCCCCCAAAAATTCTTGATTTTTCAGGCTTATCAGTGACCATGGGTAACATCAGGGAGCTAGATCAGCGACCCAGGGTAAGGGATCATCGACCCAGGTGACTGGGATTCGAGACACCTGGGTCGACCCAAAAAATAAATAAAAAAGTAAAAAACAATTGACAAATAAAAAAAATTCAAATATTCTAAAATGATATTACTAAAAGTATTAAAAAATTATTTTAAAAATCATAAAATAAAATTTAAATATCGTTAAAAAAATGTATTAATAAAATGTACTATAAATTATTTAAAAAACCATTAAAAATAATCAGAAAATGATTGATTCAAATTTATTTAAAAATCGTTTAAAACATATTTAAAAATCATTATTTAAAATTATTAATAAATATATAAAAAAATCGTTTAAAAACATATTTAAAAACGAACTTTCCAGAGGTCATCCCTCACCCATACCCATTCCACCATCTTGGAAGGTACAAAAGATGACCATCGCGATAAGTGGCCACCATCTTGGTAGGCGACCGCCATCTTGGTCGACAACACCTGTCCGTTATATTGGATGCAGCGACCTCAACCCCATGACCTTGAATGACTTTGAAAACATAAACTAGAGAAAAATATATATAAAAGTCAGCAATCATATTACATTACAGACTACTACCATCATATTTCAATATTCTAACATGATCTATATCATATATAATTTAGCAGGTGTAGGTAAAAGCCTGTTCAAGAATAAAATATGCGTTATATCCTAACCACTCTGATAAGCATTGTAAGCATTGTTGGCTGCCATTTTGCATTAGTAGATGTTATGACTACTTAATATATAATTGTCATATGTACTATTTTTTATCTCTATCAGGGAAATATGGTCAACATGCTTTAAAATTCTTGTATGAATAGTTGTATGTCGTTTTCAATTCACTGAAGTTATAGCTGCCAAATTTATGACTTAGGTGCAACCTGTTACCTCGAACAAGGCGATTTGGCCATTATTCTTTATGTCTTCCTGTAGACACAGTTGCTTACAATTTTCAATATGGTGAAGCTGTATATGCCATATTCATATGTAGCATTAGTGATATCAAACAAGGTGATACATATGGACTACTATACAACAAACCTTCATTAACCCTTTGGATAAACTTGTTACTAATGCCAGAGTAGTTGGCAACCCTATCAGCTGCTTTGTTGATCGGCATGCCTTGACACTTATAGCTATTAGCTTCGCGGTCACAACACCTGCTCATACTTTCTACTACTTCCCTTTCAATTCTGTATAGTGCCTGCTTATATATTTCTAAACATTCACCGATATCTATTGAAATCGAAATCAGCAGTTAAACTGCGTGTGTTGGAGTAATGTTTCTAGGTCGGATGCTACAAAGCCAGAGCCGCGTACGTAGTCGCGGACCTGGTCGAGTGAGCGTATACATGTCTGCTCCGTAACTAGGCCAAACAATCTTATAGGGCATTTGGAAAGCTTTCAGACATTCTCGTACAAATATCCCTGCAACTGAGCGTGCAGTGTCATTTCTTTTCGAAATATTTTTAGCTCTTAAAGTTTAGAGATAATTGACTTGCTTTATCTTGAGTTCATGTCATGGCAAAGTAATATTTTCGGTTATTCTTTATACTGGTTTCATCAGTTACATTGTTTTTATTCCCGTTAATAAAATATTCTTTAAAGTGAGCACTTTCAGGCAGACATAACCGTTTAAAATGTTACGTTGGTATTAATACACTTTAAAACACTTTGTTTTAATGTGTTAGTACATATTTGCTGTTACGACATCATTGTGTATATAAGACATAACTACAATCCGATATTGAACATTAATCATTCGCGGGGTCGCGGTGGTGTAGTGGTTAGAATACTCTTCTCCCACCATGGCGAACCGGGTTCGATTCCCGGCCAGATCGCCTCCGGACCTTAGCATGTAGGAAGCGTGCAGGATAATGCCGCTGGTTGGCGGGTCTTCTCACTGATCTTCCATTTTCCCCACTCTTGCATTTTGGACGCTTTTCCATACTCATTTCGCCTTACCCTCAAGACCTCGATGTTAAGAGCCGCCCAGCTCTCTTTACTCGCTCATTAAGCATTCCGTCTACCAGGACGTATTTTGTCCAGAGGACGACCCAGGCACGCGCATCACATGCGTCATCGTCTCTATGTGCAATGCACTGAACAAGTGTGCAGTCTTTCCTTCAGAAACGTACTCCTGAGATAACTTTAAAATTGGGACTATTTCATAAATTATTTGTAACATTTTCTGATTACCAAACAATAAAGTAAAACTATATTTAGCTTCTAGTTCCTTATCATGCATTTACATCGTAATACTGTATTCGTATTCTGAGCTTTCACCCATGCACGTAAACGGCAATGCATAATATATGTTTACATTTGGACAGCTTTGTTTGGCGTGATCGGTAACAATGTGAACTGAACCAGGCTTTAGTGTGAAATCATCCAACGAACGCGCTGGAAAATGCTTTTAGTAAAGTGTATAGAAAACCGTGCTGTTAGTAATTTCCGCCCGCTGCAGCGCCCGTCCGTGTCCAGCCCATTATTGACGGACGAGAGAGCTCAAGAGCCACGATGTCTGGCGCTGACAATAGTGCGTGCTGCAAGCAGTGGGAACCTCATACAGCCAGGAGGACTATGAATCGGTTGAATGGGGGAAATCAACTGACTGCGTGTTCGTTTTGTCTCGGCACTAGGCATACCTTGTATATAAAGACGTCTAATAGGCTTATTTACTCAAATAAATTATCACTTAAGAAATAAAATCGACTTGATTATTTGTTCAAGCAAAAATATCTTTGCAAAGCAATGTTAGGGTGCAAACAGGATGAGATAGTTTATAATTATTTATTTATTCATAGTAACACGTATACATTGGATTAACAAAATTATAGTTTGACTAAATAATGCAATACACTGCAAGTGCATTGTAATTGTTCCTGTACTTTTTTTCATGCCATATGTCTTCTCTTTTACAATTTTGTTACTTGTATTAATTTTATCACCAAACATTTAATTGTAGGGCTGGAAGTATTAACACTAACAAGGTAAATAGAGTCTGTGTATTAGAGGCCACAAGATTAACCGAAGCTGAGTATTTACGAGTTTCATACGAAAAAAAAGTATTCCCCAAAGACTCATGGTTCCGAACATAATCATAATTCAGTCGGCAAGTTAAAACATAATAGGAAAGCGTACGTAAGGCACTTAAAAACCCGTATTTCATGTCATATCTAAGTGCCATCTGCAGTAACATATGATATTCGATGGATACAAAATTAACATTAATTGAGAACGGAGATGAACAATGTAATGTAATTCTTTGAACGATCAGTGTAGATGTGACATACTGCATTTTGGTGTGACGCAGTCTTAAGTTAACACCAGTGACATGAGAGAGACGTAAGCGGTGCTTAATAACTAAGGTCTTCAGCGTTGATGTTGTTGAAGAGAGGTATAGATGGAGCAACGACAGAAAACTGAGTATCGGGAGTGCCACGAAACTACCCACCAGCCAACAGAAACATCCGCCATGTTTCCTACACACGAAAATACGGATTTGACCCCGGTTTGTCATGGGGCGAGGTGAGTAGTATGACAGTTTCATCACCACAGCTCCTATAAGCGATTAAATATTATAAAAATACACATCCCTTTTCTTGGCGAGCTGGTACTCCCAGAGGAATAAGTTTTATTTATATTTTGTAAAAGCGACAAGTGAAACGCAAAGCTCCTCATTAATGTTATTTTACTTGTATATTAGTGCTTCGTTAAATAAGCAAGTAAGGCAAATAATCTTGCTTACTTGAATATCGCCATGTAGAAGTCAAATGTTGTAATGCCATTTTATGTCAAATGTTTTAATGCAGACTGCCCAATAAAGCCATGGTAATCAAATATACTGATTTCTACTGCTGTGTTAAGCGAGCGAGGAGGTGACGTTTCAGGTCGGAGATGCATGCAGCAGCGAAACAAACGCTGCAACTCACATCATTATGTTTGGACTACAGTATCGTAGAAGGCCATAGACAGTTCCTTCATCCCCGTTCTTCAATTTCCTAGAAGGCCATGCTTTGTATAAGTTATCATATAAAGCGAAGAAAATATACACTTTTAGGACGATTAAGTGAACTCGTTTGTAAAGTTTTGAAATCTGGCACTTGAACTTGTCAAAGCTGTCAGAAAACAAGCGAGATACTCTCGGGCATCTTAGTTATAGAACGTCTCTCGTTGCAGAATGGTTGTCGATTAAAGAAATTAATCCAGTTTTTAACAAACAGCTACAATATATCTTTCTGCATGGGAAATTGTGTAGAGAATAAAATGTTCTACCAAAAATGTTTTGATTCATTGTGTCGATATTTTAATGGCTGGGAATATGCACACAATTAAACTCTAAGAGACATATATTTGCGTATATAAGTACCCACTTTATCTACGATAAAAAGAAGGTTAAGATGAATGACTTTGATAATTCCTGTATTATTTTATGTTAAACAACATTTAACATATCAATATGGTTCCAGAAAGTAATTCTTCCAGATATTTTGTAATGTATAACATGTTTTGCTTAAAGCACTGATAAAGCCTTATTTCTTTCGAATATTTATTTTCAATGTGCTGTGTTTTTTCGATCAAATTTCCGAATTTCCGTTAGCATTTACTAGTACATATGCAATATTTCAAAATGTTATGACCCCCGCCCCTCCATCACACTCTTTGTTTTTTCGTTCCTTGATTATACGGCTCCGTGGTTATAGATAAGTAATCAAAATGTTCGTATGGCCGCCATTTTAAAAATAAGTGTCCGACCCACGTAAACATGTATGTTTATTTGATCACTGTGGTGAATCTTGTTTGCCAAATTAGGTAGTAATAGGTTTATTGTTTCCCAACATTTGACACAATATATTGTCGAGTGGCGCTACCTTACAATATGGCGGACAAAAGAAACAAAGTACCATAAATTGGTCAAACACTATGGTACACTGTATACAAAATGAACCTAAAATATTTATATAGTCACCATGTCGAAAACAAGTTTCTTACACATTTAAATCGCATATGTTAAAATGGTCAAACGTTTCATAGACCCAGAATATTTATCAAAATGTCTATATTCCCACCAATTTAAATATAAAGGTCTGGCTCAATTAATTCATATCAGCGTACTTCTTGTTTGTCAAATTAGGTAGGAATGTGTAGGTCATTTCACGATGTACGATACAATGATTTAATTTTTTCGTGTTGCGCTGTATTACAAAAAGGTGAACGATATTGGTTATTTCTTGTTATATTTAATGTTTAGGTGACATGTTCTTCATATCAAATCTAATAGAATTAGATTATATGTATGTGTGTGGATATATACATAAAATTTTAAAAGAGATATTTGGCACGGTTTTTAAAATATAGTAAGTTCCACATTAATCTTAAATGTATAAGGTACCATTGTCTACTATAGGCCTTAAAGGTACAAGTTACCTTCTAAATGTGGCAGTAATCTATTGTGTAATTTCTGAGATATGATGTAAAAGCTTATTGTTTTCATGATGTGCTACTTTCCACAATGGCGAACCAATAATAACGTACCTTCCTAGATTAAATATCTACATGATTAACCGTGAAAAAAACAAGATTTGGTATTATCAAGTAAAATCATTCCCCAGATATGAAATAGCGCCCTATTGTATTAAAATAGCAACCGTTTTGAAAATAAGCAAATGGCTTAGCAGAACATCGTAAAATTGGATGTCCTTACTAAGTTATATGAGTACCTAATATGGTGAAATATGTTTCACGGGTTCGAATGTTGTTATGAGCGGACATACAGTACATCACAGACAGATATTTGCATGATTACATAAGCCCATTTTTCCAAGGAAAGTAGCTTAAAGTTAAGTTGAATTGAATGTTTCTAGTTAATCAAGGATATATGCTGGAAAATACTTTATTTAGAATTATTATTATACCACCGTTAAATACAGCAGAACTGCACATTTTCGAAATATTTTGTTTATAACAGAAAATAAATTTCTCGTAAGAAAAAATACATAAATGGTTTAAATATTATAAGCTGAGTATAAAGTATTTTTGTTAATGTTTAAATTGATTCAGAAAGTGTTTCGTACAAATAATGGTGTACCCTGTTCGGTTTCATCGTATGTCTTGATTTCACAGAATTGTTCGTGGATGTCATTATTTTCGTTATTCCCTTAAGAATATAGCTTAATGATAATTACTTAACATTTTGTTGATTCAGCGATGCAATGAGATACAGTTTAATCTAAAATGTTCACTTTGACTTCATGCTTCATACTCTAGCGCAGAAGAAAACAATGAGAATTATAAGTCTGGCGGAAGAAAGTTTGCCTCCACTTGAGAGATCATTAAGGTAACGCCACACACAAAATCTCTACTGGAATCACTCTCCAAAATGTTGTGCTGCTTCTGTTGCCTTCTCTAAAACATGCGGTAATAAGTAGTCTTCTTGTTTCGCAACCCGTACAACAAATATTTACTGATCTCTGGCATGGGGACAGTATATTATGTAATCATGTTCAAATCCTATTTATGCTTATATTGACGATGAATTCACACGTCACACTTTATGATTGTTTAGTTTTGTGTGGAGTGTATGAAGTCAGGATTGCGATTCCCTAAATTACAATATACTGGCTATGTAAAGAAACATACAGTATGTGCTGCCATGGTTGAGGGCGGTACACACAGTGTGCAGAGCTCAGGGCAGGTGCCAGTGCATATACAGTAGTTAGATGGCGGAGGCCAAGTTGGCCAGGCTGGTGTAGCAGCCTGCCTGTCTAAGTGGGTCCTTCGCAGATCTAAGTGTTACACTGCCGTTTTGATGGCGTGGAGTACAGTGACGTTCGCTGTTCGCTACCGTCTCTCACACCCAAACACAGTGATTAATAGTTGATATTGCTGTTTAGAATATGTACTGTATACAATATATATTGCAGTTCGCTACGTTTCTCAGAGCTACAATTTTATTCACAGTTACCACTTCCGCAAAATGGCAGTTAGGTTGACATGCAGCAAGTGAATTATTCTCAAGTCTTTAAAATTAAGTCTTCGAATCGCAAATTGTATAATCATCATTGTCCTGTAAGACGATATTTGGAGATCACAGTTACATACATTTTAATGAATAAATATATAATATACAGATATCTCGTCATCAGTTAAGCTTTCGCCATGCAGGGTTCCGGATTTGTTGAATTATTCGTTGACTGCGCAATAAACAACTAATTCCAAGATTATGTCCATTGAACCGTAATTGTAAAGCAAGGGGAAATCTTTTCTTGTTATTTTTGCTGATATACTTTAAACTCGATGTATAATTGTCTGTTTTTTTAGTGTTTCCTTTGGAATTTTCAAGGTGAAAATGAAAAAAAATCCAAGGTCACAAAAGCCAGTAGAAATGCCAGCTACGGAACCAAAATGACAGATTATCAGTAATCTATAATTAGGAACTTAGAGCCACGTTCGAAAATTATGTATTATAATCGTCAAAACAAATAGGTGTATAATTAAAAGGGTAAATTAAATATTTATCACGTGTTGTGTAACTGAAAACAACATAATATGACAGGACTCGCACTGGACGCACATGTTAGGATGATATACAGCATGTAATTATATTTGGACCGGAAATGAAGATAAAAGTACATTTCTGTTCCTTACATGGTCTTCATGAAATCATCAGAACTAATTTATTTGGTGTATTTATAATACGACAGTTTAACTTCCATTTTCCACAGCATCACCATGTAAGATTTGAGACTGCCGCCTGATATTGACACTTTATTGATGTAAATGTATTTGGATAAGTGATGTTCTGTTTCAGCAATATGTGAGCATTGGATGGAACAATGTACTGAACCGTCGAACTAAAACGATAACAAGAAATTTATTTTCAATTCTTGAACTATAATATATGTGTACATAATGAAGATACCGACTGACTGACTCATTCACCAATATACAGACAGAAAGGTTAGCTGCAAAGTTTGAAAATGTAGTGTTGGTTTTCCTTCTGGATGGCGGCACCCACTGAGAAAGGATTTTTCAAAATTTAACCCCTAAGAGTCTGAAAAGTGGTAAAGTATGCTTTTTAAGACTCTTCAATAGTTGATTAATCCGAAGAGGTATGATTGTGCTTTTAGCTTCAAAATTTACCCTATACATATACCACAAAACTGATTTCAGCATTATTGGAAATCCAACAACTGAGAGGGTGAAAAGCGATTTTATATGTATATATATATATGTTCGAGGATCCCTCAATATCTTATAAACCTAATGAGATATCGAGATGCTCTTAACTTTAAACGATAACATATAAACTTATTTTAAAATTTAACCATTAAGAGGATAAAAAGTGTTCAAATATGCTATCGACCCCACCATAATCGCGCATTTAAACTATTATATATTGATATTCTGTATGTTTTAAAAGGCTACCTATACAAATGCCTAAAAATTCATTGTATATGAAATTTTTTTTTACCGTTCAAAACTTAGGGGACGAAAAGAAGTAAAATGGGTTTTGGAAAACTCATTAATAGCTCAGTAACTCGATAAGATATAGCCATGATCTTTGCTTTAAACGGTTGGTTATATAAATAACTAAAACCCATTTCAGAAATTGTCCAAATTCAAATCCTTAAGAAAATGTGAAGGTTCGAATGTTTTCTCGATGACGTTTTTGTGAATTTATGAAACGAGAAAGTATCGATAAAAATTAACCTATCTCACTGCCGAAATTAAATAATGTTTCTTACATTCTCAACAAACATTGATTAAATTTCTAACAGGTTCAATAATTAAATAGTCAGTGAAATATACCACACTATGTTATGTTTTCTTATGAGGTTCTCTGAGCATACATACTTTGTTATTACACTTTATGCCGCAGTTAATAATCTCACACACAATTTTCAATGAAGATTGAATTGGGATAAGAAACCAATTCCATCTGCACAGTAACCATAATTGATTTCTTGGAATCAGAACTATCAGAAATATAAACTTGCCAATCATATTGAGAACTACTAAAACATTTGTTTATGTTTCGTTTCCCAACACCTGAACTTTTATTCACATTTGAAAATATTCCAGTAGCATTACAACTATAAATGCTCAGACAACAGAAATCAGTATACACAAACTATATTCTGTACTTTGGGAGTTAATCGACAAATATTTAGCAATTGCCATAGAAGACGATATTACGAGGGTTGAGCAACATTAACTATACAATAATATAATTGTTTGCTTAAGTTTTTCGAAGGGGTAGAAATGAAGTACAAATTAGACACAGTGTTAAAAATGGTTTAATGCAGTCCATTACCCTGAGACATTCATGAACAGCATCTACTTTTATTGACTATAACAACACGAGTTTCTTCTTACATTTGTTTGTCCTTTTAGTTTTAACATAAGGAAATAGTGATCCTTGTTATTTTGATATTTGTTTGAGATGACAATTTGAATCCAACAACTCTGGCAAGATTTGTGCAACAAAAATAATGGGAATGAACTCGATATTTTATTTTTTAATTGTAACAAATTAAATTTATGTTTTTAAAATGTCACATACCCTAGAGACAAAAAACAGACTATTTATTCAACGGAACAATTTAATAGGAATGTACTACAAAAAATGCAGATTAAAATAAAAGAGTTGGTGAGAGCATATCTCTGATAGAATGCTCTAAATACTAAACATTGTAAACTCTGAATGTCACTGCAGCTGAACTGACACTATAAACCTGGTTAGCAAACGCGAAGATAGAGAGGGAAGAGAGTATAGAGAGCAAGAAACTCACAGGGTTTCCAGGTGTAGGGATCCGTTTGAGCCAATGTCTGGAACTTACAACAACCCATTACTTCACGCTACGAGGCGCGTCGCAAGTGACAAGGCATTTTAAATGCCCCTGACGACGAGGACAAGATATCAAGCAAATATCTGTCATAACAACGGCTAAAATACATTGTAAGTGAAGACGCTCGATTTTGCGTCGTAAAGAAAGCGGAAAATCGGTTCTCATATTGTTTATTTCTAGTATGCATGCCGTCATAAGTACATATCTGCTAAAAGCTGTTCACAGTAGAGTGAACACTTTTGAGGCATTAGTTATTTTTTCTTTCAGCCATTTTTAACCTATAACAACCTTTTTAAATAAATATGGCCATGTACGTAATAAAAAAAGTGTGTGTATTCTACCGCAAGCTGAAGTTAAAGTCTAAGGCTAAACTAATGTATATTTATTGACTATTATTCCAGATAAAAGGGCTTTCAAAAGAGCTCAATTTACTGTGAATGGGCGATAAAATGCAGGTAGCCACAGCGTAGACAGAAACACTCCAACTTACAAAATAAAAGCTCTAGGCAAGGGAGTTTGTGCAGTTAAACTGAATGCATTCTATCCCTGTGCGTGTGAGGTGGGAGTTAGAATAGACATACAGTGCCGATCAATGATTTACAAAAACCACGCTGTTCTGTATACATACTTCTGACATTTTGCAGGAAAGAATTACAAACAAAAATCAAAGCATATTACACAAAGTGTATTGGTTCAGTAAATTGTAGGTTAGAGAAACACTTAGAGTCCATACATACAAAAACATAAAACAACATCTTACAAAATCAAACATTACTAAACCCCAAAGAATTCATACAAACTGTTACTAGTAACAAATATTTTCATATGCTCTGACAACCTTAGTACTTCCCATCTAGGTGACTGTGCAATGTATCGTGAAATGATATAAAAGTACAAACATGCCCGAGGAATGGCTGACCAAACGTACTTTTGCGTAGAGAAAAAAAGTTATATTGTGAAACAAATTCATCAGAGATCTTTTACCAGTCCATGCGCTATTACAAGAGACCTGCGAAATACTTTCAAAGCTTCTGTCGCCAATGACAATGAGAAGAGTGTTCAGCAATAGTGACCATAGTGCTTAATGCAAGAACATGACAGAAGTAATCGTATGTAAGCAAATATAATTATAAGAAGAGACTTAACTTCACGAAGGTATATTATTATTAAAATTACAATTTCACTGATTGAATACATCAAAACTAATTGCATGCTGCGAATTAAATATTGTTTATATTGAATTGCAGGACATAATTAAGACAAATAAATATATTTCCAACATTCGCTGTTTATATTCTGGATTGTAGGAGACGAGAGACTTTGTGAAATCTAGTGTTTTCAAAACAGATGAATATATTTTCAAATTTGTCACCAGTTAAAGGTAATTATAACATTTGCCTTGCAGTAACAAAAAAAAAAACGGAAACTGAAATTGAGGACGAAAAAAGACTGTTAGCCTGACTTCCACACACAGGGTTACTTTCGAACTGCAGGCAGGAAATGCTACGATTGCATCGTATTCTTGAATGCAGACCTATTTGTGGGAGGTATAGAAAATGACAATAAATTATAGGATAAAATATTTCATCCCCTAATGCGTAAAGTTTACTACGAATATACAGTACATTGCCGGAATTGTAGATGGTGAGATCCCTCCATGACTAGGGTTAGAAAAATTAATTTCATTTCAGGCGGTTTAGACAAATAACGAATCTAAAGAATCAGTAGAGCTGCACATATATCGTTGTAAGTTTAGGTATACGTGAATAGTTAGTTTTTAGCCTACATTTGGTAAGCAGCTATCACTTTGGAACGAAATACATATAAAAGCTTATTTACGAAGTTTATACTCAGTAAAATTTTGTGAAAGTGTTTCTCGGTATGTCACCGGCTTTAATTTTTAATTGTCGTTTACTCAATACGCACATTTACTTCATGTACGTTTATCCCAAACACTTTGTTTACAATATCTAAAACAGTAAGCATTTTAATGGTGACAAATATATAATAGAGACAGTTTGTGGTACTGCTTGACAGTACAAAATACTGTGCAGTTTTACATCACCAGGGTTGCCACCGTTTTTCCATTGGATAATTCCCTGACATCTCCCTGATTTCCAGACAAAAAAAAATACGTTTTTTCCCTGACCTTTTTCTAACATTTTTGTTTCAGTACTTTGCTTTATAACACACTTTTAAACGAAAATACTTCACTGATCTTACGAAATCAATCACTATATATACTGCAAAGAAAAATGCCTAAGTATTTACTCCACAATCATTAAAACAATTTTATATGATAATGCAGCGGTGCGCGATTGATGAAATAACTGACAAATATATCATGCATACCACAATTTCCTGACATTTAGCTAACTTGTTTGAAATTCCCTGACATTTCCCTGATTTCCCTGAGAGTTTTTAAATTCTCTGACATTCCCCTGTTTTCCAGGTTTTCCAGACCTGTGCTACCCTGATCACGATTTTGTCAGATGTTAAATGTAGCCCTCAGTTTTACATGTGTTATGTCATGGTCTATGAAAATAATAGTTATCATTACTTTTGGCTACTAGTGTTAATATAAAACTCCAGAATGCAATGTGTTCTTATTGCTGGTGCTTAAAATTATCGTAGGCCTATTGGAAAAATGTTTCTTAAAAGTAACAATTGCAATTGAAATTAAGTTTCTCTGATTAATGTGCTTTTCTAGCAAAGCGTCAAGTTTTTAAGTTGAATTTCATAGTTTAATTTTACAATGTTTTTGGTCTGGAACGCAAAGGGTTTACAATACTAATTTGCAGTATTATTTCAGTGGTTAATGTGAAAAATATTTTCCAACTATATAAAGATTCAGAAATTTAAATAAATTGTTTAGTTGGAGGAAATTTCCTAAATTGGAATATATTTTATTACTATATGCTCTTTCTGTGGTTGTTCAAGAAGGGGATGTAGTGGTTTAGTGATAAGTGCACCAGCCAGTCCCACGACATTGCATCTGAATCTCGAACACACATGAACACAGTTCGAATACTGACATACGAGAACTGTGGTGGATATTGTCGATGGTGGGTGTAGTATTACAGATAGCTCTGTTTCTCTTAAATAATACAATATCGGTTTGTCTTTACATGCTTCACTTGTTGTTCACAGGTTAAACTTACATTGTATCCGATTGATTCTAAACAACGTTTAGTTTCTTTGTGTCAAGATTTCACTAACCATTATATTTATTGTTCCAATGCCATACTTTACAAGTTGGCTTTTGCATGAAATTATAATATACTATTTTTGAAGGCACTGAATTTACTCACACAATAAAAGATAGTAACCATGTTTATATGTATACATAATTTGATGACTTTCTATTGTTTCGGCACTGTGTGATTATGGCTGTTGAAATTTAAAGCGCAAAATTAAATGGAGACCATAATTATTCACAGAAAAGGTATTACATTTATGATTGAACTTCATTTCTTTTACAGGTTCTCACATTCCTTAATTTAATTTTTTTGCACTCGTATTAGAGATGAAAATAATTCTATGCAGAAACATTGTTAGGAGACGCGACACTTGAGTACTATAGCAACACAAAAGCAGAGGACTATGTTCAACGTTATAGCCCTCCCCCCATTTTCTCTCCTTCCATCTGAACATCTGTTAACGAGGCAATGTTGCACTACTAGCACTTCATAGCCGTGTCTGCTGCGGTGGTCGACAGGGGCGAGCGGCAGATTCACTACACTGGCGCGCTGCCTGGGCATACTTAACTGATATTGAAGCCATACAGATGTTTTTTGGTGCTCCATTAATTTTAAAGTTTGTTCACGATAAAGTGAGCTCTTTTGAAATCAACCTTAGAAAAAGTCACTGCTCTACCTGCGTGTATTTTAACGGGCGCCCTGAGTGACATGTGTCCAATAAAGTTGGTAACGATGAATGGAAACCCAGCAAACACAACCTGTCGGCAAAGTGTCGGCAAATTATCGGCCCGATACCTGTACTGTCGGCAACTGTCGTTTCAGCGCCAGAAGGTACCCATCTGGCAACAGCGTGATGTCTTTTTGAGACAGATTGCAAGCTGTTAAAAAAAATACAATGGCCCACTGTATTTTTAAGGATAACAGATGGATATCACAGAAAATATGTCGGTATGATATCGCAGAGCAAAAACCACGCTGGCATCTTAAAAATTTTTCTGGGCCGAATACCATTCAGCATCTTTGTCTTTTCGGTAAGAAAACTGGCCATGATCTTATTTATTCTTGCTCGTAATGTTTTGGGGACAAGGCTTTTTATCAAAATTAAAATTAAAATATAATACCTTTTTGCTAACAAACTTATGGAAAGTGTTTTCAATAGGCGAGATGTTAGCATGTTTTTTCGGGATTATATATGTGTCAATTGGTAGCCCATGGCATTTATTGAATTTGAATTCTTTTTCATTGGTACAACCATCCGGCAGATATATTAAAAACTAACAAAAACTATTTGGTTTGCAAGCCTCTGAAGAAATAGTTTCTAAATAATCTGCATTTTAAAAGTATTTGTCATATTGTAATTAAATTTGTTTTCTCCTTTATTTTACTTTGTGTCACGATATATATTAAATTACTGAAGAATACGAGCAACTTACCCCTTGGTGTATAGGTTGGCAAGCTGTAATTTTAACGCAAGGGTCTTTAGGTCGAGTCCCGCGCTCGGCAAGTAAAACATTTTCATATCATAAAATGTGTTGATATGTCAATGGAATTAATAATTGTAAAGAAGAAATTACTATTACTAAAATTTTTAATCAAAAAGATAATGTTTTTTTCATTGTTATATATAACTTATTTCTGGACATCATGCCGCAGCAGGACAGGTATTGTAACGACATCCAGCCGTTGCAGGTCCAGCATCGTAAAGACATCCAGCCATCCAGCCCTCGCAGGTCCGGCATCGTAACAACACCCAGCCATCACAGGCTTGGCATCGTAGCAACATCCCGCTGCTGCAGGCCCAGAATAGTAAAACATCCAGCCATCGCAGGCTCAGCATCGTGGCAACATCCAGCTGTCGCAGGCCTGGCTATCGTAACGACACCCAGTCGTCACAGGATCGGCATCGTAACGACATACAGCCATCGGAGGCCCGGCATTGCAACGACATCCAGCCGTCGCAGGCCTAGCATCGTAACGACATCCAGCCAAGGCTGGCTAGGCATCGTAACGACATCTTGCCATCGCAGGCCCGGCATCGTAACAACACCCAGCCTTTGCAGGGCCAACACTGTCGGCCAACAGTTAGCCACCAGTCCATATTTCCATCGGGCCGCTTCCGGCATAAGACAGTGGGCCGGTATCGGATGGCCAGAGTTTGTTGGCTAACTTTTACCGGCAAATTCTGGACAGTTTCCTCCATATTTGCTGGGAAGTGATTCCATATCTTAACATCGAATAAAAAGTTTTAGATAACCATTGCTGATCATTTAAATTATTTCTTTTGCTTTCTGTTTTTTATGCATGATCTAATTGGTAAAATATTAACGTTTCTAATCATTTGAGTGTTTCACTTGACCGACGCATTAATAAAGTGGTGAGACCCATGCCAATTTTAATATTACGTAATGTGGACGAATATACAATATGCATACAAGTAGATCTTAAGTAGAGCATTCAGAAGTGCTCATTTTACAATGAATAGCCTATATCACCAAAATGCTGCAGTACACTCTAAATCTGAATCAGGGAGAAGGTCATTGTTACAATCAATTACCAGTACCTGGCTGATCCAACAGTCGCTTCAGTAAGTTTTAACTAATGAATCAGTGAAAACATGCCAGATTTACGTCGCGTATTGATTCAGTGACGTTTCCCACTGATTCATCAGTCACTTTTTTCAATGTTTTTTTAGTGGTTTGTTTTTTTGACTGATGGGTCGGTTAAACAGTGTATAGAAATGGCCGTTAAACAACGTTTAAAAATGCCCATTTAAGAATGTGTATCAATTTAAATATTTAATTAGCCACTGTATTCGGTCGTCAACTATTCACTCAGTGAAATTGTTTCCCGTTACTTCTTCAATAAGTGAAAGTTGTTCACTGAACCAATCAGTGGTTTCCGCTGATTTTTTAATTGAAGCCACTTGCACTGATTCGAGTGGTTAAATTTCACTGCGAATCAATGGTTTACCACTGATCCGAATTTCGAGTGTAGCACTGGGCTCAAAGTGAAGGCTTGACAAAAAGATGTAATCAAGGCGACATCTTCCTGTTCAATTTCAGTTTCATTTTATGCCACTGCAGGGTAAATTTGTGTTGGGGAAATATTTTATATACTCTAGGAACAAACAATTACAATTGCACTTCACAGATATAAATGTAATATATCGTACAAAAATGTAAATACAGTACCATCATAAGTAAAAGTTCAATATTCGGCTGCACTACTAGGTTCCTAAACCCAGTTTCTCAGTGCTATTCGTTAAGTATTTTATTGTTCTTGATGTTACTTGTTTTCCAAACTGTTCCTGCATATTCGCGGATAATGCAGAAGACTTAACTTTTGTATCTTTCTTTATCGTCCTTGATCATCATCATAGAGGTTTCCCACAAGGCATCCATAATTTCATTTTCATTTTCTCTTGTCTCCATTTTGTAACTAGGTGCTATTAAGATTGCATATTACTATACTTTCGGAGGATCTCTTTCTGTTAAAATGTGTTTCCAGTTAATGAAGGTGTCACAAGTAGTACTGCTATTATAAGTTCGTTTTTGGGAATTTTGGTTAAATGCTTAGACAACTACTCACTAAATCGTATCCATTTACATCTCATTTCGTAGAGAATTGTAAGGGGAATCCAAGAAGTTACGGGTCATTGAAATTCGATTAATGATTCGCGAGATATGAGTGTTTTAATTACATAGTACATAAATTCAAAGTGAATAAATCCACTTGCTGTGTTGCCCTGTCGGCCAGATTTTGTGAGTGGCCTAAACTTAATCGTTTTATTAAAACATTCTATTCTCTAAATCACTAGATTACACAACTTTGTACAAGAATGTTCTGTAGCCAACTAGTCACACCATTCAACACGTTTGAAGTGCATTATGCAGCTTTATGCGGCAGAAATATTTAGTGAGTTAGTCTGTCCGTTGTTTCTCTATTCAAAACCAAACCAAATTAATTTAAATCATAATTCAATAGGAATTGTTATCTTAATGTTCTCATCGGATCTGTTTTATACATTAGCACACTTCTAAATGAAAACAAATTAATTCCATTGATACTATGGTACTAAATACTTGCAATGATAAATCTATTATATATAATCAATAAACATATATAGTACGTCTACATCATGTATGTTATACATGTAAGTATGATGTCCAATAAACAAGAACCTTTATATTGTCTGATAAACACAGTTTTTCGAGTTTGTAAACCCTGTGTCTATAAAACGAATATGGTCGCCGGCTTGCAGAAATAATCGGTGGGTCACGACCATGGCTACCATTCAAGGTTAAGAATATTAAAAATGGCCATTGTAGTTGAGTTGAGAGATTTGCGCGGCTCTTAACATCGAGTTCTTGAGAAAAGATGAGGGCGACATGAGGCGAGAATTGAGCATAATCGGAACGCAAGGGCGGGGGACTCGGGAGATCCCCGAGAAAACTAACTGGTACGATTCCCAGAAGCGAAAATCAAGTTACCCAGCCAGGGATTGAATCCAGTTCGTCTAGGTGAGAGGCGAGAAGTCTAACCGCTTAGCCCCCACGGCCATTGTATAGAGGAATTGCTCGAACATGAGCTGTGGTCAATTAACTCTAGGATCAAAATTCCTGAATCTTGCATCAGAACTTATCATGTATTTGTAGGATTCTGTGAATATTAGCTGGCCTTTGATACTCAAATTAAAAGTGTATAAATGGGACATAATAAAGAAGTACGAAATACAGTTCGAGGTACAGTTCTTTAGCGTTTCCTCTTTACTGAGCTGGAAATGGAAAATGATACATTATGTTAGTTCAAGGCAGATAGAAAACATATATTGGGATTTTCCACTTCGAATTATAAATGTCGGTCTTGAATGACATAAGGAAGTACGAGATATAGTGTGAGATACAGTTTAATCATATTTACATATCAATGAACTAGAACTGCAACTGTGAATATAATTTTAGTTCATGTAAAGCAGTGAACATGTCCTGGAATTATCTACCTTGAATCGAAAATGTCGGACTATAATAACATAAGGAAGTACGAGATATAGTTCGAGAAACACTTCTTTAATTTTTCCTCTTCTGAGAACTGGAAATTAAATTGCACATTTTCTTAAAGTTCAGGGCAATTCGTGGACTTGAATTAGAACTTTATTCGTCAGACTGAAAATATCAGACTGAGTGAAATCGCGCAGTAAAGAATAACAGTATAAGAAATAGTTCAATGTTATTTCAATTCACCTGGAATGAAATATAGAATTGGACAAATAAATATCAGTAAGGTTCGAAATTGAACTTGAACCGGAATGATATTATGATGTCAGTCCATGCTGTAAGCTGTCTGCTAATCGCAATGTGTGGATGGTTGTCGAACTTGCCGAAGAAATGGCATTTCCCTTTCACACAATAACATTATGTTTCTGGAGTTTGACCTTGGATTTCATTCCTAGTGGTTATATTATTTTGTTTCGTTGTAATACAAAATTTTATGGTCTCATGTAATGTATTTTATTTGTAAGCATATGCTTACATCCATATAAAAAACACATGTAACTAACAAAGATGGTCTCGCATGTATGGTTTTGATGCCTTCTGTTTCAGGTTCGAAACCACCTCGCACCTTTAGTTTGTATGTCAATATGGTCATATACCATATGGTGTACCATTTTTTTTGTGTCACATTTTTTACATGGGTGTTTATTTGGCTCTGAATGGGGGTGATGTTGTAACCTCAATACGAGGACCAGTATCCCTCATTCTTAACCACCTGCCACAGTCGTCGTGGTAGAGAGGCGACCAGATATATAGCATGCCGTTCGCTAGTAGCTACTACATCCCAGGCTTCCGCTATTAGCTCCCAGAGATCATCTTTATTTGCTGGCTGTGGATCAGGCCAGTTAGCACCATCATGCGCTTCATCTCCGACCAAACATTATCAATTGGATTTAAGTCAGCACACTTAGGCTGCAAATCTACGAGTTCTAGTTGGCCTTGCCTTGTGAACCATTCTTGAATCTTCTGAGGAGCATGTATCGCAGAATGGTTCTGCTGGAAGCACAGCACACCATTGGTATACAAAACTCACACCTATGGAATAATATTATCTAGAATATGCTAATACTGCTTGGTGTTGAGGGCACATGTACTCGGACCTCGATCATCGGTTCTTTGCAACATGCCTATCCCATGTGCACTCATCCAACCCCAACACCTAACGGATCCATGACCATAGCGTGACACTCGGTCACATATTCCGCATTGTGTCGGATATTCTGGATTGTGACATGATTTGGCTATCATTAGCCGGGGAAAACACACACTCGTCGGAGAAGACAACACCTGACCAGTCACAGTCTATGTTTTCCTTGGCAAACGCGAGTCGATAAATCCAGTGCTCATTTGTAAGACTTTGTTTCCTTGAAGCACGCCAGGATTTCAGTCCCACCACCGTCAAACGACTCAGAACAGTACTCGAACTGCCAGGAAAGTGTGTGGCACATTTTAGCAGACTGGCACACATGAAAGGAATCAACTGTGCCCAGGTAATAAGACAATTGTCCTCGGCTACAGTCGACACCCTCCATGAACCCGTTCGTCCGCGATGCATCATGTCACCCATGTCCCAGATCTGTCATACCCATCGACTTGAAGTGCTCTCTGGAACACAGTAACATTGGCCTACTTTAGCAGCAGATAAACCTGCCGCCTCAACAAGGCCTATGACTCTCTCCCAAAACTATTGGCTGTGGTGAGACATCGCTACAGAATTATGTTTCACTTCCTTGACCCTTCTGGCTTTGGCGAGACATCACTACACAATAATGTAAATTAAATCAGTTGTATATGCCTGTGATATAGAAGATACGCATGCCCAGAGTCGAATGGGGCTCCAAAAATTACGAAATGTGTGTGTTGTCAGAGAACATTTGTTTAAAAAGTAAGGAGACCATAAGGGGTGTCCGAAAATGCAATTAAGTTCTCAATTGATGTGGCAAAGTTCAGTGCTACAAATACATGGGCAATCAGGAAGAAATTCTGTGGCATTGGAGAGGCAAGCTAAATACCCTAATTGACCATCAAATCATCTGGTACTGTTTACTTTTGTTACCTGTTACATGACCGAGCAAGTAGAGAGGCGTATAAAACATGAATTTGAACAATAAAACACAGACATGTTATTTTGTGTGATAGTTACACTTTTGCTTATCAATACATTAACTTGTATTATATTTTAATTTATTATATGAGATATCAACAAGACAGCTGATAAATGTATTTGCAATGAACAAAAAATAAACAAAGAAATTGATTTCCTACAGATAATATCGACTATCTACTTGGCCCTGTGACCCCTTTTATCATCAGGGGTGAGGTCTGTGTTATGAATTTGACAGCATAATCTTACATAGTATGGAAGTAACAGCTAAGTATGCTTATAAGTAGACATAGGTTGTACTTGACCCTTACAATCTTCTTGGTGTCATAAATGATGCCTATGTTATGAATTTGGCAACTACATCTTACATGGTTCTGAAATTACAGCCAACTATGCTTGTAGTAGACGTGGGGAACACTTGGCCCTGCGACTCTTCTCGCAGTCATGGATGATGTCTATGTCATGAATTAAAGAAACTATATATTATATGGTTCAGAATTTACAGCCAACAATCTTATAGGTAGACTTAGCGTATACTTGATTCTTCGACACTGCTCATCATTGTGGATGTTGCATATTTGATGAATTTGTCAACTATATATATTATGGAGTTCGGAACTTACAGACCACGATGCTTATAAGTAGATATAGGGTTTACTTGGTCCCGCAACCATTCTCATCGTCAGGGGTGATGCCTGTGTTATGAATATGACATCTATATCTTACATGGTTCGGAAGTTACAGCCCACTATGCTTATAAGTAGACATAGGGTATTCATGCCCTGCAACCCTTCTCATCATTGTAGATATACCAATGTTATGAATTTGGCATCTGCAACTTTTGTGGTTCGGAACATACAGCCAACTATGCTTATAAGTAGACATATGTTTATAATTTGTCTTGCAACCCAACTCTTCATTTGGAATTATGCCTGTTTTGAATTAGACATCTATATCTTATACATTTCGATAATTACAGCTAATTATACTTATTAGTATACATAGGGTATACTTGGCCCTATGACCCATTCTCGTTATGTGATGATGCATTTTTTTTGGTAACTATAACTTCTGAGTTTCGAAATTACAACCAACTTTGTCTATAAAGAGACATAAAGTTTACTTGGCCCAGCGACCTTTCTTATCATTGTGGTTGATGTCTATCTTATGACTTTGGCAACAATATCTTATGCTTTTTGAAAATTATTGCTGACTATGCTCTTAAGTAGACATAGGGTATACTTGACCCTACGACCCTTCTCGTCATCAGGGGTGATAAGTGTATTATGAATTTGTCATCTATATCTTACACATAAAAAAATTACAGCTCACTACACTTATAAGTAGACATTGGGTATACTTGGCCCTGTGACTGATTCTCATTGTGATAGGATGATCCCCTCTATTATTGATTTGGTAGTTATAACTTATATGGTTCGGAAATTATAGCCAACTTTGTTTATAAGTAGACATAGAATATACTTGGCCCTGCGACCCTTCTCGTCGTCGTGGATGATACCTATCTTATGAAATGCATTTCGAAAATTATTGCCGACTATGCTTATTTGTAGACATATGGTATACTTGCCCCTGCGACCATTCTCGTTGCCGTGGGTGATGTCTATGTTATGAACTTGGCAATCATATCTTAGAGAGTTCAGAAATTACAGCTATTTATGCTTATAAGTATACATAGGGTATACTTGTACCTGCGAACCTTCTCGCCATTGTGGATTGTGCCTATGTCATGAATTTGCAACTATAACTTATGCAGTTTGGTACTTACAACGAATAATGCATATAGTTAAACAAAATATATACTCAGCCATTCGACACTTTTCATTGTCTGGGTTAAAGCCTGTGTATGAATTTCACAACTATAACTTACAAGTTATGGAAATTAAACCCCATTGGGCTTATAAGCAGACAAATGGTTATACTCAGCCCTTTGACAATTCTTGTAGTCGAGGTGATGCCTGTGTTTGAATTTGAAAACTATATCTTACATGTTATGGGAATTACAGATACCTATGCTTATAAGTAGACATATGATTATACTTGGCCCTGCAACCCTTTTCATCATTGTGAATAATGCCTATTTTATGAATTTGGTGACTTTATCTTACAGAGTTCGGAAATTACAGCTATCTATGCTTATAAGTAGATGTAGAGAATACTTGACCATGCGACCCTTCTTTTCGTCATGGGTGATTCCCATGTTATGAATTTGGAACTCTATCTTGCATGTTTCCGAAATTACATCGAACTATGCCTATAAGTAGTAATGAGGTATACATGGCCCCACCACACTTATCATCAGGGGTGATGCCTGTGTTACGAATTTGACAACTATTATATCTTACATAGTTCCTATATTACAACCTACTATATGTATAGGTGCACATAGGTTAAACTTACCCTGCGAACCTTCCTGTCATCGTAAATGTTGCCTATGTTATGAATTTGGCAACTATATTCTTTGTGGTTGGGAACTTACAGTTAACGGTGTTTGTAAGTAGACATAGTTTATACTTAACCCCGCGAACCTTCTCTCCATCATGGATGATGCCTAGGTTATGAATTTGGCAACTATATCTTACATGGTTAAGAAATTACACCCAACTATGCTTATAAGTAGACATGGGGTATGCGACCCTTGTTATCATCGGGGGTGTGGCCTGGTTTATGGATTTTACAATTATATCTGTTGTGGTTCGGAAATTGCAGTCAACTATGCATATATGTGCACTTAGGTCTGGCGAGTGTGTATGCCAATGTTGGTATTCGGCACCGCATTACAATGCTAGGTCGACAGATCCCAAAAGGAATGACAGAGCATGAGACTCGGCACCCAGCAGGATGCTTGGTGAAAGGTCCCAACAGTTTTGCATCGGATAGACAGAGCAGGATGTTTGGGATGCAAGATGGCCACCACGGGCATGAAGGAAAATGAGAATTTTTTGGAGAAAATGGGACATTTTTGGGGGTAACAGGAAAAACTGGTAATTTATCCCATATAGCATCAACAAAGATGGGTTCGCCTAGTTCCCTTGTGCACAGCTTCAAACCCCTCTTAGATTGCCCATTTGTATACTACTATTAAGTCATTATATCTTTGTAGCTTTACTTGACGAAATGCATCAAAATTAAGTGGGTTCTACATTAAAAATAAAATTATATACAGTTTTTGATATTGCCATTACTTTCACTGGTGCCACATAGTTTGAACAATTTCTGAGAAATACTATTTTAGAATTATATTTGAAGTAGCACGTGTCTTCCAAAATGGCTACCAATATAGACTTATCTACTGGTACCGGTAAACTTCTGTGCACGCGAGTCCCCTCTTACTCCCTAGACTGCGGCTCGGCACGGTCCGGTCTCTAGCTAAGCGGCAAGACTGCGTCCCAGCAGTATTCACGCGCGGACATAAAAACATTCAGTATTATGTCTTGAGTAACAGCAAATGGAAAACCGGACACGGAGACTTTTTACTGGCGACAACAGGTAGCAGTGCTCTTGTCACAGTGTGTGATGGAGGATTTCTTTACCTTCTGCATGTATTATTCGATAGCATTCGATAGCTTTTTTTTAAATTGAGTCCAACTTTTCTGTTCAAATATTACATAGTATCGAACTAAAATCACGTTAGTTAAAAGTAACAACGGTGGAGATGGAATACTTTCTGTGGTTTGATGCATCAATATGTTACTTGTTCCTATTCCACATTTTCATCATATCTTTCACCATTAAAATGGGGGTGAGTGGAGGATATAAATATTTGATCTGAAGACTTACAGTGGGGCATAATAAATATCTCGACGGGAATGCATTACTCAAGACAAAATTTGATAACAAAATTTGCAAACATTGAGGGGCCTGAGACAGCATAATGCTAAGCCAACTTGAACACATTTTACAGCATAGCAGTTTCACTTTTTAAAAAAATTCAAAAATCATGCAAATAATAACACACAAATTCGTACAGAGCTGTCATATTTCTACCCAATGCCAAATTTAATTTCGTAACATATCCATTATTGTTGGCGCAATATTTTTGATGACATAGAATTGAATTGCGCCTCTTGTCGAAATCATCAATCACAATAAGGGGCAGCGAATAAATTAACTCTAATAATGAATAATAAATTTAAAACATTTTAAATTATAATAATGCCGTATTAAATGGCAAAAGAATATTTAGTACAATCACTGCTAGACAGTAACACAAAATAGAACTGAATATATATATATATATATATGTATATATATATATATATATATATATATATATATATATATATGTATATATATATATTAATTTATTTTCAATTTTTTTATTCCAAAGAAAAGAGTGATGTATGAAGGTTAAACTAAACTTTAGATGTTTTAAAACAATTTTCAAATCTTTGTCCGCAAATATGGGCAGCTAATACCAACCAATGTGGTAGTAAATTATAGGTACAATGTGGCACAATTAATTAATATATTATTTAAACTGTACCTTAGAAATTATTCCCAATGAAATAAGCAGCTTTTTGTTCACTTAAAATAAGTTATTATAACCACTGACAGTGTTCTGGTTGACCTATTGGCTGCCCCTGTGGCGCAGTCGGTTAAGTGTTGAACGTGAGTGGTTCCAGTTTCGAATCCCGGGTAGAGCAAGGGTGTGATTTATGCTTGTCCGTAGGAGTTAACCATTTCTTGGGATATGTCACTTCCATTAGGGGAACTACGAGAAAAAAGTTGCCACAGAATAAAAACATAAGTTCTTTAAATTTGGAAATGTGTGTGAATTTTATGGTACTTTTACAAGTAATATCTTGAAAACTAGTAGCCAAAAGAATACTTGCCTTTTCTTGTAATGAATATACTATCCTATTAAGAGGGCTTGCAATATATAGATACTTAACATTAGAGTCAAACTTGTGTTTCAGTCACATTTGTAAATTGAGAATCTAAATTAATATATAACATAATTTCAAACGTAAATTTATTTATACCACAATTATAATACAAAGATTGTATTTTATATTATATTTAAATAAATACGTTACAATTATAAATCGAACCTGCAACTTCTTGAGTAAATAACTTCTTGAGTAAATACGTGTGGCCTTAACTTCAAAAACAACAAAACTAATTTGCTTATAACTGTAACAATATCGTTAGTTGCTAATCTATTTGTCTAATTATTTGACAGGCACATCATTTTAAACTGCTAATGTTTTAGTTTTTAATGCCTTTCAAATAGGATTACACTTTTGCACATTCTTTGTTTGATAATCAAGAAAATATTTTCACTTAATGAAAATTGCATTTGGAATTACATTTACTGGCATGAATTATAGACAAGCATTTATTACGGTTTCTTAGGTTAGTGCAAATAACTGTATCATAAAATAAAACAGCAATATTTTTATATTGGATACACCGTCTGCTGAAGCAAGCATATTCGAAAATACATATGTTCAAGTGGCATTAATTTTGCACGTGAACCGGAATTCTAGAAACAATTCATAAACCGACAAAATAATTAACACCTTTTTATATAAACTCTAAATGTTTATTGTGATTTTCATGAGTTTTTAAATTTGAACACCCAGGCGTATGTAGACCACAATTTCACATAAACTACCGTTTAGCAAGGCAAGAATGCTTACACGCAGATTAATTGAGTGGAATTTGTGAAGTAGATGAGCATTATGCTGTAGATTATTATTTTATTATTTAATTTCTTGTTTTATAAACACTGTGTGTAGGCTATGCATTAATTATAGTACGGGTGAGCCTACTATGAGTAAAAACACTCATTTTCGTGACTTTGTGCAAATAAAGTTTTAAAATGTTGTCTATAGTTTCAAAAGACTAGCACTGCCGTGAAATTACTGTTTTGTTATAATTTGATGAACTGCATGTATGAACTATTGACGTGAAATTGCACCGAGTGTTAAATACTAAGTAGTATTCCAGTTGTATAGCATTTTTATGATATGTGGTCTTATATAAATATCATGGTCAAGCGCAATTATGTAACAGTGAGTATAAATTTCCTGTACGTCTCCTTCGTCCTCCATTGCCTTTCACATTCCTGAGCCCGTCGTAAATTATGTTTTAGGAATAACCAATAGACGGGCCAGACCTGCGTGCGATCTCTCCCCCCCCCCCCACCTCCTGATTTACTTAACACGCTCCATGCACTCAGACATGCACAGACGTCTGCCGGCTACAGTAGTTAATACGAAACCTACATAAGGATTTGATTTGGCAGCGTAGAAATTGGCCCGGTTAAATAGGACATGGCTTTTTATGCAGACAGCAGCTAGTTGCAAGAGAAACATTCTTGATGTGCGCATACAATAATTACATCTACAACATGCGCCGATTGTTTGATTAATGTTCAGTGGCTTTAGTTACTGACGAAAAAAGGCATATATTCCGCTAAAGTGTGATATTCGGTTTTCGCAAATGCGTACAACAGCAGGAAATTCATTTCTGTGTATTAATAATAATAGACAAATATTATATGTACGGAAAATGTCTAGCCGTAGAGTCTGTAAATCGAAAGCAAATAAATTCTTATGTGTAGATGACCACTTGGGCCAGTGTAGTTTTTGAGCACTGATATAAGTTTGTGAATAATGATTTCGCTTTGATTAATAATAAGCATATAATACCTTATAACGGTTTAGGGATTAAATTACAAAGGTGAAACCTAATTGTAAAAGTAAAATTATATTTAGTGTATTATTTTATATTTTGGAAGTAGTGAAATTTTGTAGTAATATCCTAAATTGCAGTGTAATATATATTATATATTTTTTAAATTGAAAGTACTAACAATACGTACATATTAAGTATTTCATATGGAGTATATTTTTTAGAAATTATTTACAATTAATAAGTTAATTTCAATTTAACAAACTCCTAATGAATAAAAACCACATTGGCTTATAAGGAAATAACGTGTTAATGCGATTTACGCCTTTCTTTATGGATTAAAATATTAAGGTGCAAATTTATATACTTTTATTTTTTTATTTTTTTATGTTCTAAACACTTTTTATGTGCACAGAAATGTATCAAACGACAAGGATACCTAATATTTATAGTAAGGAAATATTTTAGAAACAGGTTTGCAGCCCTGCTCCTTGCTCAGTCACCCTGACCACCACAATGTCTCTGGCAACCTGATGTAAGTGTTAACTGCGGCAGTTGTTTTAAACAACTGAAACGACTAAAGCTAAACTTCAAAGCCAAACATTAATACGCGTTAATACAATAGCTGTGCTGAATTTCTGACGGTTTCAATTTCCAATGTTCTTGGTGTCACAACGCGGTAGACAGGTTTCATCATTTTCCAACGAAAAACCATTGGCAAGGCCTCTCCTTGGCTACGGACACTGGTTTCCTAGAGGAAAATATTACGCAGGTTATATTTCTATATCTTGCTTGCGCACAAGCAGTTTCCCGTTGGTTATTGGCCGCGCACTCTCTTCAGAGACGGTGTGCTAGAGTCTGTTCGTGGTTTATTCGCATTTTTAGAATCTAACCTTTCAAAAAACACACCATATACGACGTGGTTCTTTGCTTCTTAAATATATCATGCACAGCAAACTTTTATATTGCTGTTAACAGAAACATATCGTACTTTCGTTAAATATAATATTTACTTATATTTTATTTCTACATCACAATATTTCATTTATAAATAATACGAATAAAGACAGAGAGAAAATCGGTGTGTTGGTAATGCCTGGTAACAAATAGTTTTAAGGCAAAATGTTATTACACAAGATGCGCACGAATGCGGTGCGTTGGCCCACTTGTGTATTTGTCTAATCTTTGTTTGCATGGGGCGAAATAATATACTGGAAGTAGAACTTAAGCAAGGCTTCGGAAATGTTGGAAGTAACAGTGAATAGACTAAAGTTGCTTGAGCCAATCATAAATAGGTAACTCCAGTATCTACTGGACGTGTGTGGTTCGCGGGTAAACACGCAAGAGGCGTGGCAGTCGAAAACCACCAATCGCGAAAGGGGATTTTGAAATACAACTATGCAGTAACTCTTCTCTCGAAAGTCGGTTGTGCCTACACATTACTGTCCTTAATCCTCTTCTGTTTGTTATTTACGAGAAATAGTGGTTTGACTTGTTAGCATTCAGCTGTTTTGGACATACTACGTCGGAACACAAGGTTGAATGATAACGTTGAAAGAAATATACCATTTCATAGCATACACCATTCTCAGTTGATTCAGAACTTTTGAAAGCCCTTCGTAGGAAGTAACGCTTTTCCATGTTTTGTATCCTTTTACCAATAGCAATATAAAATTTACGTTTACATTGAACCATTGAATTTATTCACGTTAAACAGTAACTTTGAAAATATAGTAACAGAAACAATATATAAATATACTAATTATTACCTATAGGTGCATTAAGCAAAGTTGAACTTAAAATCTCATTGTGCATTTGGTTAACATGTTGTAAGACCTTGACATCATCATTATGTTGAATTTAAATTTCACTTCAAAAATAAAACTGAAATACAGACGAAACACAAAACAAATCTTTGGAGTCATAATTAAATTATCATAGAGTTCAGTGCCTCACCTGAAGAAGGAGACATTCCAAGCCCGAAAACGTCATGAAGATTTGTAATTATTATTGTGTTATAATTTTTTTTGTCGTTTTGTGTCCTGTCTGTTGGTTTATTAATTCTTTTCTCTGGTTATTTTTATGGAACCTGTGTTGTTCGTAGTGTTGTATTATTTGAGTTCAGAATCTGAGAAACAATAATTACTCTTGACTTGTACTTCGATGTGGTTTTTGTCATATTTATTTGTGCGGGTGTTTTTACTTTTTTATTTTTCAGTTGTGTCCACTGATATTGTTTTTGTACTGTTTGTTCACTTGCGACGTGTTTTCGTTTTTGTGTTTGTGTTGTCCTTTTTTTTTGGTCTGCTTTTGTTGTCTGTCCTGTTTTGCAATAAAGAGTTGCTCGTTCGTCTTTTTGTCGTTTTAATTATGCATATGTTTCCTACTAACAAGGAGGCCGCTTTTCGTAGTTATCTGTCAGTGGTATTGTAAAAGGTTTGTTCTTTTTTTTTTTGTCTTGCTGAGTTCTGTGAGTGTCCGATTTTTATTTCATTTAGTCTCATGGTCGGCAATGGACACAGTCAACTCATACTGACACAGTAACATGAAACCACCATTGTCATTAAACTTGAAAACTTCAAAGATAAAACAAACTGCACGTGCCTATACAGTTCCATTCTTGATGTCCTAATTCCCCTCATCTAGCAACAGTTTGGGGTTATCTTTACTGCTAATGTCATAAAGGCATGCCCTGTTTGTGCTTCTTCGGTAAGCAATTAACTATCTAATAACACTTTATCTATGATGCAGTGCTGCGTATTAGGGCACTATCAAGACTGTGTATAATCGTCCGCAATTTTTGGTCAAACATTTGGTGGGCAACGTGCAATTAGTAGCCTATCAAATTCTAGTTTCTCCTTTCTATGGCTTCTTTCGCAGATAAATAATATAAGAAACACGCACGGTTCTGCAGTATCGCTTGGATAGAACTATTTTTTGCTCCGATCATGTGATGTTCTGCACCAAACTGCGCAAACAGCAAAGCTGCTGGTTTAAGACTTACACTCGGTGTAACCAGGCAGTGACCGCAGTTCCAATTAATAATACAGAACATTGTGCAAACTCTCAAAGTGCGTGGTGGTTAACGTGGTAATATGTGGACTTGTTACTAAGTAAAGGTAAGGAAATTTGCAAAATACGCTTTCTAGGACATCCAAAATAGAAATACGCTTAAATGTGTATTACAAATATACTCTTTTTATCTTATTTTTAAAGAATTAAAATAAGTCAACTCCAGAAAATACTTAACAGGTAGGTGTACCATTGGCGGGAGGTGTCAGTAAGGTGGCCCATTAAGCGATTACGAATGTCATTGTTACAAGTACCACTTGGTGTCTCCTGCTTCTTATGTGAAGTACCATTCTAGTGTAGAATGTAAGAATTGAAAAGTGTGAGCTGAAAACCCACCATATCACGACGTCATTAGTCATGGAACGAAGATGGTGTTTTGTTATGTCTGGTAGTGTAGAATATCGTAATAAGTGCAAGTATATGTGCAAGTATGTTTCTTTGTGTTTTCTGATAGACTGGTATATGAGCTATTGAAAATACAAAGCATGATCAATGTCCTCTGAAATATATCAGAGGAATAAGTATGTAACGAAATGTGTTTTCCTGCTACGTTTCTAATGTCTCCATAGTGAGCCACCTTGGGAACTTAGAGGCCACCTTAGGAACAGCACACATTCTGTAATCACGCAAGTGTTAAAGCTGATATGTATGTTATAATTTACTTCCTTAAATATTCATATTAAAATAGGTTTTATATTATTTGAAATAAATAAAACAACATACAAAAATCTAATAAAACAAAAAATATTTAAATAGGAAGTTTAAAATTTTATGCTTATTTATTTAACTTCGTGCTAAGTAAATGTTAGGATGAAAATCACCCCAAATAATAGAACTCCCTTGGACATTAAATACATAATCGGAAATACTATTGAGTCCCTGAATGCATCAACTTGGGTGGCCCAACCATTACCCCAACTCTCCCTTTCTGGACTAAGTTAAACACAGGAAATGGAAAGGTGTGTTTCGTAAATATCTCAAATCATATAGTCATAAAACAGGTATAGTAATTAGTTGCTGGACTAGCAGCATTTGATGGGTTCAAATCTGATGAGTGGTCTGGAAAAAGTGTTCAGAATCAGATAACAAGATTGAAAATGCCATAAAATCATTTCGGTTACAACAAAAATTTACTATTTTCTTCAAATTAAAGCGTACAATATTTTTCACACCTTCCTCTCTTTCCTCCTTACCATCTAAAAATAACTATGAAAGTTTTGGAATCTTTAAAAACACTAGACAAAAGTTAGCAAAATCCATACCCGCCCTGTAACATAATTCCAACAAACTTCAAAAGGTGCTCCAAGCACATAAAATTAGCTCATATATGTTTTGACTAAAATTGCATTAAAAATTTCATAATCTTTACTCAATCCACACAAATACTGATCCTGGCTGTCTGCCAACAAAACCCTTAAAAACCAGGTTAAAACATCATATAATATAAACTCTTATATTCAAGATCTAACTCCCTTCACACCTCTCACTTAAAATCCCATTTGATTATTTTTAAATATTCTCAAAACAAACATCTATCACTTTCCGGTGATTGTACAGACTTTTTCCTTTCTTTACACTATTTTACAATTTTTCATTACATTCCTCAACATAACAGCTTGCCGAGGAATGGTCTCTGGTCTGGGATGCATCACAATATTCTCACTACCCCCAATAACCTGGCCACGCCATTAACCTGGCCACACCCAACTTACCACACCAGCACATACCCACTACTTAGCCAAACTGTCCTAAAATACAAACACACAGGCACATAACCAAGGGATACTATCCTCCTATTTCTCAAATCCAAGCAATTGATAAAAGGGTGGAGGTGGATATTCTCCTCGTCCACGTACCTAGATGCCGATTTTACCCTCTGCTGATACCACTCACTCACAAACACACACGGTGAAAGAGAAGCCGAGGTTATTCTCCCGCCATCTCTCGCAAGCAAGCAGCACTTCTCTTCCTTCACCCACCAATTCCAACAAATATACAGCAAAAATAACAATCCCCACACCATTATATTTGCTATCATACAGTCCCTTTTCAAAATTAAAACCAATGGGTTACCAAATCCAAGCCCCAGCCACGCCACACGCCAAACACCCATCGGAGTCAAAATCCAGCACAATTTAAACAAAGTCTGAGGCACTCCACTTCAAAAACCTTTTAACCTTGGGCCATTTCCTTCTGCTCCCTATGCTCGCAGCACCAAAAATAATTTGGCTGTACCAGTTACAATCACTTCCGCAAAAATTTGGGGCGAAATACTCTATCTTGCTTTCACCAAGTCTCCACACAAATTGAAATAATCGGAGGTGGTATAAATCCTCTAATGCCCTTCACCGGTCCTCGCCTTCAATGCAGGTCCCAACTCGCACAAGGAAAAAAAAATTAAATTCCCACACATGCAAAACCAACAAAGTTTCTGCCCGTCCGCATTTCCAGGATAATACAGTACTTCAGTAAGAAATTAAACAGAGTCACCTGAGTTCACCAACAAAGTCCTCCGCTAGCATATAAGTGACTAAAAAATTCCACTGGCCTTCTAAATCCAACTAAGTTCATGTTAAATCGCAAAAAAAATAAAAGTGTTAACTGCCTGCCAAAAAAATATTCTACATTCCTAGGCTAGCAAAATGTTTAATTTCCTGCTGACTTCCATTTTTAGGCTAAGTCCAATTTCTCCTCAGAATTAGTCTTAGTCCCACACTTCTCACTACTGAAAATTTTCAGAGTCTCGACCAACGTACAGCACGCCACTGAGTTTTTCATAATCCTGATGACTGCTCAAATGGAAATTTTCGAATTCCCATTCTGTTACCAACCAAAATTTTTCTAAGCCCAAGTGTTCACGAGTCGGAATTTTTCTAAGTTTCTTTTCACCAACACATGGTTTAACAGCCTAACTTTGTAGATGCCTCTCACAACAGATGTTCAATGCAGCCTCACTACTTCTAGGGCAGGTTCACATACCCCAGAAGCCCCGCATTAAGGCAGGCGATGAGCTCCTCGATCCCAGCCCGTGCACCCATGCTTTTAGTGCTCCGCATCCCCTCCATGAGTCTACCCCTTCCCAGACTCCAGACCTCAACACATCCTATATATGCGAGGCTCCCTCTTTTCTATCGGGACGCCACCTTTACAATGTGCGCTACATCTACAATTCAGCACATTTTCAGCAAGCACGCCAAGGTGTCTGCCAACAGCAATGATGATGTGCTCTGGAAGGCTAATCCATGTCATGCTGCAACTTGCAGCTCTTACAAACTCGGCGGGCTAGCCCCACCTTCAGGGTTCATGCTGTACCAAAACACCTGGGATAGCACACCTGTTCTCACTTATTACTTACCAGTGATGGTCCCACCATCGCATCCTCCCCTTCTTAAAACATACATCTCTTAAAAACAACATTAAATTCAAAATCAATACAATACCAGGGCACATTCATATATTGTATTTCTTAACACTGCTCACTTGGGCCCTTTGATTCAACACCTTGCAGCTACAAGGTCATGTGCCTGCAGAGACATGCTTGGCTTGGCAACTATTACACTTGTAAAGCTGAAACCCATTCTTACTACCTTTCCCACTCCCTCGATGAATTTACTCACTCCAACACACACTGTTACACATAACCCCTAGGTCTCACAAGCAAAGGAATACAAAAATCCTTCAACCAAAACACCTTCCCACAGCACTAAATCCTAAGTCCGTCCCCCATCTCCCTTGGTTATGTCGGCAGCACAATCCCAAAAGAAGCCCCGAACATACCTAGATCGACGACCTCCCAGATGCCATGGCTACATCCAAAACCACAACCAACCAAAACCTCTAGAGACCTCGTCCGTCCCCCAGAACTCCTAGTCTGCAACCTCTCTCACATCACCTCCCAACAATCCCCAATGGTCCTATCGCTGGGAACCCCACAACACCTCTACTCGACATCTTTCCCCAAACTATCACCACTCCCCTCTATATTTCTCACATCTCCCGTACTAGTGTCGTCATCCTTCCCACAAAGGTAAAACTTTCCAATATCCCTCTCACATCTCCCAATGTTACTTCCGCCTGTGTTAATAGCTCCAACAACTCCTTTAAAGAAGTCAGCCTAGTGCGGAAAACAAAGAAACGGTTATATCAGGGTGCTAACCTATGAAACACTATTTCACTTAACTGAACCTCTTCACAAGGATTCCCAAGAACGCTCACCCTGTTCATTATCATCTGAATAAATTCCCTCATCGACTCACCGATATCCTTTCCAAGGTTTAAAATTTATAACCTCAACTTACTTATAGCAACCTTGGAAGCCAAGCTCGATAACAATAATTCACAGTTCAACTAATTCCCAGTCCTCATCTGCAGCCCTGCTCAAAATATCCTGTGCGGCCTCAGGGACCCTAATCAGCCAAGCAGCATAGATAACCCTTCGAAAGCATACACCTAGGGAAATAATTTTCCCAAGATCGAATAAAAAGTCCACCACCGCGGACAATTTCACAGTTCTCAACCCAGGAAGTCTACTCTGCAAGTCGGATGGAAAATGCCTAAGAAGTTTAAACAAAGGCGCTGACTCACCCATCACCTCAGCTGCTTTGTCACTTGAAGGGGCGCCAAGTCCCCCCCCCCCAAGCCACATACCCCGGGCTAGCTTCCTAATTTCATCACTGGTGGCTGCCTAATCAACCTAAATACCTGCAACTTCAAGAACTCCCTGCAGGCTGTCCTTATTCAGGTGATGTATTCACACTGTACACAATCCTGTAGACATGACCAAGTAATAAGTACCACATAATATCAAAACACTTATTTACCTTATCTTTCAGCCCTTTAAAAAATTCAATTTGGGCCAATCACATAGCGACAATATTACAACATTTTTAACAGAGTGGCACAGAAGATGAGAATCCCCATGCCTCAAAATTGTTGGCCCAACCGCTACCCCAACCATCCCTTTCTGGCCTAAGTTAAACATAGGAAAAGTAAAGTATGGGGTTTACTCAATATCTCAAAACATATAGTAAAAAAAAACAGGTAAATTGATTAATTGCTGGACTAGCAGCATCTGATAGGTCCAAATGTGATATGTAGTCTGGAAAAAGGGTACGCAAACAGCTACCGGATTCATACCACTATAAAACCATTTCCTTTCCAATAACAAATTACTATTATCTTCAAAATAAAGCGTACAATATTTTTCACGCCTTCCTCTCTTTCCTCCTTACCATCCAAAAATAACTATATAAGTATTGGCATCTATAAAATCATTTGACGAAAATTAGCAAAATCGGTACAATCTGTATAACATAATCTCAATAAATTTCAAAAGCACCTAAAATTAGCTCAGCCACGTTTAGATATCCTAGATGTTTGCCAGCAAAACCCTTAAAAACCAGGTTAAAACACCATAAAATATAAACTGATATTTTTAAGATTTAATTCCCTTAACACCTCTCAATTAAATTACCATTTGATTTTTTTAAAGACTCTCAAAACTAACATATATTACTTTCCGGTGGTTTTAGAGCCTTCTTTCATCCTTTATGCAATTTTACAATTTCCCATTATATCACTCAACACAACAGCTCGCAGAGTAATGATGTTTGGTCTGGGATGTATTACAATATTATCACTACCGCACTAACCTGGCAAGACCACTAACCTGGCCACACCCAACTTTCCACATCAGCACATACACACTACCAAGTCAAACTGTCCTACATATACCAACACACACACACAGGCCCAAAACTAAGGGATACTATCCCATCCAGTCACTTTTCAGCGGTGGCCAGTTCTCGACCTCCAATCACTGAAATCCAAGCAATCGATGAAGAGTGTCGATATTCTCTATATCCGCGTAACTAGATGTCGATTTTACCCTCTGCTGATACCACTCACTCACACACACACCTGGTGAAAGAGAGGCCGAGGATATTCTCCCCGCCATCTCTCGCAAGCGTGCGGCACTTCTCCTCCTTCATCCGCCAATCCCAACAAACACACAGCAAACATAACTAAACTCCACCCCATTAAACTCTGCTAGCATACAGTCCTATTTCAAAATTAGCAGCAATAGGGTACTTAACGCAAAAACCTAGCTGCACCACATGCCAAACACCCGCCGGAGACAATACCAAGATATTTTAAACAAAGTCTGAGGTAATTCATTTCAAAAACCTTTCAACATTGGGTCACTTCTTTCCCTTCCTTCTGCTCACAGCACCAAAAATAATTTAGGTATACCAGCTTCAATCACTTCCGCAAAAATCGTGGGGAAAAATACTCTACCTCGCTTTCACCATGTCTCCACACAACCTGAAATAATCGGAGGTGGTATAAATCCTCTAATGCCCTGCGCCGGTCCTCGCCTTCAATCCAAGTACCAGCTCGCACAGGGAGAAAAAGGTAAATTCCCACACGCAGAAAACAAACTAAGTCTCCGCCCGATCGCATTTGTCTCCACCCGATCGCATTTTCAGGCTAAATCTAGTACTTCAGTAAGAAATTAGATAGAGTCATCATACTTCGTCGTCAAATTCCTCCACTAGTGTAGAAGCGACTATATTCCACTTGACTTCTAAATCCGACTAGTCCATGATGAACAGACAAAAATACAAGTGCCAACTTCCTCCAAAAAAAACTCTATGTTCTTAGGCTAGTGGAATTTTTAATTTGCTTCTGACTTCCAACTTTAGGCTAAGTCCAATTTTCCCTCAGAATTAGTGTAAGTCCCACACTTTGCACTACTGAGCATTTTCATAGTCCCAACCAACTTTTCAAGAGAGGACATTTTCTAAGTCCATTTTCACTCTGAAAATATTCTAATTTCCTGGCCTCCCAAAATTATTCTAAGTCCCGCACAGCGCACCACTGAGATATTCTGAGTCCCGACGACTGCTCAAGAGGAAATTATCTAAGTCCCATTCCGGTACCAACAGAACATTTTCTAAGTCTAAGAGTTCACTAGCCAGAATTTTTCTAATTTCATTTTCACCAACATGTGGTTTAACAGCCTTATTTTGCAGACGCCTCTCACAACAGATGTTCAATATTTAGCTTCTGATGCTGCCTCACTACTTCCAGAGCGGGACTACACACCCCAGAAGCTCAGCTCTAAGGCCAGCGACGAGCTCCTCGATCCCAGCCCGTGCACCCTTACATATACTGCTACGCATCCCCTACTCGAGCCTACCCCTTCTCAGAGACCAGACAGCACCGCATTTACATACGAGGCGCCCTCTTTTCGATTCGGACACCACCTTTACGATGTTCGCTCCATCTACAATTATACACATCTTCTGCAAGTGCGCGAAGGCATCTGCCAATAGCAATGAAGCGGTGCTCTGGGAGGCTGATTCCTATAATCCTGCAACCTGCAACACTTACAATATTGGCGGGCTGGTCCTGCCTTCAGGGATCATGTTGTAACAAAACACCAGGGATAGCACACCAGGTCTCAGTTATTATTTACCAGTGATGGTCCCACCGTCACATCATGACATGACACTTTTATAAACTACTATATAACAATTGTATTTATTACATGAAGGTTTATGTTTCGCATCAAGATGGCCAAGAATTTAAGGCATTGGATTCAAGAACAGCTAACTCAAGCCACGAATGCAGTTCTAAAAGAAAAAATAGTTGTAAGGAGGGTAGCTGAGTTTTTTTGGTGTTCAAAGAAGGACCCTGAAGAACCATATATCATCTGGTAACCCTAAAAGGTCTTAAGTATGCCACCTGTTTTGTCTTTTAATCAGCAGATAGAGCTTTGCAGGATAATTCATAGACCTGGATATGTAGGAATGACTATAAAATCTAAAGTTCTTAGGCGAAATGTGTACAATTTTTGTTCCATTAACAGCATTAATAACCCATTCAACATACAACTGGGGACCGCTGGTAGGAAATGGATCGGCTTTTTTCTGCGTAGACACCATGACGTCAACAGAGGAAATATCAGAATTTGAATTCAGCAAGGGCATAGAAACTCAATTATTTTTGTAAGGATTATTTTAAGAAGTTGAGGAATATCATGATCGAATTGAATTTAATGCAGAAGCTTCAATGCATTTACAATATTGACGAAAAGGGAAATATACTTTTACACAAACCTCAAGTTGTTTTGGCTTGATAAAGCGCAAGACGTGTGTATAACATAGCTTCAGAACATGGTAAGAATGTTACAATAGTCTCATTTGGTAATGCTTTGTGGCATGTTATCTCCCCAGTAATTGACTACAATGATGATCGTTTGATACCAAAATGGTGTGACACATTACCGCCTGGGAATAATGCCTTTGTGGCCCTTAAATACTCTATCAATTCATAGACCTTCGATAGGTGGCTTTTTCATTTTGCGGAATGCAAAATCCCTGGCCCTGCACTTTTAATTGCTGATGGCGCATCTTCACATTTTGATGTAGGTATTGTGATTGCAGCAGATACTTATGATATCACATTGTTTTTTCCCTCCCTAGTAGTACCACGCATGAACTCCAAGCATATATCAAAGAATCTTTAAATAAAATGAAGTACATTATGATAATGAGGTAATATGATTTTGGATACAGCATGAAAATAGCACAGCTACATAAATCGAAGAACTGAGCATCGGCCGGAAGTTAAGAAGAAGACCACTCAGGAAGTTTTTCTTACGAGTTTGGGTGAATTCAGCGACACATGTCAATGTTTCCTCAGGTTTTCAAGCAACTGTTATCTAAACAGTTCACCTTCTTTTATTACAGATAAAGCTTATGTGCCAAGCGAACTCACTCACAGACCTGAAGGCAGCATGAAGATAGTCAAATGTAACACAGAACGACAAACAAATGACTCAGTTCTTGGTCAAGTCAATCACAGGCGTTCAGTATATGTTGAAGTAAAACTATATGCTTCAAAGCCAACAGCAAAGAAATCCAGGAAGATGACGTCAGTATCTCCAGATGGCGACAGTTCAATTGCCAATATTGTTTTTCCTATTCATGACTCAACCTCAGAATACTTGGTTATAACTGATTCTGAAACTTATGTTATTCCATGCATAACGTCAGAATCGCTATCTGATATCCTCTACATACCTGAATCTCCTGCGAAGAAATGTACAAAACCAAATAAAATAACTATCATCTATCGTGCCCAGAAGGTCGTGGCAAGTCTATTTCAATCCAAAACGCATATGGAGACTACAGAAAAATCACAGGTGAAACAAACAATGCAGGAAAATAACATAAACATCTGCTGTCTGCGACAGATAACACTCACAATAAAGCCAAAATGAAAAAGTAGGAACAGAAGAGACAAGAATCTGTTGAATTTGAAGTTCACCCATGTACTAGTGGTTTACAAGCAACAAAACCAACAAAATATCGCTGGTATTAACATTTATGTAAATTAAACAAAATAGGTGACATGCGAATACTTCATCAATGCAATGCAATTTCAATCTTGAAAACTGTGAAACTAAGTATATGAGCTGTCCCAGGTAACTTTAACAGGCCACTTTTTGATCTCCATGTTCCACATGTAACATTTCAGGAAAACGTAAAAAAATATTACAAATTTTCAAGAAAAACAAATTCATTGTGATTGGTTTTAGCTTTGTCTGGGTTAAAATAGGCTTTTACCAAATTTTAAAATGTTATGTCGCACTAGGCAAATGTAAAAATTCGGCAACCTTATTTTGGCACCATTGGTACACCTACCTAGGTGTTACACAGTACACGCCTTCTTTTTCCATATGCAACTTAAATCGTAGACCAGCTGTATAACAATTCTGTTGAAGTCTGTAGTACTTTTAAATTAACTCTGTGCGATGTACAGTCACTTGCACGCTACATTGGAAACCTTCCTACTTCTTCCTCATTTGGGATACCTGTGGTTATAATGTAAATATGTCTTTGTTGATTGGTTGATTTTGTTTAAGCATTTGTTCATAAATATACTTAATTTAACTATTATTTTATGTTTTATACTGAATAATTAGACAAAAAAATAGAAATAGTAAAAATATGAGAGGAAACAAGGATACCAGATAATACACACAGCACAGCAAAAATACAAACAACGTATATAGGCTATTCATGATAAAGTGAGAACTATTGAAAGCCGTCTCATTTGGAATAATAGTCAATAAATAAACATCCGAGTGCGGTGGAGTATACACACTGTATTTATTAGTTGCATAGCAAAATTGATTTAAAACGGTGGTTAAAGGATAAAAAATGGCTGAAAGGCGAAAGTTACTTGGGCCTCAAAAGTGGTCACTTGACAGTCATCAGCCTATAATTAAAATGATAAGGCGTATTAAATGTCATTGTGAACAAATACATCGAGACAAAATACAAGTGATTCAGCTAAGCAAAATGTAATTATAACATAAAATCATGAGGTACATGTTTTTACCGTATTAAAATTGTGTATAACTGTAACTATGGGGTAGAACGTTCATTTACCCCATATAAGGATTTGAACGACAAGGGATTACTAAACTTGTTTTTAACATTGGGTACAATTCAATAGGTTCTGTGGTTTGGAATAGCCTATTAAAAATCTGGTACGACCATTGATTACGTATTTGATTGATTTTTCTTTATTTTCTTTGTGAATATTGAAATTTTTTTTGTACGTATATAATCTTTATGAGTATCATTAATTGTCAGTATTTACTTCTGTTTTCAAAATTAAGGAGTGATATTTTGTGTAGCCTTAAGTAAATACATGGCACAATAGGAAATGCGAGCAGATTTAAACAATAATATATTTTAGGTGATTTTTGATAGAGATTGTTGGAAAGAAGTCACTAAGTCGTTTTTTCATTAAGTGTATTTTATTTAACGCAGGACATTTTTGCAGGCGTAATGTTGTTAAGTAAAATCATATTAGTGTGATAAATAGTTTCTGATTGGTAAGCTACAACGTAGATCACGATACAGATTACAACAATCAAATAATGGCATTTCTTCCTAGGGCTTCCAAATAAGGAAACCTCATTACGTGCCCAATCCGTGGAGTGAGCGAAGAGTTTTGGATGGCTCTTAACATCGAGGTGATTAGATGTGAGTATGGTGTGACGTCGGAATAAAAGGGCGGGGGAAACGAGAGATCCCTGAGAAAACCCGCCGACCTACAAGATCGTCTGGCGCGAGATTCCCACATGCGAAAATCCAGAGTGACCCGGCCGGGGATTGAACCCGGATCGCCTTCGGGGGAGGCAAGAAGATTTAATCACCCAGCCACTATGCCCCCCTCCCCCTCCCCAAATCCGCGGAGGAAAGATGGTAGATTTGTTTGGTCAAGGGCGCTTGTCAGTATTGTTCACTGTTTCTTTTAGATTGATCGCCAAGGCTACGAATTTTAGTAGCGAACTTCCATTCTTTATTAACGAATAAGAGGGAGAATTTAAATTGAAACAGCAGTTTACAAGCAAATAAGAACTGAAAAATATTAACTTAAAACTAAACTAGTTGCCGGGTTCATTTGTTTGAAACAAACCTCTGGAAAGTCGGAAAGAACTAACAGCGGCGCTACTAGACACGCGCGCACTGAAGTGAACACCAGAATGTCCGAGAATGGCGGATGATTGTACACTATTTACCAACAAGTAGTTGGGCGCTTGTCCACAACGTTTGCTCAGTGGTTGTCACCCCGTTAGAATCTCGTAGGGCCACCTCTTGTGGCTACAACAGCAGCCACCCTGTCTGGCATGCTCTCTACGAGTGTTTGCAGGATATCCACGGGGATACGTCGCCATTCCTCTTGCAACCATTCCATGAGTTGAGCAATGGATTTTGGCCGCACCAGACGACCCCTCACCCGGCGATCCAATTCGTCCCAAAGATGTTCTATAGGGTTGAGGTCGGAGCTCTGGGCGGGCCAGTCCAATCGGCGAACATTGTTGTCGGCGTACCACTGCATAGAAGACCTTGAAACATGGCACCTGGCATTGTCATCCTGGAAGTAACACGGGTCCATTCCGTAAACACGCCACAATGTTGGGAGCATTCCATTATCCAAAATGTTACAATAGGCCTCTGTGTTCATACTACCAAGGACAAACACTAGCGGTCCTACGTCGAAGGTCGCGAAACACAAGTCAACTGACGTATTGAATCACCTATCATCACGGGTGCGTAATTACTTATTAGTAGACAGTGTACTTAGTGTGTACTCTACTGCGTGTGTTTGTGCTGGACGAGGCCATGCACCTGGATGCACTCAGTGACAACGGTCAGTGTACCCGCCATTTTGCGTTCCTAGAACGCAGCAGGTTGAATTACGCTCCGTGCGATTTTGAGCACGCAGCAGTTTCATCTGCACGCGCGTGTTTTATACGTCCTTCTAACCAGCTCCACTTTATTTATGTGGTTTACATCCGTTGCGTTTCGCAACCGCGCGAGCACGGGAGGGACAAATAACGCTCGTCTGACTACGCCCTTAGATACATCCCAGGCAGTCATACAAACCTTGACCTGTCTGCACATGGCCAGTAACGTAGCACAAGTAACTTGTTACTTTTCAAGTGTACTCTATGTTTGGTTTCCTTACTCATTTTTAATCTCACATTCAAAAAACACCTCATGCATGCGGTGTTTGATTCTTTTCTAAATATGTTACCTATCATAAGCGCCAAGCGTTTTATACTTTTGTTAAAACAAAAGTACTTTATTTTTGTACAATTGAATGTTTATTTATAATTAACTTATTTGTTATAATATCTATTTATGGAAATAAAACACTCATGAAATGTATGTGTTTGTAACGCCAAGAAAGAAAAAAATTTTCATGCAACATATTATTACACTGAGTACACACGAATGTGGTGCGCTGTTCCTTTGGTGTACTTCCCTATACTCAGTTAAGCTTCATTTGCATGAGCCGAAGGAATATCGTGAATGTATAAATTCAGCTGGCCTTCAGAAACGTCGTAAGTAACCATTAATGGACTATATAAGCACCCGCGGTTAAGAAGCAATTTCGAAAGACCGGTGGAATGTCTACGTCTCTGCTGTTTTTGTATCATTCCACAATATGTAAAACTGACGTAGCCCTCCAATATTCTTATTGTTGCTCTTATCGGCAGAAATGTAAATTTTATTAAAAATATTCTTTAGCCACAAATTTCATCATTGCACTTCTAATACTACCTTACAGCGCGAATAAACATTTCCAACAACTCTGCCAACACTATTGAGAATATACTAGTATAAATACTTAAAAATACATGTATTTAAAACTAGGAAATATTTTTAAAAAATTCAGATCAAGATTTTTGCAAAAGAACCACAGAAAATGTCCAGTAACTTTTACACAAAGCCGCACATTTATATCCCGGGAGTAACATCTGATTTAATGAAGATGATTTTTAATTATAACGTCCGCCAAATGAAAATGTATTTTCTGTTAGGTTTTTTTATTTAAATTTCATCTCGGCACACGGAATAGTACCGGATATGTAGTTACAAAGTCAGAGACAAGATGAGAAGAAGTAATAATGAGGAGGTGTAAGACCACTCGAAACCACGTCTCTTTCTCCGACATCATTGAGGAAAAGAAGCCTCAGTAGACTTGGCCCATTCAACTCACAATGAAAACTCCCGTTTCTTCACTGCTAAGTTTTTCGCTGTTAGCGTTGGAAATTTCTTTAGTTTTTCTTCGCCAATTTCAAGAAATAATTTAAATAAAAACAAATGTCCCATAATTACTCGTGGAGTTAATTGCCTATTTCCTTGAATGTGCTGGAATTACGTTAAAAAATTCAATTTTTTTGCCAGTTATTTAGAAACCGAAATAAAATTGTAACTGTTTTTGAAAGAAAAAAAAAGCAGATAGATTATATTATTTAACATTAAGGATAACACTACCTGCTAACTAGGGTTTTCGTTCCACATTTCAGTACATAGAAATATCACTGCTTGTTTATGTGCTACGTTGCTTACATTAAGTACTTAATATTCACTTATTTGTTGCATCTAGTTGTTATATGTATTATAAATGGCACTTTGAAACCTTGTCAGGCGTCAGGTTCATATCTCCAAATACACTTGAGCCAAATCGAGGCCCTGGCTGATTCCTTTACTATTACTTGAAAACCTGTCCCCCTCCTACTAAGGCATCGTCACCTTGCGGGAACACTTAAAACTAATTAAAAAATAAAGTCCATATTACGGAACGTATAAGAATTTATTCTATTCCATGTGCATATCACTCGAAAAGTCAATGAATACCTATTTATTAAATAATTTTAACAAAATTAATTTTTGTTTCATTAACACAGAACATCAAAACATTGTTATAAAATGCCCAAGGGGTGCCGTAATTTTCAATAATCTCCGTTAAATGGTTCAATGAAACGATACTAATAATGGGTTATCAAATTTAATTTATATCTAAGAGAAATATTATTTATAACCTTTACAGACATTCATTGAATATACTTTGATATATATATATCAGACTAATAATTTTGTGGCAAATAACAGCTGGTTGGGAAATATATGAAGTTGTGAAGACGGAAGTTTTGAAGGCTGGTATTGAAAATAATGTATGAGCAATGAAGTAACTGTAGCTACCCTGGTAACGATGTCAAAGTTTTCTATAAAGCTCCTTCAAAGAAGGTTCGTCAAGCAAAGAAATTTCAAAGACTGTGACGTTATTGGAAAATCATTACGGAAATCGTATTTGTCTATAAAACCAATTAGCTCCAAATCCCATTAAGAACATTTTGTTAATTAGAACTGTTATAAAATTTCTTTGGTCCTTGAAGAGTTCAGCCAATCAGGATAATGTAGGTACACCGAACATGGTAATTTTTAACCCCACAGAATTTTGAAATGGCAAACGTTAACTGCAAATGAAACAAGTTTATTGACATGAATACTGTTCAAAAGAAATTCGATGTAATCAATTTTATCGTGCAGCAATTGAGTCTGATTAATAAAGCTGAAAGTTAGTTCGAAAGTAAAAATAAATGCAAAAATTCTTTACATTACTTCCTGTACTGGGCTGCAAGGTACTTAAAAGCTGTATCCCTCTTTGACAATTATACTAAAAAGAAATCATCACTAGATTCATCAAAGGAAAAAGTTTCAAATCGTGGTACATTTGACACACATAGAAGATTGTGTTTGACTACCATTGAAAAATGTCTGTGTGCGTATTTAGTCTTCAGTATTTAGTGTGAGATATATTGGAAGGCGGAAGTAATATGTATAGTGTGCTGTGGGCAGGCAGGCGGGCAGAGCCAAGTGCAGCGCACACCTACGGCCAGGTTATATATAGCACCGCGGCCTCCAACCCTGCCGCGTCGCTATTCCCGTCCTGCTACAGTCAGTCGATACCAACACTCGCAGCTCATCGCCGCCTCGAGACTGCATGCCAGGCTGCTCTGGTTACCTCGCACTTTCTTCAATTACTTAACAGGTTCTCATTCTGGGTTTGCACACTATGTATTCTTCCGCCGTATGTAAACACAGCCTAAGCCATTCTGGAAACCTACACGCTGTACTTATGTGCTAGACAGACAAACGAAAACAAATATTTTTCCACATAAAAAAAATATGTTTCTAACATCCCATTTTTAAAGTGGTTTACTTTAAAAATCATGCAAAAAAGTTAAAACAATTTGATATATAAGAAACAAACCATTAAAAAACCTACCTCTTTTTTCTCTGTTACAAATTAATATTGACCCCGAAATAAATATAATAGTTTCCAGACGAAATATAAGAGAAATGTTCAATTAGCCAAAATTTAAAAATAACGTACATTAATTTTGACGGAATTATAAACCTTTATATTTCAACAATTAGGAGCTACAGTGTCGTGAGGCAAAGCAATATAGAGAAACGAGAGATTGGGTATGAAATGAAAGGCAATTGAAACTGTCTTCGTTTTGTTTTATACATGTATGAGAAGGAACAGATGTGACGCAAGTGCACCGATATCTCCACAGTATCACAGCGACGCGAGATAAAATCTTAAAGAAATAGCTGTTAGGTCTATAACGTACATAATTAACACTCACATGCGACTACAGGATGATTCCGAATTATGTTAGCACTTATATGAGAGGTGGAAAATCGTGTAACCAGCATATCACAACTGAGATGTTTGCTTTAAAGCTTCTCCATTAGTTCGTAGCCATTTCCACAACGATATATTGTCCCAAGGTTTACTTATGTTCACGGCCCTCACAAGCACTAACTGGCCGGGTTCCAACAAAAGTACTGTCATCTCAGTGCTTTGTAGGTTTCACTGATATCTACATGATGAGTCATTTCATGTGTGTCTGCAATCAAAGTTACTCTAACTTTTTTGGTACGACGACTTTCCTCTCGTCTTCAAAATTAGATTTGTTCAGGCTTTGCTGGAACAGAATACTATCTGAACTTACTCAGAATGTATTTCTTAACGGATGCTCTTTTGGTGCTTCTTGTAGCATATTCAGCCCCATGGTGCAAAATTTGTCATTATAGTGCTTCTCCTGCAAACTAGCGAAACTTTGTTGCCAAGTTACCACGAGGCTTTCCTGTTTCTTGGCCAGTGCAACTGAAAATTCGTGTTTCTTCTTACTAGAATACTCAGGTGCTCCATCGGGTATCCTGCAGCGAGGTTGTCGATACACATTACGTGCCGAAATCCCAGGTCGAAATCTTGCACTAATAGTGACCATCTGGTCAATCTGCTACTGAAAATGTTTCCTATCTTAAGGTTAAGCAAAGGCTGGTGGTCCGTCTGTAGAACAATATTTGTTCTTCTAGTAGCAAATTTCGAAGATTTTGAAGTGCCCACACAACACTCAGCATCTCCTGTTCTCTGTGAGGTTAAAATAATTTTCTGCTTATTTAAGGTGGGACTCGCCATTGCTACTACCTTTTAACTACCATCTTCGATAAACTGAGCTAACTTTGCTCCAAGCGCATAGTTGGAGGCATCCGTGTAGAGGTAGTTAGTCACACTTTTTATTGGATGATGAATGACGTGCTCAGTAAAAAACTACTCCTGACAAACTTGGTGAACACGAATATTAAGAGATGAATATATATTTAACGAAAAAAATCTTTAACACAACACGTCAGTATATATATATATATATATATATATATATATATATATATATATATATATATATATATATGTGTGTGTGTGTGTGTGTGTGTAATCATTTTACTGAAAAAAGAAGAAGAAATGCGATAGTAATCATTTTCCTTATTCCTAACACACATTTCTTTCCCCTCCAGGCTATTAATCACAAACAGAGTTATGTTGTTTCCACAGTATGTTTTAACTGAACACAAAACAAATTATTGGGGGAATGGGAGGTTTTTATCACCTGGGTTCTTCTATAGATAGAGCAAAGCTCGTATCAGAAAGAGCACCTCTGACCATGGGTTCGAAGGTGTTGTAACATCCAAACTGTGCAAAGAACCGTCACACCGCTCCGAACATACGTGAAAGAGTTTGCAATTTTTTTTTAATTTCGTGAATAATTTCGCAATTTTCTCTGTCGTATTGGTTTTACGTCTTTTATCCGAAATTTCTCTCTTCATATTTCCAATATTTGTGGGGAACTTTGTTTGTGGATGGCACGTATAAACGGCGCAATCGTTACTATCGCAATCTCGCACTGTTAATTCAAACGCCTTACCATAGATTATTCTTCTTTCGAGGAGGAGGAAATGAACATTTTCGTCACATCTCTCTACAGTTACAGTAGGTGACAGCTGGTCCGTGTAGGTTACGCCAGGCAGTAGAGCAGATATACTTTCGTGTGGTTTCTCTGGATTAAACTTGTCGCCTGGACGCGCTCCATCGTAGCAAGAAGACTGTGTGAAAGGTCTCGACCTTGAGTCTAGGTGCACTTCGCATGCATATGGTGTGTAGTTGGAGGTCCAGTCGGGAAATCCAATGAGAATGAGAATCATTGGCAGTGTGGAACGGATGTGACTAATTGTTCGAACAGAGGCCTCTGATTGGTCGGGTCGAGCAGAGGTGAGTAATTATCCAAAGGGAAACATTGGCGGCACGAAGGTTTGCGAAGATACCCGAGATAGTCAGCTAATCGGGAGGGTTGTCACGTGGTGGAGAGTAGCCGACTTATTAGCCAATAAGAATCATTGGTGGGGGTGGAGGCTGCCGGCTACAGACTAATTAGCCAATGAGAGTCATTGGATCGAGCGAAAAGAGTAATTAGCCAATGAGAATATATTGGCGGGGATGAAGCAAAGCGACTAATTGGTCGAACAGAGGTGGTGGTGGAGGGGATGGAGCAAAGCGACTAATTAGCCAATCAGAATGATTGGCGGAGTAGTTGTGCACGTAAATATATTGAAAGGCTGGAATGGTGGGAGTTAGTCGAACGAAGGTAATCGAAGGTGAGAGAGACAATCTCCAGTAATGTACATAAGTTTTTTTTACTAAAATTTTTCAGACATTTTTAATTGATAAAAGTTTTTTACGGGAAATTTTGAGGGAAAATGAGACAAATGGCTGCCAGAGTTAAAGACTTTTTAATAAACAAACATTTTAAAACTATTTTTTTAAATAAAAGTTTCTGGAGGGAAATTTGAGGGAAAAAAGGAATTTTTGGAGAAAAGGGTAAAATGGCCACCGGGATTAAAGATTTTTTAATTAAGAAATTTAAAAAAAATTTATACAAACACATTTTAAATTTTTTTAACAATTTTTAAATTAAATTTTTAACTAACTTTGTATAAATTTTTCAAACGATTTTTCAATTTTTAAAACAATTTCTGATTAAGTGTTTGTTAATAATTTTTTTTAATCTTTCCGCATTTGTTTTTGTTTTTGGGGTCAGAGGTCACCAGGGTCAAGGTCAAGGTCACATGCCAAAGATCAAGGTCAATTACATCAAAGATTGTGGACAGGCGACGTAACAAGATGGCGGCTCCCCCGGCTCCAGCTCTGATCCCCGATTCCCGTATGCCTCAATTGGCTATATCACACTGCCCTTAATTACTAAAGCTGAGACATTTTAAATGTTACCTAGGTCTTCAATGGTCAGCAAAACTTGCTGGCTGACTACGGGGTTAGACTTCGGCGTGGCCCCAATAATTTTCAGCCTGGATACTGCCACAATAGGCATCTTATAGCCAGTAGCCAAAATTGCAACCACAAATTTTTCTGAAACACGGTTTATCTCGGCCTTACTGTCTAGCAAACATGGTCCTGTTATGTCACAAATTGTCAGTATTATTTCCTGGCAAAGTGTATCTTGAATATTGACGATCTCATTGGCTGGGCCATTCAAAATAAACTCACTGTCTGTTTCTCCCAATATACCCGAATTAAGAGCAGTCTCGGTTAACTCCGTCGGCTTACCTTAACATTTCCACCTGCAACCATCACACTAATGGACTCCATGATTACACCACCTGGGCTAGAAATAAGCAAATGGGACCCTACTTCACAGACATGTTTCAGTTTAACTTTTAATACTCTTGTGGTTTGGAAGCGGCCACATTTTGGTCACACCAATTTATCTGTGGTGGCATTGGTATGAATGTGGGGATGATGGGGTCTAGGCGAGCTTGATTCTCGAAGTACCCACCCCATGGCTGTGATATGTAAAGGTAATTTACTTGTACAAACATTATTCCTGCAGCTTGTTTAGAGTAGTCCCTCTGCACATGATCTACTCCCTGGCCCTGTGGTATGCTCCCTTGTCCTTTCTTCGTAAGGCTAGATGCTCCTTGCTGCCCTTTCCTACTGGGTCTGGTGGTTTTTCTCTCGCAGATGCTGGTGGGTCTGACGGCTGAGACTATCTAAGGCTTCGGTCTTCCCCCGACCTTTATCCATCATGACCTCTCGCTTTGTCATGTGCACCACGATACCGATGGTTCCTCCTAGCCCTTCAGCTCGAATAGTACTTACACCTTCTATATGAATATTGGCTGTCCCGGTGATTACCTTGCTGGTACATTTAATATGGCTCGAAATACTCCACTTGGAATTCACTTACCTGGTGTTTTTAGTCATGCCTAGGGTTACCTCTGAAGTTGTGGACTGGGTTACCCTGGTGTAAAGGAGGCGGACACGCAGTTGGTCCAGGCCTCTTTCAATCTCTGTTCGCCTACTGGCATTGGAGGCGATTGAGCTGGTCTACAACCAGAGTCCTTCCCTGAAGGTAACTAGATAACTATCTTTTTGGCATGTCCATTGAGTTTGGTACCGATATGGCAGTTGATGCAGTACCATGGCGATGAACTTGTCGCTTATCGGCAGAGTCAGATATCTAGATTTTTCGTACACCCTAGATATGTGGGTCATCAGGCTCTCACCCTTGCCTGGAAAAAATCCCTCGGCATGCAGTTAAGCTCTTAAATTTCCTTGGACCTTCGTGTTTCAAAAATGGTTCAAGAATTTCTGGTGGAATTCTGAATAATTGGACACTGTATTTTTCACCACTTCCCATCTATAATATGCAGTGGACTTAAGCGCTAAATTCAGACAACGAAACATTTCACTGTCCAAGAGGCCAAATAACACGAAGTATTCTTCAAACTTGATCAGGAAATTTATTGGGTTTTCTGTATGTCATACCTCAAATTAAGCTAATTGCTCTGCCCAGAGCTTCAAAGGATAATGTAATAATGACTCATCGGTGTACTAGGTGTTGGGGCAGGATGTGTTGCCATTGTGTTTGACGTGCATTGTACAGCACTTCTCGTGTTTGTGGGTAGTGTACTGGTGCTCGTTGGCGGCATCTCTTCCCTGATAGTGTTATCATTAGCGATTTGTATGTTTTGCCCATCTTCAACTACTTGTCCAAGTTGTTCAACTTGGTCTGTAACTCTAGCCAATTTTTCTTCTGATACCTTCTCAATGTGCCTGTAGAACGAGTCACACTGTTCCGAGATGATGTCATTAACACTCGTATGATCAGCTGATGCTGCTGGTCTAGCTTCCAGCTCGTTTATCCACTGCTCCACGGCACTAACCTGCAATGTGCAACTTTCCTTAACTAACAACAGCTCCTCACAGGTTTCTGCCAACTCACTGCAAATTGAGGTTACCTCTTCCTTAACTTCATCTAGGATAGCAGTTATGTTTTCCGCTAGATGGGTGGCCTGCTGCTGTATGAGGCTGTCCTGTGCTTGCAGCCTCTCCTTCAGTTTTCCGACAGCTATATTCGTAGTGCTTCTGATTGCATTTGCAAACTCTCACATAGCTGTGTTTCCAGGGTGTCTGACTGAGTTTGCAATTTTTCATGCAGCTGTTACTGTAGATTGGTCTGCTAATTTTTTGTTTGTGTTTGCATCTTTTCCTCCAAATCTGTTTGTGGGTTTTCTGACTGTGTTTTCAAGCTTTGCATGTCAACCCTATTCTCCTCCAGCAGTGCAAATAACCGCTGCATAATTGCGGATAGGATTGTCTCAGTTCCAGTGACCCTAGTGTTTGTTTGTGTAGCTAACTGCGCGGTATTGCTGGCCGTATCTTGAGCGTCCGTGGATTTTCGGGCGTTAATTTTCTCAATTTCTGTGTCATACTCAAGAACCCTATAATTAATTGTTGTTGTGGATCTTAGATTGTATGGAGTGCGTTTGTTTCTATTCATCGATAAATTTTGGTGTCTCTGTCTTTCCCAGTTGCTCGTGCAACTCGTTGGTGCACCGATTTTCTGCTGTGTAGCATACACAACAATAGAACCAGATGTGTGAGACCATATGGGAGAGGAATAATTTTAGAAAATAAGGTTTAATAGAATGAACTTCAACAATAGGCACCTTACTGCATACCACTGCAATTGAAACCTGCAGCTTAGAATGACGTGCTAGACTGTTCCGTAGGGTGAGGGTTCTAGCTGTGCAGTGTCTTTTACCCTTTTTTGATGCAGTTTCTCCACTCTCCGCCTCTGTCGTGTGAATAAAAAAATGTTTTAAACTGTTTTAAGAGTACTTCAAAGACAGTGCGGTGACAACCTGGCAGGATACTGTGGCCCTGCATCATGCAGACTGCCGAACAGAAAACACTTACACTCTTACCTGTTTGCTTTATCATAGCACACTGTATTGCATGTACCATTTGTATGTGGGCTGGAACACAAAACAGGGTCAGAATAATTTCAATCAAGTTTGAAACAGCCATGCTCAGAGAAAAAATGGGAGAAAGAATATTACTACTGAAGAAGAACCAGGAACCATCAACTTGTTTAAATATTGCTATACGTAAAAGATGACAATTCTGAATGAGATTAACTGAAACTCTCAAAAACTAAAATCTTTGGGTAGTGGCCGTTAAGTTACCTACTCCCAAGTTATCAAAAGTAAAAAATATGTTTAAACCTCTGCACTTAAAAGGGCCCACAACCTTTGTTTTTAAAAATAAAAAAAAACTATCTGTTCTCTGAAATAACTAAATTCTTACTTTAAACTTTAATTGTTCTAGACAGTGGTGGCACAGGAATCAATCTCAGATTAGCCATGGTAATTATACTTGGATATCGTTCTCTTATGTGAAAACAATATGGCGGCTGTCCAAAGCTTCTGCAACATTTAGAAGGGTGCAAAGTTACGTGTTACTAGTAAACTTTATTAAAACTAAAATCTCTGTCTTAGCTGATGTAGAAGACGATCTGAAGATTCTGCTTTATTTCAGAGGCCCTACGAATAAGGTCCTCTCCAAGAGCAGGAAAAATTAACAAATACGGAATTCACCTTCAACACATAAGCTCGCGGCTTACGGACCAACGGTCATACAAAGCTACCATCTAACTCCTGGCCAACTAATCGCGGAGTGCACTCGCTCGAGCCATATTTCCGTGAGGATTTTATCCCCACGAAAAACATTTCTTCTTCAGCAGAACAGAAACCAGGGCGATGTCCGGACTCTCTAACCAAGATAATTTAAGAAGCCTACAACACTACCCACTCGGGCGTGCGGCCTGACGTCGTCCTGCTCTTACTATGACGTAGAGATGAACTGACTACTAGTAGACTAATCTAGCCTATCTTATGGAAGGTTCTGAACATTCCGGCCAATCACATGGCTCCAAAATCAAACCTATTAAAACTTACCACTCAAACGATCTTAACGCTCTAATTGCATTGAGTACCAGGTCTCGAAGTGGTGACAATACAAAATATAAACCCTGAAATATTCACAAATATGAAACCGTAAAAAATATATATGCACATACAATTAAAAAAAATCTAGCTAACCTGAGATATCAAAATACATAATTTATTGCGATCGTACATGTTGGGACACGTCAGTTTTATTCAAGGTGGTGTTTGCCATGTTGGTGACATCAGGGGCAGCGTGTTTGTGTCCGCCATGTTAGTACCTTGCTTACTCTGGTCGGAAAAGGTTGCGTCCGGTCGCCAAAGTCGGGAAATAGGGTGTTCGGGATATTTCAAATGCTACATCGACCGAGTGTGGGCTACCTTGGACATTTGCGCTAGTTGTTTCGTGCATTGGAGCTGTGAATTCCAAGTGACGAGTTTGTGAGGAGACATGTACATGCATCGGGTGTGTAACGACCTGTGAAGAAGTGACTAATCTCTTGTCTATGCAAATCAGTCAAAAAATTTTGGACCTCCGGGCCTGATTTGTTGGACATCTGCTAACTACGGACGGAAGTGGTTTTTAACATCAAACTAACGTTTGTTATTATCCATTGTTTACGATTGTAACGGTCACCGGACCTACCCTTTCGTTCAGACGGCAAACGAGTGTTAATCAATCTTGCTCTTCGAGATATCGAACCGCTATGTAAAGGATTGCTTCGCTGTATGTTGTGTTGGTATACCTGTTGCTGCCAGTGTCATTGTTTATGTTCGTAGCAACGATATCGCTAAAAAAAAGTTGGAAACGAGACTTCAGTTAACAGAATGCAAGCTAAAACGACTTTTTTCTCTAGCTAATGAAGTTGAAAAGGATAGGTCGCGATTAGATTTGTTTAAAGGCCATTGCCGTGATTTAGCCCAATTGAAAACATATTTTGAAGACATCATCGTTCAGTTAGCAGTTAGTAAACCAGACCGAGCCGAGTCTCTTAAACCAAGATATGGAAAACTTTGACTTGGCCTATTATCGAATTTTAGAAGTTCACTCCACGATGATGATGGTGTGGGTAAATCAAATGTTGACATCAAATCTAAATCTGTAAAGCTTCCAAAATTGCAGCTACCGACATTCAGCAGGTAATTGACACAGTAGGGAGCTACTGTGAGTTATATAAGGTGTCTGTACTTACCAACAGTCAGCTTTAGATGTTGAGAAGTAACAGTATCTTCTCACAGCTCTCGCTGGAGAGTCACTTGACCTCATCAAATATGTACCATTGTCTCATGAAAATTATAAATTAGCATGGCAGATGTTAACTGAGTGATACCAAGATGTGCATCAAATAGCTACGATGCATTGGGAGAACAACATGAACCTGCCAGTGGTAACATAAGGTAGTCCGCATAAACTAAGATGTCTAGTTAATGTATTGAAGGAAAGCCTAGGTGTACTTAAAGTGTTGAAGTTTCCAGTGGACCAGTGGTGCTTTGTGATGTTGAACATTGTGCTATGTAAGCTTGATGAGGAAACATGGAGTGATTTTGAGCTGGAGCATAAAGAAGTGAAGATGCCTAAATGTGTGCAGCTGTTAGCGCTTTTGGAATTTTGGTGCAAAGCACTGATGTCTGCTGCTTTAGTGATATCTACATCACGCAGCACAACAAGGAAGGTTGGACCTGTGACTACAATTAATTCTAGGAAATCTTTCTTTGCCACTTCAGAATGGGTATGTATCGTATATAATCAGGGTCACTGCGTTTATAACAGTCCTGTGTTTCTCGGTCACACACTTCCGGAGAGGCGAGATGTGGTGCACCAATACAATCTGTACTTCGGAACTTTCATGGACAAATGGCAATAAATGCCACCACACATTAATTCATCATGATTCCACATCAGATGTCAACAAGGCTAGTAAAAAGTGCCACCACAATCAGATGATGAGACGGAAAATATTGATAGCACTGCAGGACATACCACTGCATGTGAGGAATCTTACACAAGCAGTTTCACTTACTAGTTCCATCATTAGTGCTGCCACTGTGATCCTAGATACAGCAGTTGTGAGATTGAATTATGCCTGTGGTACTCTCCAGAGGGCTCGTGTTTTACTCGATACTGGATCACAAGCTTCCTTCATATCTGAGGAATGTGTGAAGAGATTACATTTGCATCAGAGAAGGTCACATGTACCAACTAGTGGCCTAGGCCAGTCAGTCGTTCAAGCCAATAAAGGTGCAGTAACGTGTGTGCTAAAATCGCTCCTTCATGAGGGTTTCCAGGTAATTGTGGATACATTGATCCTGAATAACATAACCTCAAATTTGCCATTTGTTGAATTGTCTCAACATGTAAAATCCTAGTACGAGAGTTTAGATCTTGCTGACCCAGGCTTCCAAACTCTAGGGCCCATTGACATTCTGTTGGGTCCTGATGTTTGACCTGAAATTTTTATTGGTGGGCGGTATCCAGGCCCTACTGGTTATCCAGGAGCTTTTCACAGTAAATTTGGTTGGGTCTTAATGGGACGGTTGGGCGAGGAAGCAACTAGTAATCCAGATGGCATTGTTTTGTTATTTGTTACTTCACTAAACCTCTCAGATGTGCTGCAGCGATTCTGGGAACATGAAGAGTTGCCGACAACCAAACATAATGATCCTGAATGGGATCTCTGTTAAGCTCATTTCAAAGAGACCTACACATGTAGTCCAGATGGACAGTACATGGTAAGATTGCCCTTCAAAGATGTGGAACCCAATTTGGGTGAGTCATGCTTGCAAGCTGAAAAAAGACTACGTCATCTTGAAAATCATCTGGAACATCAGCCACAACTGAAAGCTGAATATTTCAAATTTCTCAAGGAATATGAATCCCTTGGTCACATGCATCTTCTGAATAAATCTCAGATGCCCCAGGCTCGGTACTACATTCCTCACCACTGTGTCCGCAAAGAAACCAGCTCGACAACTAAATTGTGTGTGATGTTTGATGCATCTGCAGTAACATCAACAGGTCAGTCTTTAAACAATACATTTTTAAGGTACCGGAAATGTAAAAGAATGTAATTGAAATCATCACCCAGTTCCGTATACGTCCTTTTATGATGACGACAGACATCAGCAAATTGTACCGGCAGGTTCCCATGCATCAAGATGATCTGCCATACCAGGTAATCTTGTGACAGCTGCTCTCTCACTCCAGGAAGAGTTGATAGTGCTACCCAAGAGTGGTAGTTTTGAGCTATGGCAATGGGCCAGCAATCATACTGTTGTGCTAGATGACGTTCCAGACGACCACAGAGAGTGCCCTTTGACATTTGAAGATAATAGGTTTGAAGTCAAAAAATTCTGGGACTAGAATGGCAGTCGAAGGGATGTGTTCTCATATCGTACTCACAGTGCGAGTTATAACAATATTACTAAACATGTGATGTTGTCTGATAAACTAAGATGTATGACCAGTTAGGTTAAATTGACCCAGTTGTATTCAAGGCTAAACTGTTTCTGCAGAATCTATGGCTTCTTGGAATTTATTGAAATGAACCTCCACCATGTGGTAGCAAAGATAAGTGACTCACATTCATTGCACAACTTGACAGTTTACACGAAGTTGCTATTCCTCATCTAGTGACACAAGTTGATGGTGCAGTGTACCAAATTCATGGATTTTGTGATGCATTAACCCAAGGTTATGAAGCAGTTGTATACCTGTGGAATGGAAATGTCTCCAAACTTGAAGTCCATTTATTGGTAGCCAAGTCCCGTGTCGCACCATTGAAAACTGTAAGTCTCGCTCGCCTAGAAATTCTGGAAGCTCATTTGCTTGTGAAACTCATGAACTTAACCATACCCATTTTGTCAAAAAGGATAATTTTCGAGAAGGTGATAGCGTGGTGTGATTCAACATCCATCATTGCATGGATCCATACTGGACCATATCGTCTCAAGACCTTTATAGCAAATACAGGAAAGCAAAGTAGTGCGTCAATAGTGACATGTACCATCATGAGACAACCCCGAAGACTGTGCCTCTAGAGGCTTGATGCCAAGTCAGCTTGTCTGTCATGACCTTTGGCGGAGTGTTCTATCGTGGCTTGTTAAATCAGAAGATGCCTGGCCAGGAGGTTACTCAGACTCTAGTTCCCCGGAGTATCAAGACGAATTTAAGCTTTAAGAGCCTAGCAGCCTTAGCTGCACAGACCACGATTTTCTTATCCGAGTAGATAGAGAGATTTAGTTCCTTATCACGGCTGCGATGAGTATTAGTGTTTGTGATGCACTTCATTAAAATGTCGGGCAGCCATCAAGCCACTGTTGTGGCCCCTTAACATCAACAGAGCTCAAAGCAGCAGAAGTTCGTTGTTTACACCAAATGCAACATGATGTTTTCTAAATGGAGATAGCTCAGTTGCAGAAGGGAAGGGAATACTCACCACCGGTCAGAAACTTCAATCCTTTCCTCGATCCTCAAGGCCTAGTTAGAGTTAATGGACGAATCCGAATCTCGAGGTTGGCATTCGATGAAAAACATCCAAACCTGTTGCCCAAGAAATGTCACCTCACTAATCTGGTCATTGATTACTAACATGCCTGGTCCCTACACGCAGGTGCCAGCACCTGTGTGTAGGGATGTTGTCTATCATCAGTAACAGATATTGTATTTTGGCAGGCAAAGGCATGATACGATCAAGAATTTCAAAATGTGTTAGGTGCTTACGTTTTAAGAAGTCACCTGTCCAGCCAATTATGGGCATTTTGCCAACCAGCAGGGTTCAGAGCACAAGGGCATTCCAGACTGTGGGAGTGGATTATGGAGGTCAATTTCATATCAAACAATCTCATCTTCGGAATGCACGTGTATGTTTGATTGTGTGTTTTGTTACTAAGGTTGTGCATTTGGAGTTCGTCTCTGCACTGACTATTGTCACATTCCTGAATGCCTTTTATCGTTTCACTGCTTGTAGAGGATAATGTACAGATGTCTATAGTGATTGTGGCAATAACTTTGTTGGTGCTCACGAGTACTTTACTGAACTGGGAACATACTTGAGAGAGAAATCCAATTCAACCCAAGTAGCAAGTAGTCTGGCAGAAAATGGTATCCAGTGGTACTTCAATCCCCCATCCACCCCTAATTTTGGTGGGCTTTGGGAGGCTGGCATCCTAATGACCTGAGTGCCCTGACTTCAGGACATTTTTTCATTGGCTGTGCGTTAGTAGCTCCACCAGCTGCTGACTTAACAGAACTACCCACAAAGCGACTCGACAGGTGGCAGCTGCTACAACAATCTACACAGCATTTCTTGTAACGATGGTCAAAGGAATATCTACACACTTTCGAACAAAGAAGTAAATGGTCTCAGCAAGTGTCTACAGTAAAGGTAGGAAACCTGGTATTGGTACGAGAAGACCACCTTCCTCCTCTTTAGTGGCAGCTTGGTCCCATCGACACACTTCATCCAGGCAAAGATGGGGCTAGTCGTGTGGCAAGTAGTAATACTCGCCAGGGAGTAATCAAGAAGGCAGTTGTGAGACTGTGCCCCCTTTCTACTCAGTAACTTATTCCTCAGTGTTGTATATAGTGTAAATAAATGTTGACAATTCTTAAATTTGTACCAAATTTGGTGGGTGGAATGTTGGGACACGTTAGTTTTATTCAAGGTGGTGTCTGCCATGTTGGTGACATCAGGGGTGGCGTGCTTGTGTCCGCCACGTTAGTACCTTGCTTACTCTGGTCGGGAAAGGTTGCGTCTGGTCGTCAAAGTCGGGAAATAGGGTGTTCGGGATATTTCAAATGCTACATCGGCCGAGTGTGGACTACCTTGGACATTTGCGCTAGTTGTTTCGTGTATTGGTGCTGTGAATTCCAAGTGACGAGTTTGTGAGGAGACATGTACCTGCATCGGGTTTGTAAAGACCTGTGAAGAAGTGACTACTCTCTTGTCTATGCAAATGAGTCGAAACAGTACACTCTAACATTAAAAAAAACCTGAAATTTAAATATTTAATTTGCAAATCATTGAAATTATAAACTACGAGTGAAATGTAAAAATCAGAAATAAGTTATTCACAATTATAGGTAAGATTGTGTGCTAAATTTATTTAAAAAAATGTTTTTTCCTGTCGTAGGCTCGAACCATAGAAGTTATAGTCAATAAACCGCACTACGTTTACATTAAATAGCGGACCTATATACTGTATATATTTGTAACTTCTTTTTATACAGTTTCTTCCCAGTAACATTGTGAAGGTATTATATTGCATATTAACACATTTTGTTACCAAAACATGATTTTGATATGAAAGTCCTGAGGTACGACGTATATTTTGATCCATTTATCACAGAATAATCGTTAGGATCGTACGTTGAAACAGCCAGATGTAGCGTGTTCAAGATGGACGCTCGCCTTGGCGGAACTTGCATGCAACCACCGCTTGCCCCAATCGAATGGTCAAAACGTATGCGAGAGGTTTTCGCCCCAGCATAGCAGATTTCGCACTCATGAAGCCGTATGCGGGTTTAGCACTCTACTCGGCTCGAAGGATCTGAGGAAGCCCAACGATTTCGAGTATTAGGCTGCAGGTCGCCCCGTGATTCTGGGCCTCCGACACCTGCGATCAAACCACCACTTTGAGAAGGCGTCCTATATAAATTAACTTAAAATATTCATATTTCTACTCTTTTTTGGAAGTTAATGTTGAAAAAATAACTATCCTAGATAATTTTTTTTCCCCCAACTTCGTGAGCAACTTAACTGGATTGCAATATTGGTGCATTTATTTCACATAATATCTTGCTCAGCGATAACGAAATTTACGTTGTCATAAATAACTCAGTAGAAATACAAAACACTGGTAAAGTATTTGCTCTCACAGTTAGTAAAAACAATTCTGTAAGTTTGCCCTTTCTCCTTATTTCTCTATGTGGTTTCTTAAAACGATACAATACAATACATGTCAACGGCATTCATTCAAGTTCTATGCAGCATTAAGGATCAATGTTGTGTAAAGAATCCTACCAATGCTTTTCCCCAGTTAAAACTGATTAGATACAATCACGTCATCGTCCGTGACTACTTGCGACTACCCGCGACAACCTGCGATTACCCAGGACTACCTGCAACTATCCGTGACTACCCGTGATTACTTCTGACTACCAGTGACTACCCACGACTACCGGGACTACCTTTGAATACACGTGACTACTTACGACTAACCTTGACTTCCTGCGACTACCCGTGACTACTTGCGACTACGGGAACTTCAGCACGTGCTTGCTTGCCCCCGTGGGCTTTCGCTCGCACATCCCGTCCTACTGTAGCATTCGGAACCTAAAGTTTTAAAAATTAATGTGTAATACTTGAGATGTAAGATTCAAATCGTAAGACTTAAGACGTAAAATGTAATAAATAATTCTTAAGACATAAGGCTTAAGATGTGAGTCTTAAAACTTAAGATAACTAAACACTTAAGACGTAAGACTTAAGACTTGGCCTGACGGACCTAACTTGATTTTGGGGGAGTGTGGGGCATAAAAATACAATCCTCCCACAAATCCCAAGAAAATCGGTCGTAAAATGCACCTTCCAGGCCGAAAACAAAGCGAAAAACACACCGCTCCAGTCTCGGCAACTCCTCCCTGGAGAGGGTGAAAAGGGTTGGTTTGGGGGAGGTGGGTGGGGTTCGATAGTCAAAGGTCCAAGGGTGTGCGTAGTAAAGCTCCCACCCCTCTACAATTTCTTCCAACATTGTTTCAATTTATCTTTATGTATGGTTTTGTAAGTGCACGCTTAGAAAGCTTCCAAGTAGCTCATTTTTCTCCCACTTGGTTAACAAATTTAGAAATTTCTGAAGGGTTTTTTTTTTTAAATTAAACAAAGCCTATGCCTATCTGGAAGAATGTAGCTTTCTAATAGTGAAAGAATTGAGAGAATCGGCTGTGTTGTTTCTGAGATTACCCGAGACACATAAACAAACTCACACAACCTCTTCATAATATTAACGCTCTAGCCGCTGGACCACTGCGGCCCCACTTCAAATCACTCTAGCCACTTGGCCACTGCGGCCCCTCTTCGTATTACTCCACCCACTGGGTCTCTGTGACCCCACTTGATAAACGCCTACGTCCATCTGGAAGAATGTTGTTTTCTAACAGTGAAAGAATTATAAAAATCGTGGACCACTGTGGCCCCACTTTATATATGTCGAAGTCCATCTGGAAAAATGCAGCTTTCTAATAGTAAAAGAATAATAAGAATCGGCCTTGCAATTTCCGATATTACTTGAGACATGATAACAAACTCACATTATCTCTTTATAATATTAGTATAGATTTGAGTTAATAATCATTACGAATGCGTACACTTGGCCGAAATGAAATAATACCTCTAGATTCACGTCTGAACGCACTTAACATTATTAAAAATAGTTTTGCACACCGAAAAGTACAACTTAACTTTACTAGTACAATGCAATTACAGATAACTTGCCATATTTATACTATAGGTTCAAGAAGTGATAATTCACATGAATTTGTCAAACCATAATTGAATAACACTTAAAAAATACGTGGCGTTGTTATTTTTACGCTCTTTAGTTAACATATTGAAGCTAAACTTTGACCGAAAGTTGTCAAGTTCAGATACCCTAACACAAACACAGTGATATCCGTATGATAAATAAATATCATATGACGTTAGGGTCAAAAGTGAATTAGCCTATAGTACTATTTAGGCCTCGTGTAGGAAATTACACGTAATTAATGCAAATAAAAAATAAATAAACTATGTATGAAGTTAACACACTTTACCTGAGACCGATTAAATTCTAATTACGACTATTTGTGTTAATTACCTATATAAATGTGATATTGGTCGAAAATACGCCTAACCTAATACGTGCTTCATGTAAATATCACCCTAGCAACAAGTAAAAAACCTTTTTTCATGTGTAGATATATGTATATATGTGTGTGTGCAGATTCTGTTGTTGATTCATACCGGAGATTTTCATCACATCAGAAATATATATTACTGCACGCGAAACACACGTTGCTGGGCCAAGGCCATTATGAGCAAATAACTAAACATTAATAACGCACCGAAGACATCACTGGCCGGGAATATGTTTCACTAAGTCACGATATACACAAGGTTTATAGGAATAATACGTGAATCGCAGACACACACTCGTAAAAAAATTAACCTCAGAGTATTCAAGATGGCGTCGGTCACACACGCTGTGTCTGTCGGAATGTAGCTCACAACAGGGCGGGGCGGGCCAGAGCATGTCCCCAATGTTTGACGAGAATCTTAAATTTGCTGATATATTTTGTGCGCACTAATTTCAGCAAGTGTTGCCAACGGGAAAACACACATGATCATGTTACAAACCAGATGATCGAAGGCAGTCCTAATGACGTAATTTTTTGTGACACCTTTACAAAGTTGGTGGTCCTGTCCGTCAAGAAACGGGAAATGAAACACTGTATACAAATACATTAGAATGGTGTAAACCAAATTTTATGCTCGGAATTTTTTCTCTGTTATACGGTTGGTTGCATACCAGCTGAGAAACGGTGAGTTTTTGGTTCTGGTTGTGGGTAAGGGTCATGTGAATTTGTATTTGCCTCACTAGTATTGCATTTGTTCTTGGTTCCACCTCTAATGATACTACTGTGGACGAAAATCAAGGCCCACCAACCATCTAACCAAAATTGTTTGCATCCATGTAGGGTAAGGTATAGGCTGTTCACGGTAAAGTGAGCACTTTTGAAAGCCCTCTCATTTGGAATAATACTAAAAAAATGTGTTTTAATTTAGCCTTAGATATAAACTTCCGAGTGCAGTAGAATATAAACACTGTTTATTACCTACAGGGCAATATTTATTTAGAAATGTGGTTAAGTTATAAAAGATGGCAGAAAGAAAAAGTAATTATGGTCTCAAAAGTGCTCACTTTACCGTGAACAGCCTATAGGTTCATTATTTATATCGGTAACTTGTTGTAAATACTTTTCATATTTCCATTACTGTAAATAACAGATTCCCACCAACAACCCCGGCTAGCCTGTATTGACTGGTTGCCACCACACAACGTCTACTTAAGATACAAGATTAAACAATTTCTTTTAATGTTTAAGTAATTCCTAACCATGCATGCCAACTGCTTATTTATACCGTGAGCCAACACATTAAGAGCGGAGCTCCCCAACATTTGTTTTATTTTATACTTGAGCGAAACATCCTTCAACTTTTCATTTCTTATAGTATTCTTTCCTAACATAACAAAGTTATAGGCTGTAGTTTCGGCATTATGGCTTGTCAAGATCTCAGATGTTGTTTCAGAATATGCTTAAAGTCTGACTGAAATGCCATGTTTTTAAGAAACTTATGTTACATAACATCATAGACTGTTACAAATCAAAAGTTATGCAATATAATTTCCTTGTATTCAGCAATTCTTTAAAATTGCGTAAACATTTCACTTCCTTGTTTTAAAGATTCATAGAAGTAACTCATTGTACCTCATTTAAATGCGAATTATATCATTACGGAAAATGAGATAGATTTAATTATTCGTAGGTTCCAAATACACTAAAGTGTGGTTTTCATAGGTTTTCTTGTGAAAAATATGTCGTCTAAATTATTTTAATGCAAAGAAATATAACCTGTCAACAATGTTTACAAGTTGGACGTTGTTTCGTGTGAATATGGATAGTGAATTTCTTGGCGAGCAGAGTCTGTGACTGGCTGCACGTGGAGAGAGAGGAGGCATGATGTACGAGCCCAACCTCCTCTGTATCCCCAACACATACTTCTCTCGAAACTGGCCGGAACAACTGTGTTACCGGAAGTCAGACGACACTAATTAGATCCAGCCACGTCCCACTAACGCCCTTCCGGCTTCCGGGAGGAAAACCAGACGCACCTTTACACCCCTAGATTCTCTGTGTCTGCGTGGGAGGTACAGTAAGTACCCCGCGTCTCTCACAGAGTTTATTACGGGAGAACTTTGGCATCAACCTGGTCCATCGTCAAGGAGTGGTAAAATGTAAATGGGATTAGATTTCAGCGGGAAGGTAAACTTATTTTAATATATCTTTATAATAATTTTAATGTATAATGCAAACGCTCAAGTACCGCTTTCCATTTAACAACATTTGGCTTGAACAGTGTAACATAGCTATAAATTATCTCCCTTTAAACCAGCGCCCAACATTCGGGGTAAATAATCATCAGGATATATGGGCTGGCTAATGTCTGAGTACTAAGAAAGAAGATAGGGATGGGCAGAAGTGAGCAGGCAAAGATGCGTATCAGGGACAAGGGTAAAGCGAGACATATATTTTACATAAATTAATAAACATCTCCATCGATGCTAGGCGAATGTAGTACCTATCTACTCACCACAACAATACGCTGTGGAGAAATGAACGTATTGTATCTGTAGACAGATGAATAGTCGCGAAGGTAGCATGACTGTTGTAGTTATGTACAGGCTCACCTTAATCTAGCGTACAGGCTTTTCTATAATTCATTCAATACCAAGGAAGAATTTGCCACCTCGCTGCTACTCTAGAAATTCACTCAAGAGTGGGAAATGTCATCCTTTGTCTTGCCAAGTTTCGACGGCCATTCGCAGAATGAACAGCTTTGATAATTCGGAATCTGGCGTTGCATTTACTCGTTGTAAAATGTTGTCTTGTTGGTCAAAACTTTCAAGTTAAAAATTATTGCATACAGAAATTTTATGTTGCGTAACACCTGACTTATATTCTACATCACAATACACAATACCATAGGAACTGGCAATTGAACGCGTTATTTAATTACCCAACTGCTGCGAAAGGTCATTTTTTTCGCTTGTTTGTATCTATTGGTGTTTACTAATTCCATCCTAGATCCCAAATGGTTGAACCGATAATTACAAATGAGGCATAGTTGGACTCATCTTGACACAACGGGTAACATAGGATATGTGATGTCACAAAATTATTACTATGATGGACGCTAACCACCGTAATGTCAGACTGATTTGTTTTTTAAACCCTCAGTATTATAAATATCAAGTGAAATCTCTTGGTAAGAGGAAACCAATTATTATTTTTAAAATGCGAGAACTATTCAAAAAGTAAGATAACTTATGATCTCATACGCAATTGTTATTCAACTGTTATATGGAGCTCGTGCGCATTACTTTTCAACGTAGTTACCATGCTTGTCCAAATATTTGCTCCAACCATACACCAAGGCATCGATACCAGTATACATAGAAGAAGTGTGACTCAAGTGCCTGAAAGCACATCTTTATCACGGCCTTATTGTTCTTGATGGATTCCGGTAAGTCAATGTACAATGAAACTCGAGGGTGTCCAGCTTGTTTATGCGGAGCTGCAAGTGATAGTGTCCACTACGAACCACGCTCTTTGTATGCGTCCTCCTCTTCACATATTTTCTCTAAGCTGTTTCTTACTGCCTTCTGAATATCCCTACCCTCGAATACTGCTACGTTTAGTTTTGTTTTGAAAGCCCTCCTGTCGGTACCTTCATTAAATGGTTCTGGCTTCATATAGTTACACTCAAGCCCCACATGAAATTTAATTGGACTCTGCTCTCGTACTACCTCGGTGGGCTAGCTAATCAACGATATTTTCTTTTATGTGAGTCAGAAAGTTACAAATATCTTTTGACGATCCATTTACGTTTTCGGCCATGTGCGTCTTTAAATTGTATCGGATAGCCATTTCAGCTCCCACGAAACCATTGCCATTAACTGTCCCTGACCCTGCAACGTTTCTTGGGCGTTTAGGTCGCTGTTATGATGGCGGATTATCATTTACAAAACTCGGTATTGCAAGATGGTAGGTGAAAGTCCTACAGATTTGCAGGTTTTCGCATGGCTCTGCAAGTTATCGTGCCTAGCAAAAGACAGTTCACAATCCGTGCACTTGTATACCACTCCATCTGTATTCATAGCACAGCCATACTTCTCGTGCCTTCTTGCATCGTGGTTAAACTCGAAGGTTTTATCGCAGAAGCGACATGAGTGATGATGCAATGGTTCAGTAGATGACACTGGTGTAATTGAAGATGCAGACGAGGATACCACGAATGACATCGATGGCGATATATGCAGCTCATCTGCGGCCGTCGATCGTACAACCAAAGACGAATTCAGGACAATGCTTGTAAGCCCACCATTAAATAAATTCTTTATCTTTATCTCTGCAGAACAAAATACAACTGAATTAATACATATGATAATTGAAAGGTATAAGGGATCAGTATCATACAAAATGTAATACAGGTATAATTACGAGCCCAAACGATAATTTAAAGATATAAGGTCTCTGAATCTTACAAAATGCAATAAATATTTAGTTACGAGAATGAATGATAATTTAACGGTTTAAGGGATAGGCATAATACAAAAAGTAATACATGTGTAATTATGAGCATGAACTAGAATTCCCTACAGAATTTAATGGAAGAGCTGGTCATAAAAGAAATGCGTACTAGTCAGAATGCTAAGAAGGCCAGGAGAGAGAAAACGAACTGTCACATGTCGCAACAGACGAAGAACTGAGACGAAATGTGAATCTGATCGCCTTATATACCCCCAGGGCCTGAGATGTAAGTGACCAACAGCCAATCACGAAAAAACAATGTCATGTGACCACCATGTGACACACTTAAGAAATGTTATACTCACACACACAATGACCACCAACAGTAAAACCCGTTCACCTGTAAGGTGAAGTGTAGTAACAATACACCCTTGTGGGATGTTGTGGTTGTAATTTAGTTGCTTGTTATCACACACTCAGAAAACAGAAGAGACACTTAGGACACTTACATACTCAGAACCTAAAATAAATAAAACATTACAAAAACAAAAATATTTATGTTTTGACATTTCCTTATGCCTATGAAACCAATATGGCTAATAAAAACAAACATACATGATTGAAAAAAAAATTAGTGGACGTAACTGCTGAGCACCTTCGGATATGTTCGACAAACACGGGCCGAAGATTGCCGGGCTCACCCGAGTTGAGCCGAATATCTTCAGCCGCTCAGCCGCACAAGCCGCTGCGGCTGTCATTTAAAATATATTGCGCCAGACTCATCATATGTACACTCTTTGTTAGCCATATGAAAAATGAGCAATGAAAACAAATAGTGATCAAAGGGGGCTGTAACGAACATAAAAACACGCAAAGTGTTGTTTACTAAGTCTATCACTATTATCAATAGTTTGTGTTAACAGCTATCTATATTATTAACAAACAACATTCTTAGAGAAACACACTAGTTATTTTTTAAACTTAAATTTTAGGACAAAACATTGGGTGCAACAGCGAACGAAAGAAAATACATACGTAAAATTATAAACATTGAATGTCACACTTCGCCAAGACGTCCGCAGAGGAGGTTTAAACAAGTCAAAATGCGATCCGGAAAAAGGCAAAAACGATAACATACAATATAACACGATAGTAAAAAAAAAAACGTAATGTATGATACATGTTTCGATTCCGAACCAATATATTCATTTAACCGATATTTGAGAATTTTGCTTGTAAAAGTTACACGTGGTTAAATTAATAACGTAGCACAATTTATTGCTGTGGCTATGTGGATTATAGCCACACTCGTAGTTTCCAGATTACTATTGCCTTTCTTTGGTTGTTTGTCTGCTGCCATAATTACTGATACCAATGGAAGTTTAGTATTCAAATTCCACATGCATGCTGGATACAAAAGGCCAACAGTAATAAATAAATTACGAGGACAAGTTTATTAATAGTTTTACATGAACCAGAAGCGAGTAATGTAAATAATTCCATGAGTATAAGGTACATTAAACTTTGATATATTTTAAATAAAAAATATTAACGATTATATATTTTGCTGGCATGAGAAATTAAATATGAATGACATTATAAAAACTTCAACAATAGAAGAAAAAAAGGGGTCCCCTTACAAATAAGATTTTTTTATATGCGTATTAAATCGCCAGGACATTAATAATTTAGTAAACATAACGTATATGCCAGGTATATGATGAAGGAATTTTTCCTTTTAAAAAGTTGAGAGTTCAATATATTTTTTAAATTTGAAAGTTGATATACTGTTGAAAATTCAAACTATGGGAAGTTCACAAACTGTTGGTTCAATCAAAATTAAAATGAAGTGGAGATGGCCGCCAGAGAGAAGAATGCACAAAACGCCAAGGCCGTTCGTCGGTAAATATGACGGGAGTCACGGCTACCAGGTTAGACTGCGACGATTGCAGTCTTCCCATACTACAGGTCGGTACTGACTGGTACTCAGATAACAGTGTTCCAGCGAATGGGACTGCACAGCTGCGATCGGTGACGTTGTGAAACTGCGACTACTGGAAAGGTCGGCAACTGATTAGTATCAAAATCACCATTATCGCGAAACTCGTCAGGAAAACAATAGAACACTTGCCAATAATGGAAGTTGAACATTACACTAAATAGCCTAGCTGCAATAAACTACGTTGTAGCACTTCTAAACTACATGATGAAAGCAACTTAACTTCCACGAAACAATATCTTGTTTAAAAATGATGTCTGGAGTTGCGCATCGTCAAGTAAGATGTTCACAGCTATCCAGTGGGATGAAGAATGCACAGTCGATCCGCTTTGAGCTCTCTATACAACCACGCGTCTAAGCTTTGGTGGTAGCCACCGAATGACATCTTTTCTTCCAGGGCGAACAACTATTTGTGTTTTCTCAGAGCGCTCCCCTATTACGAAGATGAATTACGAATACGTAGGGCTTCGGTTTGACCTCGACGATGATGAGGCCGTGAACCTGCATCATCACTAACTGGTTGGCGCTAGTGCCGATTCTGCGATAAAATTTTCACCTATGTTCAAAAATACATATCGCCATTAGAGAGTGGTCCGTACGAAGATACCTTTTCACGCGACGACGGCCAATAGGGAAGAATGGTGGTGGCCTGTCGTGGTGCGGCATTGTTCTGTACAAAGTCCATCTTGCGCATAGACCAACGGCAAAGTGTGGTGGGAGCCTGTTGTAATTCTGGGCACTTTTATTGCAAATTTTAAATAGTTTAACTAGGAAGCGATGAAATATACCGAGGGACCCGGATATATACTTTTTAAAGAGAGATTATTAAATAAAACGTTCGAAATTCATATTTTGGAGATAGGAGCATATAATTTATTTTATACATGGCATTTTTTTTCCACTTGTGACTCACACACACTGCACTTAGCACCACAATAACAATTAGCACTGCAATTAGCACCACACTTAGCACTGCAATCGCAATCAGCACCACAATCAGCAACGTAATCAGCACAATCAGTACCACAATCAGCACTACAATCAGCACCACAATTAGCCCCACAATCACCCCCACAATCAGCCCCGCAGTTAGCATCGCAATCAACACGGCAGCACTGAAATCAACACCACAATTAGCACTGCAATCAATATCGCAATTATCACCACAGCTCTGCAACAAGTACTGCAATTAGCCCCACAATTAACACCACAATTAGAACTGCAATTAGCACCGCAGCACTGGAATCAACACCACAATTAATACTGCAGCACCACAATCAACACCATAACTAGCACTGTAGCACCACAGTTAGCACCGCAGCATCGCAGTGGTGGTGGTGGTGGTGAGGGTGTCATTTTGGAGTCAGAAACTAAATTCCTCATGCGATGTTTCAATATGTGCATGTGATTGGCCACCTGTGATCACGTTGCAGCTCTGTGATTGGCTGGTCGGTGTTTGGGCAATGTATTAATGGTGCAGTACGAATGATTCAAAGTCAATATGACGCCATAAGGCTTGTACACTCATACATTATATGCAGTAGGGAGGTAAGTTGAGAGGATTAGTCTGACAGCAACTGTGTGGATGGTGGATTATCTTGGCTAGCTCCTGCCTCTTTACATAGATTTGTCTCGAGTTTTGCTTCCAAGGTTATTGAAGGTCATGGGGTCAATGTCGAGTTAGTCTGCATCCAATATGACAGTAGTAGTCTATTATGCGTGTAATTCCGACGTTTACCATGAATAGCGCCACGTGATTCCGCTTCTCGCCGCTCAGGTCTGCTCTCTACTCTAGTCTCCCCCGCCCTCATCTTCCTCTACTAACCGGTGCGTCACGTGAGCAGCGTCGGAGGGGGTGCTCTGGTCAGCTGGGTGCGAGCTGCTACCGCTCTCTACCTCGGGCATCTACTTGAAGCACTCCATCTCCTACCTTGTGAACTGCCACACCGCGCGGACGTCCGACTACGCCATGGAGTTCGACATCACGTTTAAATTGTAATGCCGGAGCAGTGCCTAATGTTTTAAAATCAATTTTAGTGTAATTTAAACAACGTGTATTAGGTTTTGGAGCCACGATGGTAAGTGCCGGTGAGTTGTGGACAGCGTTAATAATTGTGCTAGTGTTTGGCACGTGAGTAGTGCATAATTGTAGCTGGGTGCACGATTTCTGTAGTCTTATTGTTTGGTAGTGTTCCTGCTTTGCTTAATATTGTATTACGTGGTACGTGTGCTTACTTGGGTGTATTTTACGAGTGCGTACTTAGCTGTTGAATCGTTGCGCCATTCGGCTGGCCCGGCCCGGCCATCTGGTTTACTGCTTCATGCGTCCACAGCTCAGCCCGAGTAGAGGAATTTATCATTCAGGCACTTTGATGGCCCGTCCGCATTTTACTGTGTGCCGTCTGAATGTTACCAGTCTATTTTACTGAACTTTTTTATAGTAAATATTAAAGTGTTTTCTTTTAGAGTCGCGCCCTCTGATTGGCCGCATTTGGTCGTGGTGCGATCCTCTCTTGGATTTTAAATGTTAGTTCTGGTATACGTTTATTATAAAGTCAGTTGTAGCAGGCTCAAGTAATTACGTCATAGTATATTTTATTGGCGCTTAAATGATTTTTAACTGCTACGTAATTTGTAATATTCCTAAATGATTGTTGTGCCTCGTGGAGGCATTTAATGATTGTGGCAATCCCAAGTAATTTTCCTGATGGTGACGTGTATGGCATGTGGTCAACGGCGTATACTGCATTTTAAAAATACGCTCTGGTTGTGCCTTGATCTAAATGAAAGCAAGTAACGGCTTTGCCGCTTGAACTGTGCGACACCTTCATACGTGTCATTGCTGAGAACTGTTTGTTTTCGCATTATTTAATTATTCTTGATATTGTTGTGTCACTGTGGACACAGTAGTAAGAGTTTTCAGTATTACATTTTTAATGATCATTCTAGTAATGCAAGACTATGCAAATGTTTATTTGCTTGCCACGGCCTTTTAATGATTTTTGATTGTTTTTTAACTGTTTATGGTCACCATACGAGATGATATTCTAAATAAATCAATAAATTTTAAAAGACAGAATTTTGGTATGTTTATTGCTTTATAATTTTGTATGTATTCACTGCCTTATAATACAATTGCGCGGAAGTCAGCAAAAGGTTATGTGTTCAAGGCCAAGGTTGTCTGCATCTAACATGGCGGTAGTAGTCTGTAATTCATTACGCTTGCTAACTTTAATGCATTTTTTCTAGAGTTCTTTTCAAGGTCATTCAACGTCATAAGGTCAAGGTCTTGTTAGTCTACATCTAATATGGCAGTGGTAGACTGAAATGTATTATGCTTGTTGACTTTAATGTATTTTATCTTGAGTTTTTATTTCCAAGGCCATTCAAGGTCATAACGTCAAGTTCGAGGTAGTTTGCATCTAATATGGCGATGGTATACTAATGCATTATGCTTGCTGACTTATATGTATTATTCTCAAGTTTTGGTTTTTAAGGTCATTCAAGGTCGTAAGGTCAAAGTCGAGGTTGTGTGAATCTAATATGGCGGTGGTAGTCTGCAATATGTTATGCTTGCTGAATTTTACGTATATTTTCTCGATTTTTTATTTTAAAGGTCATGAGGTCAAGGTCAATGTAGTCTGCTTCTAATTTGACTGATGGGTGACATCTACCAAGATATTGGTTGCCAACCAAGCTGGTGGTCGCATATCAATATAGTCGTCACTTACCAAGATGGCGGTCGCCTACCAATATGGTGGCCTCCAGTAATGTATAAACAAATGAACGAAAAAACCTATATTGCCGCCTCCAGCAACATATAAACAAATATGGCGGAATGAGTATTGGTGAGTGAAGGGTGGTGTGGGAGTCAGTCTTCTGCTGGAGTCGAACACAAATGAGTAATTAGGGTGCGGGGGATACTTACGGGTATGTTTTTTTTGTTTTATGTGTTTTAAATAACCGTTTAGTAATTTTTAAATATTTTTTAATAGTAAATGTTTTGGAATTTTTTGTAATTTTTATGGCCTTTTTAATTTTTTTAGCATTTTCGAGATAAGGGTGAAAGGTCAATGTCAAAAGTCATCTGCATATGTTATGGATGCAAGATTGCTGCGAAACAAGATAGCCGATGGTTAGGTATGACTCTGATCCTAGACCCCTTGTATCGACTTGGCATACCCTATCCCCATAAAATCAATATGGCCACCACTGCTCAGTTGGTCCTGAAGGAGCCTATAAAATTAATTAAATTTGTAAAACTTGGATTCCAAGGGCCTCATTCTGCATATGGGGGCCTTCTATAATATTTTGGGTCTTCTAACTTTTTACAGGGAAAAGAAGAAAAATTTTAGGGGGAAAATATTGTTAAGGAAAAAGGGAATTTTTTAGGGTATTTTGGTCGATTTTGGGGGAAAATGGGGAAAATGGTGGACGGGTGACGTAACAACATGGCGGCTGGTTGAATCCCAATCCTATCCCAGATATCGTGGTGCTTTAAGGAACTATTCCCTACTACCAAAAGCAACCCTTCAACCTTTATAGCTAATTTTCTGAGAATATGTTCTTCCTGTGGAATGTATTTCTGTGCAGTTGTTTCTTACGGCACAAGGTATTCTGGCTTTTAATTTGTTTACAAAATTGGCAAAAACCGTTATCAAGAATTGCCCTTTCTTAGAATTTGCATGATTACAAAAACTTGCATGAGGACTTTGATTAACGTATTTATCGTTAATTTACTTCATATGCACTCTTAATGTGACTTTATGCCTGGAGTTTGAACTTTGCCCGAAAGTTATTAATTACATTGTTTTTTCGAAACTAATTGGCGTGCGTCTTATGTTTTGATTTATGAAATAAATTCACTTAAGACGCAGCACGAAGACTTCTGTCAAGACAGCACGCAGATTGCAACAACTATTTCCGAGCTTTCCAACGTAGCTAAAAAACAGCATATTCACAATTTTCTACTCCAAAATGTACTGATCATAAACACTGAAAACCACCAAAGGGAAATGTATTGAACTTTGATACAGAATTTTCACTAATAAGTTGATAAGGTCACCACTTGAAGTGCCATAGTTGTTGCGGCACAGCGGGAATAAAGTACTCCCTTTTCATAACGTTGCGCCGGCCGGGACGACAGACAGACGGGTCGATGCTGTGCCGGGGATTTGGTGAAACAGTTTCCCACTCTCACTCATAACGGCGAGGAAAGACTGAAGATGAGCTCCAGTTGGAGTATCCAGTGTAGTGGAGTGGAGAGATTTGGGTGGCTATTAAAAGCGAGGTCTTGAGAGCCGATGTAGATGAAACGAGGTTCAAATGGAGCAGTGTCGGAATTCAAAGACGGGGGGAAACGAGAGATCCCCGAGAAAACCCGCCTGCCAACGAGGTCATATAGCACAATTCCCATTTGTTTAAATCCGGGGAAGGGTGAGGGTGTGCTCCGGGAATCGCACCCGCTCGCCTTGGCGGGTGGCGAGTTGTTTATCCGCTGCGGCACCGTAGCCCCGAGGCAGTGTAGCGCATAATGCCTGGGAAAGACCGGGTTGGGGGGGGGGGGGGGGTGGATCAAGGACCCCCTGGGCTGGTGGCAGGAAGCGCGCATGGTAGCGCCGCTGTGACCGGTAATGAAAGTCACGTGACTGCCCAGCGAACTGCGCTATGGATCGTCTCTCTTCATCTCTTCATTCACACTAGACTAGTTTCCCAACAAAGCGAACCGCGCTATATTACTGGCGGAGTCGATCCCGGGTCTTTGCACGATGTCCTCTGGTCGGTGGGTTTTCTCCAGGATCTCCTGCTTCCCTCCATGCATTCAGGCGCTGCTCCATACTCGCCTCGCTTCACCCTCATCGGCTCTCAAGACCTCATATGTTAAAAGTCGCCCAATTCTCTCCAGTCTTAACTCAATTATTCGCATTTCTTCGCACTTTGTAAAATCACCCAAATTATGACTTCTTTTGTTGTTTCTATATAGGTACGACAAGCGTTGTACACCTGTGTTAAAAAAAGGATCTCATTTTGGGTTAAATTGAACATTTACTTATATACCACCCATTTAATATAGTAATTTATTTCTAATTAATATTTACATAAGCAGGGAGAAAATGGGTGTGCTGGTATTGCTTAACAATAAATAGTTCTTATGTAAAACTTTATCAATCTGAGTGCGCACGAATACGGTGCGTTGTCCCTTTGCTGCAATTTTCTACACTTAGATCAGCTTCAGTTGCGTGAGGCAGAGGAATACTTGGAAGTAGGATTTCAGCGGGGCTTCAGAAAAATTTAAAGTAACCGTCAATGGACTATATTATCACAGAGAAGGGAGGATTACAGAGAGCTACCTTCCATATTAATGACTTAAGCAAATAAATATATGGAACCTACCAACATCTAACGATCGGTTTTTGCCAACTGTTTCAAGAAAATCGTTGTTGCCTGGCATTTAAAATAAAATGTGTATTGTTTGGAGGAAAATAGGAAACAATTGGATAAAAAATATTACATTAAAAAAACTGTGTATAATTTCGGGTAAGTAACCATAAAAATATACGTCTGGAAAACTGGCTACTTGTATAATTAGAGTTTATGTTTTTGTACTCTTCGCATTAAACAGCCGCTTTGCCATTGCAACAAAACGTTATCACAAATCTGGAACACAACATTATAAATAATTAAAGATAATTACGTTGTTAATCACCTGGTGGAGACTGATAGTAGCTGGCGCTGTATAAAACAATTATAAATAAATATTTCGCCCACAAATTGTCAATGCAGAATGATAAAGAATGAATCATGACGTAATGTTATTGATCACGCCGTTCCTTTCGATCACAAAATAAATTTTTAACGCACAGTTTAATTAGCAATGTGTCAGTAGATACGATTACATAATCATCAAATGACACCACCACTCACGCATTATATCCATGTACGGAAATTTCTTCGTCAATATTACCGCAGTTGAAATCTATATTCGTGCAAGGAAAAAATTAACACTTGTTGAGGAAAGCAATTTTAAAATATGACGCAGGCGGTGAATAAAACGTTCGTGCTGCACCAAGTGGAAGGGCACGTGACTACACTTTGATTCACCTGTTCAATAAAAACTTAACCCGCCTGTAGTATCACCCTGACCATTCATCCCTGTAGTTCACACGCCTACACTGTTGACGAGAAATTTCCTTCAATTTAAATAAAAGTGCCTGAAACAAAGTCCCCAGAACTCACCGCAAAATTGAACATCGAATTGTCCGTTGACGAAACAGTACAATAGTGAAGAAGCGATTGTGCTCGTTGTAACTATAATGGGATGTCAGTCGTCTGCTAACCATGAGTCTGGCTGTGTTGCAGTGACGGCCGGCAGTTGTAACAAGCCTCGTGCTGTTGATGTAGCCAGCTTCAACCATCCCCCGTCCCTCAACATCTCATTTTTTTTACAGTAAGTGGATAAGTAGAGATCCCCCCCCCCCCCAAACGAAAATACTACAATTTTGTGAAACATTTTTGCATATAAAGCTGGTTTCTTAATAAAACTACATTTATCAAGCGCAAATTAGTCTTATAAACTTCACGATACGTCCGGTAGCTTTACATTTACAAAAAAATGTTCTCTCTAAGATTTATGAGTATACAGTTATAAATGAATAATTAATTAATTTGCTGGTTTTTATGCAATTATCTGGATTCGTTATTTACGATCTGTATTTTTTAGGGTTATTAACTTTATAATACTACTATTCCAGGAGTTAAACTAGTGGTTTGACATTTTATAAAATCTAATTTCGATTCAATGATATTTACAAAGTGCAGTACCCATGTAACTTAAAAATAAAAATAAAACTAGATGCATATTGCCTATAATTAAATACTGAATAGAAGCTCCACTAAATGTAGACATTCGCTCAATTCCAAAACATAAGCTACAGTTTGAGTTTGATATTTCTGATCTTAATTAGGGTAGCGATATCATACATACTGGATTTGTCGGAGTTGTAAAAGTAAATTGAGAAGAGTTTTCCAGGTTAAGCAACAGAAATGTAGATTTTAAGACCAGCATAAATTCACGGTTTCATGTGTTACAAACAAAACATGTCTAACGAATGTCGTAGACTACAAGGAACTTGTTTAGTTATCACAACCAATGAACTGTAAACTTCGTATTCGGCTATAGCAATATGAAACACTGCAACCTAGACTAGTAACACGCTGCATGGTTTTCTAGCACAGACTATCCTTACGTACTGAGCCTCGTCAGAGTACAGCGCCGGCCAGAAATAACTTTCCTGCTCATATAAACAATTGTAGGCGCCGAGGTAAATGAAACAAAGTCACGGACAGGCGCAAAAACACAGTACATGAATTTATTTAAACTCTCTTCAAATTCAAACAGATAACCTTGTTATTATTATCAGTAATGTATTAAAATTTTTAAGTTTAGAAAATTTATGCATTAACTATATTGAACAAGCAAAAATTAATGAGGAATAAGTGCATGCGTAGTCAGTATGTTGTAAAATGACAGCAAATAACGCAAACTATGACATACCCCAACATTGTAAACTATGATTAATGAATATGATTGGGTGAGGCAAGTGAAATTTGGATTCTAAAGTAACTTGTGCATCGCAGTAAAAAATAAACTTACTTTACCTTTTTTGTGATTATTGCTTTTAATAATAAAATTTTTTAGACAGAGTAACGATACGTTAACTAATAATAAGCAATGTTATTTTAACTGAATGCAGATACAGTAATAGAGAAGTGTAACGAAGATAACAGAAAGTTTGCAGCTGCTGAACTCGTATAAGGTTGAAATATGCTCGAAGTTCTAAACGCCATTACAAGGAAATCACGAGAGGTAATCGTGTAAGAGACGCAAATGAATAAACATCGGTTTCTATTTTTTATTTCGTACGTACATCAATAAACTATATCTTAAAACAAAAAAAGTTTATCACTTGAACGTTCTTTCCTGTGCACGCCCAGAAAAATAATCAAAGCAGACCATATATTTTCAATTTTTTACGTTAGAAATATATTCAGTAAAGAAAAGGTTATCATTGTGTCATGGTTATAAAATTTAAGTTATTTCCCCGTAAAATTTCGAAATTATTTGAGTTTATAGTTCTTGAGTGACGACGAGTTTAGTTTGAACGATTTTCGGCGACGCGCAGCGAACAAGGAGCGTTGTTGAGTTACCTGTCCCCTCGCAGAAGCCGAGGAAGAGGCGCAGATGAGAGCGAGAGTCTCATGTTTCTCTACGGCTGCGGCCATCGCGAGCTAAGGATTGGCTGGAAGAGCAGCCGTGCTGAGAGCACTGAGGCGCAGTGAACACGGAGCGTTGTTGAGTTACCTGTCCCTTCGCAGAAGCCGAGGAGGAGGCGCAGATAAGGGCGATAGTCCTGTGTTTCTCTGCTGCTGCGGCCAGCTCGAGCTAAGTACTGGCTGGAGGTGCAGCAGCCCTGCTCAGAGCACTGAGCCGCAGCGAACACAGAGCGTTGTTGAGTTACCTGTCCCCACGCAGAGGCCGAGGAGGAGGCGCAGATAAGGGCGAGAGTCTGGTGTTTCTCTGCGGCTCCAGCCAGCGCGAGCTAAGGACTGGCTGGAGGAGCAGCAGCTTTGCTCAGAGCACTGAGGCGCAGCGAACACGGAGTGTTGTTGATTTACCTGTCCCCATGCAGAAGCCGAGGAGGAGGCGCAGATAAGGGCGAAAGTCCCGGGTTTCTCCTCGGCTAAGGCCAGCGCGAGCTAATGAGAGGCTGGAGGAGCGGCAGCCGTGCTCAGAGCACTGAGGCGCAGCGAACATAGAACGTTGTTGAGATACTGTCCCCTCGTAGAAGTCAAGGAGGAGGCGCAGATAAGTGCGAGAGTCCCGTGTCCTCTGCGTCTCCGGCCAGGGCTAGCTATGAACTGGCTGGAGGAACGGCAGCCGTGCTCAGAGCACTGAGGCCCGCAACGGCGCTAACAACATGACAATTTTTACTTCTGGCTACAAAACTGAGCTGAAACCAATTATTACTGTATTGCTAATGAAACAGTGCATCGATTCTGAGACACTAATACTTCAAATTTGAATCTTTGAAAATATTCGTCATAATGTATGAAAATTCGTACAGTACTATACTGTAAAAGAGATTGAGCAAATTGCATATAAGTTAATTTTCGCAAACTTGTGTGGAAAGGTAAAATTGCGGCATTTTAAAGTAACATTCACGTACTTGGTAGTGGCAAATCCATATATGGATGGGAAAATTACTTTAAGACGCGTACATATCTTCAGCATTCTCAACATCGAAAAAAAAGGGGGGTGGGGGTAATCATCAATCTTTTAACACGCTGATATTCACTGCTGATGTCATGATGCCGTGGTGTAATGGATAGCGCATAGGTACATCTTAATGGAGGACCATGTTTGCGCCCAAACACCATAATATGTCGAGGATTTTAGAGTTGATGTTTTGGTTACTATTCGTAAAACTGTATATGCAGTAAAACAAATCCGGAAATTTTTTTAATATAATTTTATTATGCAATTCAGTTAATGTTCTGTATTTGTATGGGATTTTCCTCCCACTTTTGTCAGGTTCTTATCCCGTACCATTAGGGAATAGTACTTCGCTTGCTATGTAATTTTACTATACATTTACTAGGTAATTTTACCTTACATGTAGAGGTAGCTTTCCTTACGTGTAAGGGAATTTTACCACAATTTTTTTACAGTGTAGAGGCTGAGAGCACGACCTCACGTATCGCCACTGCTCTGTTGCGTTAGTGTATCACGATGGAGTCTTACATCTGGTCGGAGATGGTGGACACTTCACTAAGTTGAGAAAACATCAGGATCGAATTTTCAAAACCAGGAAAATTGAAGAATATCGATGTGAAATTGTACAGCATTTTCTCCTTCTTCGTGTATTTACGTATTGCAATATGATATCTTTGTACTTTGAATTAAAGAAACAGGTTGCCTAAAGAAAGTGTCAAAACGATTTGTTCCTGTAGGCACGTAGGCAGATTCATGGTTCGTGATAGTTTGCCGGATAGCATCGCTACAGTCGGAGAAACATTGTTTCTGACCAGGGAAGAATGGCAGGAGTAAAATTATAAACAAATTAGGGCATTGAATACGCATATAACAGCGAGTAATCCACATCTAATCGCACATTTCACTTACACTTTTCTTCGGCAAATATAACCAGTAGCAAATCAGCAAACCGTTCGGGTTTGTCGTCAGACGGAGCAGTGACGAGGCGTACAATATTCACCCATCGGTTGCAGATATAAGCTCTTTAGTCTAATATTTTGTAACTGAAATAAATACCGAAGGTAAACAAGCTTAAAATGTTGGAGATGTTCACTGATATACTCACTAGTGTGTAGTCAGTACTCGACTCGGGTGTCTGAGAAGGGAAGATGACTACCGAGATACAGCAATGTCAACATAGTAGCAGTTGCTCTAGAGAAGAAAGAACGTGCTTGAAATAAAAAGGACAGCTCTGAGAATACCCGCTTCCTTAACCCACAGCACCATACCACCGACTCATTCAAAACAGTGTGTGTTTTTTGTTATGATCAAGTGAGTAATTATAGTGGTTCTCTTTCTTCCCTGACAAGTGATATGTATAAGCAATATATCCAACCCAAATTTTCTTTCTCCTCCTCTTTTGGGGTAATTCAAATATTCTTTATCACGCAAGCCCATCAAAAATAACAACAGGTTCTGAAAGTTCGATACAATAGAATGTTCTTTTAAAATCAATCCAATAAAGTTAATTCCCATTAGACAAGCCTCCACGGGTATACAGAGAAATAGAACAATTTGGAATTAATATAATAAATCTATACCAAAGCCCACTTGGCAATACCAGGCTCTTTACAAAGTATTCCAAAATGTTACTTTACTTCAGCACTGATTTTAGGATTTAATTTTTGGGAATTAATTTATAAAAACATCCCCACTTAAAATGTGCTCATCTTAAGTCGTAAGGCGTGCCCTAGTGTTTTCCCCGAATGGTAAAAAGGAACCGACAGCTTGTACACGATTGGGGCGGAATTTGACCCACAAACTTCGTGGGGTGATTCCATACGTATAATCAGGGCGTGTGAGAGGGAGGTGGTGGGGTATACAGGGCACATTTTATTGTTAAGTATTATGGCAGACATGAACACTTGAAAATCGAAATTTTAAACAAAATTTTACCAAGAATAGGAAATGAAGTTAAAATAAATTTCATTTCTCTGAACGCTGCATTTTATGTTATTTATATCTTCAACTTAAGAGCAAACTCTCATTAATACCTACCATGGTAATGAAAATAACAGGGATGGCCACCCATTTATATTTGCTGCAACTTGTTTACTGTCAGGAATAATTATGAAAGTTTCTTGCTGGTTTTAATGTGAAGTATGTTAATAAAGAAAAATAATCCTTGTGTAGCTAATATCAAGGACTCGCCCATACTAAATTTTCAGTGGAAGCGATACGGTTACAAACGAGAAGGCAATACCAACATTTCCTGCAGGAATTCTGTGTGCGTTTTGCAAGTAAACGGCGGGTCCTTGGTAGCTGAAAAAAGAGGACAAATGTTGTTTATTAGGTCGTATTATTACTGAACTGACAGAAATTCATAATTCTTGATGTTGGAAACGTTGTTAGCAATAGTAGGGTGGTCACCTGTATTATTTTAGTCAAAATTAGTCCAATAAATAATATAACACATATTGTATGATCTGGAACATCTTTATTAAAATCAACATTTCCCTTCTCAAAAGGCATTCACAATTAAAGCTTGATCTACAATTCCATCAATACCACATGTAGACTAAAAACAGTCATTGATTCACTACATTAAAAAGCTTCTTTAAGATATACTGCATTGCAGTTAGTGATCTCAAAATAAAGTCCATAAAATTTGGCACTACTGGGTCTCTTGTTATGACCATTAATGTTATGTATTCTGTTTATTCACAATATACGTATTTAGGGAAACGTATTAATGAGATTTTGTCCTTGGGTTGAAGATCCCGATAACATAAAACAATTTTCGGAGAATCGTAACTTAATTTCACTTAGTTTCCAATATTTCGCAAAAATATATTTTACTCAGTTTTCAATGACTCAGGTATTAATTATTGTCCTGTATATTTCCCATTTGATTTTGCATAATGAATCACCTAACGAAGTTTGTCGGTCGAATACCACATCATTTGGTATAGGAACGTTTGTGACATGTTCAGACAGAATTTTGGGGCACGGACTGGCACCCCGAGTGTCTGCAACCATGCACCACGGCGACAGTCAATGAGTACGTGGACTGACCGCATGGCGTCGCTGTGGTGCACTACATCAGATAGGTTGCACACGGGAAGTTGCGTGCATGCCGCGTACAGTGTACATGGAACAACGGCCTCGCTATTGAAGAGTAGTTCAATGCGAACGGTGGAACACGAGAATGTCGCAGTTTGAGCTAAGGGCAAGCGTTAATTTCTGCCAAAATGCAGGCAAATCTTCTAGCAGAATTTTTCACATGATGAAATACGTATATGGGACGACGCCGTGGGTCGCAGTTTTTTTGTTAAAGTGGCAATAAAGCTTTGAGCAGAAGAGAGATAGTTTGGTGAATGATAAACGCACGTGTCGGCCGCGAACGAGCAGACCACATCCAGACGGTGGACGGTCTTGCGTCAGCTGTGTAGATTAGCCATGGAACGTGCACCAAAAGTCTGCCTGATGATCTGAACATGTTGTGTGTTACATAGCACGGTGCGCTACACACCCCTTTGCCAGACCAAAATGACGATCGCATGACCATTTGCGGTGACTGTCAGTAGTGCTGACGACAATGGGGCGTTTCTCAACCATATCATTACATCTGTTTGATCCGTTACTGAAGCGACAATCGGCGACTTGAAAATATCTCCATCATTGCCGCTATTCAAGAATCCACCCTCAATATAGTTCAAAGACAAGGTTTTGAATGAATGTTATTCTACTCATCGTTCATCCTGTAACCATTAAATTTAGAGTAATATATTGTTATTGGTAGGTAATTCTGGAAGACATAACTATACGAAACTATGAAGTTTTTCTTCATATCTTGGAAACTACTTATATGATTACCGCCAAATCTGGCAGGTAACTAAAAATGTTGCAGTCATTTTAACATATGCAATTTAACCTGATAAGACACGTATTTTCAATATGGTGACCATGTAAATATAATATATTAATTTGGCATATCGTTGCCCTCATAAGAAAACCTTGCAATTCCAAAAATTGGTATTTTAGACAAGAGTCTAAAAGCACAATAACTTTAATTTTTAAGGCAATTTTTTTTGGAACATAATCCTGCTATATAAGGAAACGATCTCTTTCTGTCTGTATGTCTTTAATACCTCTAAGTCCCTTGAAACTCAATAGAAGTTCTTCAAATTTTGCAGAGCGCATCCTCGGTGTAAAATACAGGTCAAGTTCGAATTTCAGCAAGATCAGATTACGCAATCATTACCTTTTACCATAAAAACTAATTTTTAAATTACTTTTTCCCTATGAAAAGTTTTTTATTAATGCATAGAGAATATTACATAGAGATATGAAGGAAATGGAATACCATTTTTGCTTAGTTCAAATATCTCACTTCAATGTTAAGTTAATTAAGTGGGGCCACAGTGTCTCTGTCGATAGGGAGATTCCAAGTGGGGCCTTAGTGGCTCAGTGGACAAAGAGATACCAAGTGAGGCTGCAGTAGCTCAGTGAAAAGAGAGATTCCAAGTGGGACCGCAGTGGCTCAATGGATATAACTATATCAAGTGGGGCGTTAGTGGCTCAGTGGATAGATAAATTCTAAGTGGGGCCGCAGTAGCTCAGTGGACAAAGAGATACCAAGTGGGGCTGCAGTAGCTCAGTGAAAAGAGAGATTCCAAGTGGGACCGCAGTGGCTCAATGGATATAACTATATCAAGTGGGGCGTTAGTGGCTCAGTGGATAGATAAATTCTAAGTGGGGCCGCAGTGGCTCAGTGAGTAGAGCGATTCCAAGAGAGGCCGCAGTGGCTTAGTGGAAATCACTATACCAAGTGGAGCCGCAGTGGCCAAGTGGATAGAACTACGTTAAGTGGGGCCACAGTGGCCAAGTGAGTAGAGAAATATTATATGACCCACAGTCGCTTCAATGTAGAGTTAATTTCACATAATTGCATTATTAACTACATATATCTATGCAATATTTTTTTCAGTCTTTTTATGATAACCAAATTGTTTAACATGGTGACTGTTCTAGCCCCGTGAAAATTAAAAAAAGAAGGTAACGGGCTGGGTCCCCTAGTTATATACAAGAATAGTATTTGAACGAGATTTGAAGATACATTTGCATTAAACATAAATTGTAGCTCGCGTTTTAAATCTCACAGTGAAGATACTATTTTTCTGTTTTCCTTTTGTCGATCATTTCTTTCATTTCTTGAGATAATAGCTTTTCCTAAGCGAAAAGTTGCTTTCATAAGATAAAATTATGTAAAATTACAAAGAAGGAAAATTAATAATTGGTTTTTTCATAACTGTATTAAATAACATATACATAGGTCTACCTTTTGAAAAGTTATGAACAAACTTGGTATTCTGGAAGTATCAACCATATACCACAATGACAATACATATCTTCTTTGTCCACCATTTCGTAACATAACGCAACATGAAATATGTATTTTTTGTTTAATTATCAGGAAATAATTAAACGATTTCTACTAACGTTGACTGGAAAAAAGTTACTGTGCTATGCCATGTAAACTATTGTGCAATAATTGGATCAGGAACATATTTTTATATCAGCGGCCATACAAATATTTTTATTACTAAGTTGTATCTACGAAATAATGTAACCAGTTTTAAGAAAACGTTGTATGTTGGCAGTTGCATCCATGCAAATCATCAAATGTGTCATCAGAAAGACCCTTTTGTACGTTATTTTGTAAGAAAGCGTGACATTAACATCATATATTGGGAGACAGCCTATTCCCGACAAATAAGGCAACCAACTGTGACCACGGTAGACCATGGAAAGTACTATGTTTCGAGTAGTACAGGCACTATTTGTTTAATGTCGGAGGTGTAAATATTTTATTTAAACGCACACGTTTCTTTCGTATTGCTGTTTTCATCAAATTTACTCGCATATATGTATAAGAGAAATCAGGTTAATTATTAAATTGTTATCTTTTTGTTTTCCTCTCCATGTCGCTCTGGGTTAAATTAACGGAATATGTAGATGTTAGATAGGCGATACTTGAGTTTCATATTTTCAAAAGATTTTTACATTTAAAAGAAACACATTAAAAAAAATTTTCCACGAAATATCGGCTGGCGTTACACTTTTTTTTTTCAAATACTTATAATATTTGTATAATAATTTTATATATTTTGCTCATTTTTCAGGAATCTTTAGGGGAAATTATTTTTTTAATGTTATACAATATTTGAAATGAATTTCTATGTTAGAAAATTTTATTTGTTTGCCATTATGGTAGAATAACAACAGGATATAAGACATTTCAGAAAATCACCATCCAGCTCAATTGGCACATTAAAAAAGAAAACACCACGACAACTGTCATCCAAGTTGAATGAAAGAAAACAAACAACGAGATTCAAAACGACTGGCATCTCCCTGACTCCGGCTGCTTTCTTCTAGATAACAGCGGTCGTACTGAACTCGGTGTATCGAGTATATCGCTACATGGAAATTTTTAGTACAGATTCAAACAAATGTTAATTGAGGCAAAATTTTTTTGACAGGAATATATGCAATTACAAAACTTAATTGGTATTTATAAGTTGAACCGGTTTAAATGATGTCCTTGTGTTATGTACTTCAGTGGGCAGTCACAACGTGCATGAAATGTCATAAATTTGGATGCTAGTGGGTAGATGTTTGGCGTTAACTAGATGTATTTATCATTAATTTATACTGCTCCAGTTATTTGCAATTTCCATGCATGGGTGGGTGAAAGATGAGACTACGAGCACATCACATATACTCTGCCTAGCAGAGGAAATGCCACACCACGAAGGCGCGAGTGCCGTATGATGAAACGTGCCAGGCTGGCATGAACTTGATTACCGTTTCCGGCCAATCACATGAACCGCGCGTGTGACATAGGTCGACAACCAGCACGTATAGTCGTCATTCGGGATATAATGACGGCCCGAAGTACGTGTTTTCTACGTGCCTCGTAGTACGCAGTTCCGTCAACTGGATGAGTTCACTTCATTTTTGATCTCCGTATTGCTGGTTGGCGCTTGCATTGTATTGCTGAAGAAATGTAACGCGATGCTACAACCGTTGGTCATATTTAGCGACAGTCGTCCCAGGAAGGAAATGTGCATCGTCGCAGTGGCACTGCAGCTGAGAGATGACGTCAGAGCGCATATATCGACACATTATAAGCCATATCGTAGGAGCCGTGGAGGTGTAGTGGTTAGACTACTCGCCTCCCACCAAGGCGAACCAGGTTGGAATCCCGGCTGGGTCGCTCCCATATTTTATCATGTGAGAATCGTGCCGGACGATGCCGCTGGTCGGTGGATTTTCTCGGATACCTCCTGTCCCCCCCCCCCCCCCGCCCTTGCATTCCGGCGCTGCTTCATACTGACCTCACTTCGCTCTCATCGGTTCTCAAAATCTCTATGTTAAGAGCCGCCCAAAACTCTCCACTCCACCATGCCGTAGCACACCCACAATCCACGACTGACGACATTTTGCGAACTAGGCAGAACGATTTTGATATCCCGATATCAAAAGGGACACTGTCACGTGGATTGTTTGAGGCTTGTTTGTTGTTCAGTCGTCTATTGCGAAGACTACCTCAACAACGAGCCATCATCATCGTTGCGTGGGGGTGGCAGAATGGAACAGCGTATTCTTCAGTGACGAAACCACTTTCTCTCTCACCAATGACGGTCATCGTGAGAGAGAGAGTGGCTCAACTTGGCCATGGGGTGAGTGAGTACCTGTGCACTGTGGGGCGCCACACAGCCCGTCAACGTGGAGCCGTCGTTTGGGATACTGTCAGCGCCAGCAGTCACTCACCTCTTATACACATTACGTGTCCATTACATCTTCGATTTTTCTTACAAACCTTCGTAATTAAAGTATATGTTCACACACAACGATTCAAAGATCTACATGGTGTATAGGACTACTTAAAGCATTTTTAAAAATTTGTACTGTTTCATTAGTGCCTGTATTCCCTATGTGGGATTGACATTATTAAATATTTATGTAATATTTGATTACGGTTACATATGTGAAACTAAACATGTAAGAAAAATTAATTGGATTTCGAAATAACTTTTGAGATGTTCCTTATGTCTTGACCAACTTGTTTTTTTTTATATTGACTCTAAAATCAAGTTATTGGGATGAAATACGTAAATCCAAGATGGTAAGGATATTTCCCACAATTTTCATAAAGTTCTGTGGCAATGCCGTATCTTCAGGACGTCCAAATTGTATTTTCAAACAGAATAACGCCAGGCCACGTAGAGCCCAGACCAGCCTCAATGTTTTGCAAGGTGTGCAGATGCTTCCTTGTCCAGTCCGAAAACGAGATTACTCACAATTTGAGAATGTGTGATATCAGAATGGACGTCGCCTAAATATCCTCCCACCCCCGCGAAATGAAGATGAACTGTGGACTTCGATCAACAACAAATGGTCAACGATACCCCAGTAGGCCCTACGTAATGCGGACATGTATCGAATCGACGCAAAATCTGGTTCAGTAATGTATTTCCCAACACGGAAGTCTCACAAGTTATTGATCATTCTGTAGTCTATTTTAAGCTTTAGGGGGCTATGCTACATGTGGAAATTAATTAATTTGTTCTGTATCTGTTTGGCTATTTTGAATGTCGTTTCCTTATTTTCACATATTCATTATAGTGCGCTTTCTCGTTTCAGGCAGTGTATTTGAGCTCGCTGCTATAGTTTGCTACAGAGTGTTACACTGACTACTCTACATCAAACACCTGTCTAAAAAGGGCAGCTTATAGGATTTTTGGAGTTTGATACAAAGCTAATTTTGAAGCCTTTGTTTGATGTGGCTCTATGAACTTCTGATATTATATATTTTTTTGTCTATATTGCTGGTAGATACATTTTTCTTATTGGAAACAGGTTTTTCGTGTTCTGTGAATAAAATTAATATCGATGCTTTATGAGAATACAAGTATCCTGTTCATGTTAAACTATAGCGAAAATATATACTACTTTCGCCGCTAATAAATTGTTGGTAAAAATGTAATTATTTTCCTAAATTTTCCCATTTGCGTCATTAAAGACGCTTTTGTACAAACAAATAATCTCCACATTAATAAAGCAATATTAACTGGCATGATAACTAAATTCTCGGCGATTGTCGGAGAAGTCCTTCATCAAGAGCAGCAATAAGAGCGTAACTAGTGAGCTTGACAGTACATGTTTTAAATTCGTTCATATTACTGTAGCTAGTCTCTAAAATCTACCATCCATATTTCAGTGTCTGTCGTATTGTGACGGAGCTGTGATATCTTGTGCACAGTTAACAAACGCCGTCAGACTAGCGGGGACGTGCTAACCGATGGATTTCTAGAGCGCTGTACAGGACGAAGTCAATTCAGCGAGTTTCCGGTTTTAAACGAACTACAGACACTAAACATACACTATTTAATTATCTGCATGATTGTCTTCTTAATGAGTGGGTCTTATATCGTCATATGACAACGACTAAAATAATAAGTGCAAAATCTTTCTTATTCTAAAGTTTGGATGGGCCGATAGGGAGTCGGGGTGAATGGGCAAATTTCCCTACATGCAAATCCCGTTCCTATATGTAAGCGGCTATGCCTCTTAGGGTGGGTTGAGTTAATTACACTGACAAGCTGGTAAAAATTCAACTTTACTCCGCATTAAGCATACACATTGTGAGTCTTTTGTAGAGTTTAAACCAATGTTTGAAAACTATATGCTAAAAAAGTCCACGTGGCACTACAGGTGAAGTATGGCAAACATAAAATTCGATTGAAATCAGTTCTGTACCTTGCTAATTATCTATTAAAATAATAATTGACAACTTTGTATTTAAAGTAAGAAACCAACTTGTTCGCACTTTCTTAGCACATTTACTTACAACATCTACCCAAATTTATATATGCATGTGTATATATACATAAGTTTTTATCATATGTGACAACATTCAAACCATGACATCCATTGTCTAATGTAAACAAGAAATCATTGTAATTAAATGTTCGAAAAATTCATCTAAAGTTTTAAATTTTAATCGAAGTAAGCAAAACAGCGTTGGGAGTCCGCAACTTCACGTACCTGCGTGCACAAAAAGTTGTATATCATGCAGGTGAACGAAACTGACGCAATATGTGGTGACCACATGAACACAGGCCACCATGATAATACGTGGAGAGCTTACATTGCAAATACTGTTTGTATGTTGTTGGAAATAAAATGCAATCATTTATGGCATCCTTTAATACTCAATTGTTAATCTGCCACTGTACATGTAGTTTGACACACAAGTACTAATAAGCAACCACTAGCGGCGCCACGAAGCTCAAGTTTATGTTGTCTTACGTGCAGGCGCTCACCACATGGCATGCTAGTTCCATCCGCCTGCGTAGTATGCAACTTGTTGTGCGCGCAGGTAAGTAAAGTTGCAGGACTACTGGCGCTGTTTGCCTGAATTCAATTCCAAATTTAAATTACTAGATAAATTTTCCGAACATTTTGCTACAAGGATTTCTTGTTTGTGTTAACCAATACATGTCGTGGTTTGAATTTCGGCTTGTAGTTTAAAAACATCTATATAGAAATCGCAGGGCAGAAAGTACTAAGCAACGGTTGAATGGCGAGTCACAAGAATTTTCCTATAACTGAGATAATCATTCCATAAACACAAATATCCCATTAACATTGACACAACTGCCACTCAATTTAATTCGAAAATCACTGAAAATGTAAAAACTCTGATTATCTGAAACGGCGAAAGTACACGTTTGTTCCAAGTACAGTAATCTTTAACTGTGGAATGCTTTCAGTTTTTGCTACGCGAAGTAATAACATTTCAATCACAGCCAACGCGGATCTAATCAGTAATTACTCACAGCAAGCAAGACGTGCCCATCGCTATTACGAATTCCTCGACAAATCGCTAAGTAACCACTACGTTCTTGACACTACTGACATGTTACACGAGCTGTCTCATAAACACCAACAGCTGTCTGCTTTCCGGCTGACATCGTCAAGCCAAATAAGTCAACTGCGCCCGTCATTTGGTATCTTAACGAACGTTTTGGTCGGGTGGTTATCATGATTGACTTGCATCCTGTCAGCCGCGGGTGCAATGTCTACATCAGTTGCACGAGGTTATCAAGCTGAAGTAGAGGAAAACGTTGGCATCTCTTTGCTTTGCGATTTCCGACTTCCTGGAGATTCAATTGTATATTCGATCATTCTCTGTGTTTGAAAAGTAAACGAATGGTATCGCCAATATTATGCATCGTACTCATCCAAACACACACTCAAACACTCGGAAGTATCTCGCCCATCGTACACCCACAGCAGCTCAAACACAGGAGTAGAAACCAACCTCCTTGGTTATTTTTGCTCCTCTTCCTCAGTGCGATCCTAACGCCATCACTACTTTACATTTGTGTCGTGGTATTGATAACTGCAAACACTCGGAAGTATCTCGCCCATCGTACACCCACAGCAGCTCAAACACAGGAGTAGAAACCAACCTCCTTGGTTATTTTTGCTCCTCTTCCTCAGTGCGATCCTAACGCCATCACTACTTTACATTTGTGTCGTGTTATTGATAACTGCAAATGATTTTTTTTATATATATTTTCATCATTCAAATATTTCATTATTATTTTTTTATTCAAACAAATGCTACGCATTTTTTGTTCACTTTGTTAAATTTTCACAACAAAATTAATATACTTCTTCTTATTTCGAATGATCAAAACTGTCATAGTGAAAACTTTATAAAAATTCCGAAAAAAGTCTGCTCTGAAGAGTAAGGATTTAAATGACATATGTAGAGTAGTTTATATCAATAATATAATAATAATAATAATAATAATAGCGTTTGCGTTATTACTATGCTACATTATCTCACATGTTATTCGACGACCTAATTCAAACCTTTACATTTATTTAAAAAAATTAGCTTCGCTGATAATTGACGGTAATATTCCATACACAAAATCTTATATATACAAAACTTGATGTGGTGACATCATGTTATGAATATAATTTGCATTGAGATTCAAATTCTTCTATCATTTTAGGAAATTGTTCTGCTGGTAAAATAAGAAGATATAATTTATAATAGGCTTCGACAACTCTTCAGAAAATATGACAAATTTTTTTACAATCAGCTATATGAAATAGACATAAATATTTGTTAAACATATAATATTGCTATTGTTAATTTTTCAAATGCTGGATGGAATTTGCGTAGTTATAGCGCTATGCACCGTGAAAAAACCCGCATGTATTACCAGGATTGCGTACAGAAGAGAAAACTGCGAAGAAAATATACTGGCCATTTTATAGTATGACCACTCGTTTGGTTTCAGTGGCCCCATAAATCTAGTAGGTGATTTCCTAACTTCGCTAAGCTAGCTTTTAAGAAAATATATAAAATTATTGTTTAATCTCACCAAAAATTTAATAAAACCCGTGTCTTCATATTGTTCTTTACACGTTGTTGGTACAGTTAAACAATAATTAGCAATTTAACTTGTATCTCCGTCTATAATGAGCTCGCTGTCGACCAGACGTTAAGCCCAACTATCTGCTTAAACATTTATCAAAATCATAGGATCTCAGGTCCTGAAAAACATTATTACATTAAAATATATGAGAAAGGAGCACTGCTGATATTGAAAAGATTGTTTATGATTTCACATAAAATGTTCGTTGCACAACGTTGGCCCAACAAAAAAATACGTACCACTTACAAACAGTATATTTACCAACTTGTTACCATGCATCAATAGTTACCATGCATCAATCAAACATTTTAATATTTAAAAAAATTACGCTTGTGATATTTAGGGCATTTTCTGAATTGGTGACGACATTTTTTTTAGGGGGACTTAGTAAACTCATAGAGTTAACGTGGTTACAAATTTTAGTTGTCATATTACTGAGAGCCAACGTTGTATTTGTGTGTGTGCTCCAGCCAAACATATACCCAACCTTTCCAAACAAATGATAACCGTTGGTCTAACGTAGGTTGCTACTGGAGAATAACTTCTTGAATCTTGCTGTTTTGCGAGCCATTAAATACGTTTTTAGGGTAAATTTATTATGCACAGTACGATGAGATGGACCCAATATTTCACACAACACTACTGACATAAAATTCTTGGCCAAAATAGTGTAGTTCTCAAAGAGTGTGTCGTGCCATTTTGTTATAGGTGAGAACACCATTTTTGTAACTAATGCTTGAATTATATTTTTGCCTACGAGTGATTAGAAAATGTTATTACAATGTCTGCTATTCCTATATGTTACCTGCAGTTAAGTCACTTTATTTGGATGGCAGGCAGTATTTTTGAATACATGTATGAAAGTAAAATTTCACTTGCTGATATTCAGATGCACAGATAAACTCACCACATATATTTAGCAAAGATTTTATTGGAAATCACAATTCATACCGTAACTAGGAAATGTAAAAAATAATGTTATCACTATAAAATAATACAAAATTCCTTTCACACACACGTATATATTGTATATAAAGACGTTGTGAAATGTCTTTTTGGATATTTCCTTTGTTACATGTAGTTTGTGTATGTGTGTCTGTCTCTCCTCTGATAAGATATACTTAAAGTTTTTATCTACGCTAGTATACTGCCGAGCCATTATTGTTCATCCCTGCAAATGACCATTTCGTGCCGGGAGACAGTCGAGCAGGGATTAGGAGCCGACCTTTACGATGTACAACATTTGACCTTCAACGTCTTCAGCCCCTCCACACCAAGCTGAAGAAATAATTCTAAGAAAGACTGGAAGTTTCTCGACGTGCGAAGAGATGAGTGTTAACAACAGTCAAGGCAAAGTAATTCCGACATTATTTGTCATTTGTGATCGTCTACCTTTTACACACGATTCTCCACAGCACTACTTCAACGTATCTCATTCTATAAACTGTATATATTTTTTGGTTCAGCCTTCTGATTTAGTGGCGAGGACACTTAGCTGTGTAAAAAAATCAGTTACCGAAATATTTATCACGTTTTTATTACAATTTATCAAAGTCTCTTGGGGTAACCAGGTTCTTTAAGGGATAGGGGTCTTAAATAAATAGCTTATATTAATTTCCTTATTTACTCGTGAACAATCCACTAAAGAAATATCCAGAACTTCCTATCTTGATATAGATGGTTACAACTTGCTATTTAGAACTAATAACTACATAACCGCCTTGTCACCTAATAGAAAGTAATTTTATGAAATAGTTATAAATAAGTCTCCATAAACATTTAATTTACGTCTATTGAATTAATATTACAAGTTATATATCTGATATGTGACAGTTCCAGTATTTACAGTGAAGTCTGTATCACTTTCTTATAGATCGATTATCCTTGAGAAAATGTTGTGAAGCAGCCTGAGTGCTCTCTCTCTCTCTCTCTCTCTCTCTCTCTCTCTCTGTCACACACACACACACACACACACACAGTGGTCCTACACTCCTCTCTCCGGAGAACTCCGGCAACCTCATTCCTAGCTGCCCCATATCCACTCGACCTCTCCAGTCTCTGACACCCTCTTTCCTTGCCGCTCCTCTTCTTCAACGTCTTTCGATGGCCCGCTCTCCGTTCACCGCGTGGCTATCACAGCCTCCCGACCCTCCCGCTGCGGCGCGCCTTGGCCCACAACCCTTACACGTCAAGTTCGTGCTATTGCCCGCAGCCACCGACCTTAGCAGCAGTGAATGGAGATGCGGTTAAGCCCAGAGGGGCGACACTGAATATGCCCTACACTGGCGTTATTGAAAATACCTTACTATACTTTTATACCAATATGAACCTAACTCTACCAAATGTTTTAATTTGCTATATGAATTAATTTTCAATGATAATTATTCGTCTAAATATGTCAATCTTAATAGTTACCTTTGTTTTAACGAATTGTGTTGATATAAGATTTAATTTATCGTTTTATTAACTATTTGCGCATATGTGAGGTTTAGTTTGGTTTGGTGGCATAACTAACTGGTTAATACGACTACGTATGATGCTTATTTGTCTTGCGTTGATGCGTGAGTGCTTCGTGTAAAATGAGAAAGAACAGAATTGCAAGTTTCTGGCAGCCGTTAGTGTACTACTTGTAGGAAAATTATAGTATTTGATAAATAATAAACAACCGGTTTACACGTTTGTAAAACCAAAACACTGGCAGGACCTCCATAATACATAGCCTTTATAACAATAGTAGGTGCCACCTTGCAGAAATATACAAACGATTTCTTAATGAAATTAGCAATAAACCTTTAAAAAACGGTAATAACGCTGTAGTTTGGCAAACCGACTTAAAGGTGTATATGAAATAAGTTTTTAAATGCAATAAGAATGAGTAGGATTTAAATGAGCGCTGTCGTATTCTTTTTCTGATGGAGAGGTGTAGTTGGTACCCTGACCATTCAATATTAACCATCCCTCCTTCCCCCACCAGCCAAGATTCCAAGTCACCACACAGGGTACTTGCGTACTACACTCCAGGGTACTTGCGTAACGTTATTAATAATTTAGTTTTGTTCATCACCCAGATATTCAAGTTTTCTTTCCATATTTATTAATAATATTATACTACTACCACTGTTTTTTTTTAATACTCTCTAAACTCGAATCACTGAGAATTGAGCCGAATCAGTTAAAAATATGAAAATTGAGCGATTGATAAGCAGTGTCAGGGAACTAATTAATATGTGGGTAAATTTCACAGATTTGTTTATAATTCCCACTGAATGTTGAGAATTCCACTGTCATAAGTCACTCGTTCCCAGTACATTTCATTGATGTGCCAGTCGGCAGCAGCTTATCAACTGACTTCCAGTGAATGTTATTTCACTGGTTTATATACTGATTTGGACTCAGTGTAGTTACGAAGGGATAAGATTTTGTGTTTATTCTTCGTAGGCTAGAATAAATTTTACTTAATGTTTTGTGGCCACCCGACCAAATAACTTGAGATATACGGAGTACGCCCAAGGTGGTGTAAGTTGAACCCTGCTGATATAGGACTTTCAGGCTCAGGCTAGATTATACTGACCTCATGCGTATTTGAATATGCTAGTATGATCCACAATTTAAAGTTGAAAGCTACTCACTTCATTAAATAAGCTGTTGAAGAGATTTATCGTGATGATTCGCAAACAGTGATGTTTAATGTTAAACGATCGACTCGTGTACAGCCATTTTAAAGAAGTAGATTATACGCTGTTGGCCATTAAAAATTGCAACACCAAGAACGACTTGAGCTATCACATTAAAATTTATTGGACAGAATACCCATTATACACAAGTGACATGATTACTCTAGCAGCTCCGTATGACAGTATAGCACACGGAGGAGTCAGTACCGTCTGGTCACAACATAGGTGGCGATAATTGCTGCTACACGACTTGGCATTGAGAGGAAGATATTTTGGATGCCCATCTAGGGTATCTCCGTCGTGGCTGCGTGTGTTCTGTGACAGGCCACTCGACGTCCGACCATGGACCACATTCTCGATGGTCAAGAGAGCCTGGTAACACAGAGGCCTTGGAGGTTGTAATGCAGGAACAGCTGGACGATGTGTGACATATGTGGTCGCGGTTGGTACAAAGTCCTAGGCTGGCCCTTAAGATAGTGGACAACAACAAGTTCCAACATGGTGCCGCCAGTCGGCGGGTTTTCTCGAAGATATTCCGTTTCCCCGCCCTTGAATTACGGTGCTGCTCCATTCCCACTTCAGTTCCCCCATCGGCTCCCAAGACCTCATTGTTAAGAGCCACCCAAATCTCTCAATTAGAGTTCCAACACCTCTGCGATGTAACAGTTGCTGGTCAGCGTATCGCTATGTGGATTATGCACGAGCGGGACTGGAATCCAATGACAACCCATACAATAACTCCACTTGCTGGACCAGTTTAAAAGTTCATAATGCAGGACTCTGCAAGGCGTGCCTCAAGGTGCCGCCAAATATGGATGCGATCATCGTGGTGGTACAAGCAGATGCGGGACTCGTCAGAGAATACAACGGAATGTAATTCATCCCTCCTGGCCCGATGTTCCATGCATCAATGCAGCCACAGTCACCTATGGTGAGCACTGCCCTGACGCTGCATATGGTGACGCACCGTACGTGCGGACACGTATTGATGTGCCACATGCCTAACTCCTGATCGATGCTGTTATATGAGGCTGTATGATCAGTAATCTCCATGCGCACCAGATGTCTGTCCTCATGCATATTGGTGCAATGGGGATATTGACTTCCTATATATCGCTCAGCCTGTCCCTTTTAGAATAACTAATACAATAATTGTTTCACTGTGGTTGCTTTTCTTTTAACGCGAGAACCAATTTCGTGGTAAGATTGCAATGGTGGCACGCATACCGCCACCTATTTCGCCTAACGTCCGTGTCCACAGCAGTACTCAACGCTCCACCTCGGTGGCACTTGTTATCCCCTCCTGGTTCTTTTCCCTGATCTCCTACCTTATTTCTCTAACTTGTGAGTCATTAGTTTTTCATTGGAGGTTATGTTAATGAATACACATGTTAATCCTCCCTTCCTTTTATTCTACCACTTCTTTTCAGCTGGCAATATGATCAAGTACTCGTCGGAGCTGCATTAGTGTAACCTTAACAGCTGAGATCTGTTCAACTATTAAGGCACTTAGCTTGATTTTGTGAACATCGTGGACGTTATAATTTTTTTAAATCATGTTAGGTTAATATGTGGCCACCGTCAGGGAGAACGACGAAATGGTGAGTGGTAGACAAGTGTGCAATTTTCGTGGGCCTTAGTATTTTTTCTCTGGTCTTGTGTAATTTTGTGCCTGAGTAGTGGGGCTCTGAAGTAGGGAAGGTTTTTCGAAATTCCATTTTGATGACGTGTTCTAAATTTGGTCTGATATAACTAAACTGCTTTGCTGCTGGAGTTTTTTTTTTCCTAAATGTTTAGTGGTGTAGTGTACATTTTCATGCTGCCTCTTTTGGCCAGCCCGACTATGCTGCAGAGGAAGCACATCTGTTTACTACTCACTTCGTTCCCCCAGTTCCTATCAACTTGCATTGCAATAATTTTATGTTTTCGGAGCTTCGGTTGGGACTCAGGTCAATTACGAGCTGCCTCCCTGATAGTTACGTTACTTTTAGAAGAATATTTCAAAATATTCTTAATGTGTCAATTCATTACGAGGAACTCCTTGCTTCCCCATTCCAGGCTGCCGTTTCTTGCATATTATTATGGGCAATGATGCCTATATTCCGAGCTGCTGAGCGAGCAACTCAATCCAAGGCAGAAGGGGGACACGAAGAGCGTAGCCAGATTATATAAGTGCGGAACCAGCAAAGTAAGGGGTCGCCATTACTCTCCGTTAACCACGAGCTCCGGCTGCCGAGACGTCGTCGTCCAGGGGAGACGAGCGGCGCCGACTTCCATTTGGCCTTCCCAACAGCGCTGCCCTAACCGACCTGATCCCAAGTATAATTAACAGTGGTGAGTCAAGGTGATTAGCTTTGAGTATTTGAGGAGTACTAGAGCTTCCCCCATAGCAGCTTGTAGAGATTATTAGTTTAACACCATCCTTAAGACAGAAGAGTAATTATAATTGTATTCGAAGTGATACAATAAATAACTATAGTTGGTCTACTTGGTTATTAGCTTATTTCTAACCCCATATAGAAAACCCTAATAAACACAAAAGTATAACATTATGTTTGGTATCAAATTGGTTAAGTGGAAAACAAAGTTTTTAATTTTCCTACAGTATTATTCACCTTAAGAGATATATACGTGCATCGTTTGCTCACATATGGTTTTGACACTATGTAAAATACTGTATGAATGTATCCCGCTTCAGTATTAATAGCTTTAACAATGTGTTATCTAGTCATTAATCGCATCTTGAAATGAATTCTTAAGTGTGTTAATTATATGGCATGTGATTTTAATGGAAGTCGTAAATGAATTATGAAATGGTAAGTTTTGATTGCTTTGTGCAATAAATTAAAACCAAGCTCCAAGATAACACATTCTGGCATTTACTTAACTGTTTTGACAGAGCTGTTAAAGTGTATTATGGTATTGTTTGATACAGCTGAGCACAAAAATAATCAAACATTTGTATATTGAGTAATTCAACCAAAGGCTGTGAATACTGAATTTTGACTTTTACTTTAATTAAGCTGAGAGCTACGTAATTTCCAAATGGTGCTACTTTTAATATCACTTCATTACTGTTTAATTATGAATGTATAATATTATTGTGTTTGTGGCTCTGGATTTTAATTTCTCACGTCTGTTGCTATCATGGTATGAACTTTTTAGTGAAGCTTGGAGAGTTTTTTATGATATTTCTTGTACCTGAAATTAAAGAATCGTGTATAATACTGAATTGGAAAAGAATATGTAGCAGTGAAACCTGAGTGTATTGTTTACTTAATTGTGTAGTTTATCACAAATTAAATATGTGCTACTCTAGTTTACTCATGTCTGTGTATTAGTTTGTTTCAAATCATCATGAGCATCAATGCGGGATTTGTATATTCTTTGCATCGGGACGAACTCATATCCTTCTTGGAAGACATGAACATCCCATTCGGCCAGGGTTTGATGGTGTCTGAGATGTACCGCATAGCAGTGCAGTATTTCTGGGAGCAACATAGCTTTACGGAGCAATCTCTACCCAGCAGGCAGCCTGAGGTGAGTGAAGCAAGCAATCCAACCATTTTCTCACTAAATTGTTATATTTATCGCTAGATAGAATTTTCCCACTCACTTCTTTAGACCTGGCACAGATTTCAAAGTTTTTCATAGCCATTAGTAAACTGGTTAGTTTAAGCCTTTGCTGCAAGGATAGATTGTTGGTGTTATCTGTTACATAATAGGGTTTGGTCTGACAACTGTTTAATGAGGAATTAACTACTTTCGAAGAGGGCACTTTTAACTGGTTTAAGCTATGTGCCTTGCAATACGTGTTTTCCGCATGTGTTAGGAGATAGTTCAAAAGAGACTTGTTTACTATTTTCAGAAACCGGGTGAGCCTACATGCAAATTTATTGATTCTATCGGTGATTACCATGACGATCTGTGTTTATCATTGTCTGAGAGAGAGCTTGCCAGCAAAAATGTCGATAATTTGACTCCCTAAGTGCGAGCTAATAGCATGTTGTTGTTATCACCTAGTAAGTTGCGCCAGTTGCGCCAATTAGCTATAGAGGTCCAAGGTCATTTAACGGCCTCCGGCGATTATCGGGTTCAATTTTCTCAATCGATTCTCGCTCATGACGGTGCAAATATGAGTGCCTGTAGCAGTTTATCACCTACACAGGGAATCGAAAAATCTTGTCTACCTGTACGTTCCACTAATTGTGCTCGCGTGGGATATCAGGCATATGATTGTAATAAAGATAGACACAGCTTGGATGAATGAAAATATTTCCGTTGCGATGAGATGGGCCATCTTCATCGCTCCTGTAAGCTGTTGGGAAACGACGAGTGACTGGGGTGGGGCGCAGGCCCGTCAGTCATTCGTGTAAACAAGCCCTGCGCACCATGTAGAAATGCTCTGTCATCATTACATGTGGTGATCACAATTTTCCAGCCCTGATCGACACTGGAACTACGCATTGCATAATGAGCAAAGCATTTCATAGATGACTCATTGAGCTGAAAATCGTTACTCAGGGGCGCATTAGCATGGCCTAGGGGAAACGTCTCTGTATCGCTAACGGCAATGTTTTCAGGTCCGATGTAGTGGTAAACCTACATTTCCAAATCAGTAGGTACTCGTGGACGTTCCCCTTCAAGGTTTTTACTCATCTCTCGCAGAAATTCATCCTTGGTTTTGAAGTTTTTAGGGATTAATTGGACTCTCATTAATTTCAAATTGTATTATGTTTCTTTATGTTTCGCTCCGAACATCCACATAGGATTACAAGTAAAGCAGTTCCGGAAGTGTTTGTGCCTCTAGTTGAGGGCGACATTTCCAAGTGTAGTTTAAAGTGTCGTCTCGAACACAAGGGAAGAGTTTGCCCACATCATTATGCTCCATATAGGGAAATGTATTGTCTTTCCCTAAAAATTATCCCTTGCAGATGATATACCAGTGCGGGATCGTCACTTTACATGCTCCCCTCCCAAGCTCCAGGCATCTCGGAGGTAATTGTCAAACTGTTATCTGCTGGCGTTATTGTCTCCTCTACCCCCAACTACTGTTCTCTGGGATTTTTGGTGAGTAGAAGGGATAGTTTAAGTACAGGCTGGTTGTAAATCATTCGATGGTTAAGAAAATATCCATAATGATCCCTTTCTACCACAAAAAATAGTTTGCACCTTTCAGCATTTAGGCAAGGCATTGTGTTTTCTGTTTTTGACCTTAATAATAGTTTTCGCCAGTGCCAGTTAGACATTGGGGGCATAAAATACACTGATTTCATTACACTGTGGACGCCAAATGAACTTATATGCATACCTGTGGGCTCGAATTTCGGCAGCCTGGTATTTTCGCATGTTCTTGGCCATGTATTTCCTGAGTTTAAATACAAGTGTGCATTTAACTAAATCGACGACGTTATTGTTTATAGCGGCGACCTTGAGTCGCATTTATCACATTTGTACCAAGTCTTTCTCAAGATGACATAATTTGGACTGACGGTTATCCCAGAGAAGGTTACCTTATGGTTCAACAGGATAACATTTTTAGGGTACCTGCATTGTGAAGGACAGCTACTCATTGACCCAGATGTTACTGCCCCTATTTTATATTTTCGACGCCAAAAGATGTTTAAGAGTGTTCAAGAGTTCTTGGGTATTATAGGCTATTATGCTCGGTTCATACACCATTATTCCGAGATTGTGGCATTTTGAACCTTCTGAAGAAGAATGGAATAGACTTTCATTGGGGACCCAAGCAGGAAAATGCTTTCACTTGCCAAGTTTCTGAGGATGGTTTAAGACCCAGCTCAGGACCTGGTTGACTGTGAACAATTCGCATTCCTTGTGCTCGATATACGAGGCAACTTTCTTCAGGCTGAATATGCATACTAGAGTTTCTTGAATCCCCTTGGGACACTGTTCACTTGGATATTTTTGGCCCTCTAATTAGGTCTAAGAAGGGTAATATTTGTATTCTCATTTTACTTGAGAGCCTTACTAAATTTACTGTGTTGTTGCCTTTGAGAAACATGAAGGCATCCACTATTGTTCAGGTACTTTGTAATCAGATGTGGAAGGTGTTTCGTGCTGCTGCTGAGAACCTCACTGAAGAGAAGAATCTTTTCTAAATGTTTGTTCGTCGACATCTATGAATTTATAACACTGTCCGAACTTTGGGAATATATCCTGTTTCTACATTCGTCAAGCTCTTACTTGTTTATTTACTCTACTGTGACTATGTATTTTGTGTTTGGATCGACCAGAGTGAGTGAACCTTTAGGGAAGGGGATTGCGTCGGTAGCACGCCCACCATCACTTAGTTTGCCCAACGCCCATGTCCGCAGCAGCACTCAACTCTCTGCCTCGGTGGAGCTTGTTATCACCTCCTTGTTCCCGCCCTTCATCGCCGACCTTACCTCCCCACCCTGTGAAACATTAGTTTTAATATTGAGGGTTCAGATATTAAATACACCTGTTCACCCTTCCCTCATTCTATTCTACTGCTTCCCCTTCAGCTGGCACCATGGGATCTGTTCAACAGTTAGGACACTTCGCATTATTTTGTGAACACCATGGACATTACCAATTTTTAATCATATTAGGTTAATTTGTTGCTACCATTAAGGAGAACGATGAAATGGTAAGTAGTAGACACGTGTTCAATTATTTTCGTGTGCTTTAGCATTTTTGCTACGGTTTTCAGTAATTTTGTGCCTGAGTAGCGGGGCTCTGCAGTAGGGTACGTTTTCAATTGCAGTTTGCTGGCACATTCTAAATTTGGTCTGTTTAAATTAATTGGTTTGCTGCTGGGGTTTTTTCCTACATGATTAATTGTGTAGTGTTCATTTTTATGTAGCCCCTTTGGCGAGCCCGATTAAGTTGCATTACTCGCTTTGTTCTGCCAGTTTTTGTGAACTTGTATCACAATGGTTTTATATTTTCGGAGTTTGGTTAGGATTCAAGTCAATTACGAGCTGCCTCGTTACATATTTTTCAGGAGAATTTTTAATTAGATTTTGAATGTCATGTTATTGAGAAGAATGCCCTACTAGCTCACTATAGGGGGCCGTTTCTCGCATATATTTTATATAACATTCATGATGTGGAAAACTAAGTTTTCTATATTGCTCCAGAATTATTCGCCTTAGCAGATCTACATACAATGTTTGCACGTGTATAGAGTTTTGCTGCTACATAAACCATTGAATGAATGTATTCCACTTCAGTATTAATAGCTTTAAAAATGTGGTATTTAGTGTGACGAACGGGACAACATCGCCTCACGCCCTCGAAGAATTATTAATTACAACTGATGGCAATGAACTTCTTAATTAGTTGGCGGGACTACGTCACCTCATACCCTCGTCGGTCGCCCATTCCAATAATCACTGTGGTTGCTCACCTGACATTTTGTTCGGCGCAGTATCCGTCACCATGAACATTTTAAACCTGTTTGTTTTGGGGTTAAAATCCTATAATATGACTTAAAACTATTAAAACACTAACCTGTTACGTGCTCGCCAGGATCACGTTACCTTAAAGAGATCTTGGAAGACCTAGGGTAACGAAGAACTTGTGTTAATTATACGTGCTAATTTTTTACATGTAGCAGTGACTAGCCATGGAAGACTACTATGTAGCTGACAGCGGTTTCGCCTGTTCGCCGCCCGAGAGCAGCACCATCAGCTGCAGGTGCTGAGAACTGACCATGCTTGTGCGCACGCGATAAGTAGCATTCTATATTTAACACACATGTAGGCTCATCAAGTGATTAGGACCTTTACATCATTGTGACATTAGACGAGAGTGATTGTGGCTAGAAATTTTTAATCTTTTCAAACCTTGCGAATGTTGGTTTCTTATCCGAAATGGGATAATGGTATTTTTTTAAAACTGATTTTGTATACCCATAAAAGTCTGTGACCAGTATTAACGAGAATTTTTGTGGTTGTAATCACTGCTGACCAAAATAATAATTATGGTCTTAGCATTTTGAAACCAAGTCTAGGCAATGGTAGGTGATACTTGGGTTTCAGTTATGTTTATTTTAGTAAAAGATTTTAAAACTTTATGAAGTTTAGGGCATTTTGAATAGAAACATTTGCTCGCTGGAATTACGGCTGGTATTGCTAAGCAGTTACTCCTATCCATGTGGGATCAACATCAGATGAAGGAGAAAGCTTTGCACAGACATTGAGGTTACACTGTAGTATGAGTTGCTATTGGAAATGGGAAAAGAAATAAGGCAGGGGCATCTTTAATTGTAGCTTTACTTTAACGTTCTTTATACATAAGACAATACCGTGTCGCCATATTTGGACATACCACAATGGTTCACAAGTTGAGTTGCCATCATTCTAATGTTTTGTAATGAATCCTTTCAACACTCCTCTTCAATAGAATACGTATGTGCTTACACTCCTACTAATTTCCTGAACTTGCAGAACCGGTCTTTTGCTAAGGGCTTTGTAAATATATCTGCTATCTGATTCTCAATCTTAAGATAACTTATTTCTACAATGTTCGCAGATAGTGCTTCCCTAATGAAATGGTACTTAATATATATGCTTTAAACTTCTATGACTCTCTGTGCTCTTAGAAGCTTTTATTGCTGACTGATTATCCTCTGAAATCTTAATAGATGTTACATCAGGGAAATTAAAGTCACTCAAATATTCTTTAACCAATAGGCTTCTCTAACTTATGTGCATAGTGCTATATATTCAGCCTCAGTGGAGCAAGTGGAACACAATTTTGCTTCCTTGAGCCCCAGGTAACAGCATACCTAAAATTTTGAAGGAAAAACCTGTAGTGGATTTTCCTGTCACTGCAATCCCCTCCCCAGTCTGCATCAACATATCCTACAAGAACATCATTACTATCACAATTATATACAAGTTTGTGTTCCACAGTACCCTTAAAATATCTCAAGATTCTTTTGAACAGCTCTCAAGACACACCCATTTGGACCACTTTGGTACCTACTCAATAGGATAACTGAAGCACACAGATGTGGCCTTGAAGCTGAAACAGCATACAACAAACAACCTATAATCTGTCTACACACCTTCTCTACATCTTTATCATTACATATTTCATTCAGCATTTCAGCCTTTAAATTATGGTCCATGGGGATACTAATTGGATTACACTCACACATGCCATGTATATACTGAGGACATATTTCAAATATTTTTCTTGACTTATTTCAGTGGTACCCTCCTTCAAGTTCTGCTTTACATTCATGCCCTAGAAAATCTGACACTTATCCTAAATCTTTCATTTCAAAATTTTTACACATTGCCCTTTTTGTTCTACCAATCTCTGCTTCATCTGACCCAAACATTAAAAGGTCATCAACATAAACCAATAAATACAGTTTCTGGCTGCCCTTACAGTTACTATACAAATAATAGTCACTCTTAGACCTAACAAAACCTTCTGAACGCATGAGTGTGAGAAACTTTTTATTCCAATATTTAGGTGATTTTTTCAAGCCATATGATGTTTTGTTTAACTTGACCACATTATTTTCACAACTGACTCCTTCAGGCAATTTCATGTACACCTCTTCTTCGACATTTGCATACAAAAATGCCCCTCTTACATCTATCTGATGAATAGGCAACTTAAGCTTAGTGGCAAAAACATCAAATACAATAAATGTAGCTAGTTTTGCAACTGGTGCATATAGCTCACTTACATCACAAAGGTCTTTCTGTTCAAAGCCTCTGGCAACCAGTGTAGCCTTATAATCTTCTTGTTCACCATTACACTTTAATCTGAAAACCCACTGGCTACTGATTATTGGCTTACATTTAGGCACATCACAAAAACAACATGTATTATTTTCTTTTAACACTTTAAGTTCTTTCTCTATTGCCAGTGACCAGTTACAAGCATCACTTATTTTCATTGCTTCACAATATGTTGATGGTTCATTGTTTACACTTAGAAAGCAAGTTTCATAATTATTTAACCAAGCTGGTTTCCTTACCCTGTGCTGCCTTCGTTCCAAAGAGTCAGGATACTCTAGTTATACTTCCTCCCAACCACAGTCAGTATTGTTTTTCTCTTGATTACCCTCTGATTCATGCTGCTTGCTTGTACTCATTTATTCTCCCTCTTGATGGCTAGTTGATTCATACTGCATACTTGTATTTATCTATTTATTTTCAGTACAAATTATTTTATGCTGCCGACTGTTCTCTTCTGTACCTTCCCCCTCTTCCCCTGATGATTCTATCAATTCAACACTCTCCATACTGTTCTGTTGTTCAGTGCCTCTATTCTTATTTGATAATATTACATCCATCTGTATATCCACCTTCCTTTCCCCTGTAAAGTAAATTCGGTAACCTTATATGTATTCTGAGTAATCAACAAAGATGCCCTGTACAGACTTTACATTCCACTTCATCCTTTTCTTCTTAGGTATATGTAAATATACTTCAGTGCCGAATACTTGTAGCTCTTGAATATTGAACACCTTCTGAGCCCAAACTTCATATGGTGTTTTTCCACTGGTCCTACATTTTCCAGTTCTATTCGAGATGAAAACTGCAGTGTTCACAGCCTCTGCCCATAAATATTTACTCAACTTCTTAGCATGTAATTTTGTTCTTGCTGGTTCTACAATTGTTCTCACCTCCCTCTATGTACTACCATTCTGCTCAGGTGAGTAGGCTACTGTTCTCTGATGCTGTACCCCAATATATTCTAGATCTTACTGTAGTTCATCGTTAACAAACTCTGTACCATTGTCTGTACGAAATATTTTTATCTTCATTCCAAATTGAGTTTGTACCATTTGTATAAACTTTTGTACGTGCAATTTAGTTTCAGCTTTGTGTTTCATAAAATACACAGACCTGTAGTTGGAGTAGTCATCCTTTAAGAGCAGGAAATATCTGGAATCTCCTACAGACTTAACTTCCATAGGCCCACAGACATCAGCGTGTATAAGCTCACCAGGAAAGGTAGAAACTAAGTTACTTTTACCTAAGGGAATTATATGTTGTTTCCCTTCAAAGCATGCTGTACACTGAGTTTGGGCAATTGCAGAGTTATGAACATTTAAATTGTTTCTTTTTAGCACTTGTGTAACGTGTTCAAAGTTCTGGTGGGCTCATTTCTCATGCCACAGTAAGAACTGATCTCTTGAGGTGGTTTTCCCTAGACTAGTGACAGCAGCAACATCATTAACATTGTATTTCAACTGCATAGTGTACACTTTACCATCCGCATTGGTAATTGCTCCTACTTTACCATCTTTCATACATTTGCACACTTTGTTATCAGCTGACATGACATAACCTCTATTTACTGCACTACTACCCGAAAACAAATCAGTTTTCATGTCAGGCACATGCACAAATTGTTTAGACTGGTTTCTACCCAGCCCTGGCCATCATAAACCTGTAGTATTATCTGGCCTATGTCTATAGTGCTAATTACTGACCCATCACTAATCACAACTCACTTTTCTTGCTACAACTTTTCATAGTGGGTGAAGATTTTATGTTCAAAACACATGTGTTCACTGGCACCGCTGTTTATAAACCACTTATTGCTCAATGGAAGTCCTGCCATTGCCAATATTGATACAAAAAATACATTGCTGTTTTCTTCTTTTCTTAATCTGAACTTACAATCTCATTTGAAATGTCCCAGTTTTTTTACAATAAAAGCACAGTTTGTCATCCTTAGCTTCACTTCCATAGTCTTTCTTCAATGTCCTTGTTTTATTACATGTAGCACAGTCTTCTGTTCTCATTGCTAGGGCTCTACACTCAGCAGGTTCTCGTTCCTTTACTCTTTTCTCTTCCACCAAGAGTCTTGCAGTTAGGTTATCAAGGGTCTGTTTACTGTCCGGAGCTGACTCCCAAGCAGATACAAAATATCAGTATATTTCTGGTTGTGACATGAGAACTTTCGTTATGATGAATTTATCAGAGACATTCCCTTCCAACTACCTTAGCTTGTTCTAAAATTCTTCTATTTTTAAAAGAGACGTTGACATATCATGACTCTCATAATACTTGTATGCAAAATAACTTTGCTGCACCATGTGGAGACTTGTATCACTCTTCTGCTCACAAACACTGTGTAATTTCCTCCATATCTCGCTGGCTGTAGTACATGTGATTATGTGCAACATTGTACTTTCTGAAAGTTTCATCACTATCAGGCTTTGAACTTTTGCATCTTTCTTTGTCCAATCTAATTTCGAACATTCCACCTCGGGGTTTGTTTCCGAGCCATCTACAACATCATAGACATCTAGCCTCCATAACAACACACTAACCTGTAATTTACACAATGTTTCACAAGTTGAGTTGCCATTATTAGAAAGTATTTTAATGAATTCTTGCAACAGTTCCCATATTAGTTTTTCCTGTATAGGACTTAAATTAATTTTCGAAAGTCCAGCGTACAAGTTGTACAACAAATCTTGATTCGCCATCTTGCGACGAAGTATGTTTAGGGTAATTTGCCCAGTATGTATTGTGATGGCCTCTGTATTCTCTATATGGCCAAGGAATTTTTAGTGGGAAATTTCAAGTGTTAGCTGGATGTCTGCAAAATTAAGTACCTGCCATTTAATAGCATTATAGTAAATTTTTATGGTAACTTGGTTTCATGCAAATGCAAACTCATTTGAAACTGAGGGAGAGGAAGTTTTTAGTGTTTCCACGTGTAATATTGCTAACGAATGAAATATTTTCCACATGTAAGGCGGTTAACCATTGAAAAGTATGAATATAATCTTAATAAAAGAGAATTACCATACTTCTTTGTTTCTGTTATAAGTCGTTTACAATCATGCTTAATTCACCCTTACATTACACAATTAACTGGTTTTTGTATGGCTTTTACCATTTTCGGTGTTCTGTTGGTTTTGCTTGTTTTTATGCAAATCCTGCCCTGCCATGTCCATGGTTTACGACGTAGCATCGTCAGACTAGTAATTAATCATGCCTGAAATAGAATTGTTGTGTATGTAAAATACACGACATGTGACTTTAATGGAAGTCATAAATGAATTAAGAACTACACAAATTTTGATTCCTTTGTGTAATAAATTATTGCCAAGCTCCGATATATAACTTCTTCAGAAGTTTACTTATCTGATTTGCCAGAGCCATTAACGTGTTTTATGGTATTGTTTGTTACAACTGAGCATAATAATTATAAAAAATTTGAAATTTTAAAATTCAGCCAAGGGCTGTTATTTCTGAATATTAATTTGCATACAACTAAGCGAAGAGCTTCTTCATTTTCATATGGTATTATTTTTAATATCAGCTTATTGATGTTTAATTATGAATGTATAATTTTGTTACATTTGTGGCTCTGGATTTAAATTTTTCATACATGTTGCTACCACGGTGTGAAATTTTTAGTGGAGCTTGGAGAGTTTTTTATGATATTGTTTCTACTTGAAATTAAATAATCCTTTATAATAAATACTTTTGAAAGAAATATATAACAGTGAAACCTGAGAAGTGTAGATTAGCATAGGATAAACCGCATTCTCGATAGCCCACGTTTCTCTCGCTGTCAAAGGATGGAAACTTGTTAGTATGGTTGTCTGGTTCTTCGATGCTTCATACTCACTCCGTCTGTGTACATACATGGCGGGGAAACACAGTGCCAGTACCTTTCAGTCTCTCTCATCATTGCCGAAGCTCAGAGCGGGGGGTGTGCTCGGGCCCTTGTGAGGGCCCTTATACCACCCATACGGTTGCAGCAGTTGTATATCTCTGCGGGCTGAGGAGGTTTCCCTCACCAGACCGCAAAGAACACATAGCCCAGAGGTCAGGACGCCCTGCACGTCCCGGCGCAACTCAGACAGCCCGCCAGTCAGACCAGCAAAGCCGCGGTTCCCTAACCCTGTCCTTCCCTGCCTGCGGTGGGTAGGTGGGTGGCAAACATTTAACTGAGTGCCCAAGTTTGTATATCAGTAACGGTATCAATTTTGAAAATACAGGTCTTGTGAAATTAAATATTAAGAAAGCTGGCATATGGTTTCGAAGAATCCATATACCTGCAGTAGATTTATATATATATATATATATATATATATATATATATATATAAGCCAAGATTCCCGTGAAGTTAATTTCAAGGTTCGTGAGTTCTGCTTGCCATGAATTACGAAATGGTAGGGTGAAGCGTGAGATGGTAATTAGTGATTTTAAATTTATATATTTCCATTATGGTGAAAATTAATAAGTTAATTATAATACTCGGCGCGAAAAAATAGGCTCAATTGCAGCTGAATGAGTAGGAGCAAATGCTGGAGGCGTGTTGTTGTGATTTTGTTGGGGTGGGGAGATGTGCGCAGCTCCGATGAGGATTGAGAAGTTCATTGGAAACAGCCACAGGGAAGTAGTTTTATTAAAGGTTTGCGAATTTCCGTCCCGGACTAATCAGAGAATTTCCTCGCTCTGCCGAGGTTTTAATGTGTTATTTGCAGTTTCGTTTACTGTGTTAATTTCGGCATTTTAGGTCTTTTTAAGTGGTTACGCGTGTCTGGTTGATAATGCCCTATCCTTTTGAGTACGGGGTTTGGGTGTGTTAATAATTTATCATAGAATTTATTGTTTTGAGAATGGAATTTATTGCCTATATAAGGTATTTTAAGTGCGTCGTGAATGTCGGAAATGCGTGTACGCGGCGGTGCATTTGTGATTATTTTTAAATATTTATTCTGGACGACTTGAAGTGATTTAATTAATGTTTTAGACGCGGTTCCCCATACTTCATTTCCATACATCATGGCTGAGCGGATTTGAGAAGTATATATTAAAATTTTTAGCCGTTTAGGAAGCCGAGGCGATTTTAGTAGAGGGTAAATTAAGGGGATTTTTCCTAGAGCTTTTTCCTTGTTTCGTTTATGTGTGCGGACCATTTTAATTTATTATCTATTGTTAAGCCTAAATATTTAGCTGTGTCTGAGTAGGGGATGTCTACATTATTGTATTTTAATGGTTTAATTTCTGGCTGTTTCCTGCGCGTGATAATGAGTGCTTGACTTTTTTCTGCATTAATTTTAATTTTCCATCGGTTATACCACTGACTCAGCTCGTCTAGTTGACACTGTGCAAACAAATGTGCATATTTTATATGTTTATCTTTTGAATAGAAGAGGGTGTCGTCAGCATACATCTGTAGAGTGCAGTAAGTGCTGGGGATATCGGCAGTGTAAATATTATATAAAAATGGGGATATTGCCTCATACTCCTGCAGTTAGGGGACGGTGGAAGGAGTTTGCGCCTTCTAAATTTACCAAGAATTTTCTGTTGGTGAAGTAGTTATTTATGAGTTGGATGTAGCAATCGGGAAATTTAAAATTTATGAGTTTTTGAATGAGGCCAGGTATCCAAACCTTGTCGAAAGCTTTAGCCACATCCAGGAATACAGCTATTGAATATTGTTTATTTATGCGTGAAGTTTTTATAACTTCTGTAACAAAAGTGGTTAGAGCGTGAGTTGTGGAGTGGCCTGCCCTAAAACCGAACTGCCTTTGCAGAATAATGCGTTTTTTAATTGCATGTGAGTTTAATCTAGCTAAGAGAATTCTTTCAAAAACTTTGCTTAGAGAGCTGAGTAGCGATATGGGCCTCCGGTTTACAGGTAATTGTGGGTCCTTGCCTGGTTTAGGGATAGTGATCACTTTTTCCAATTTCCATGCAGGTGGGAAGTAGTTGAATTTTAGTATGGCGTTTAGGATATCCAGTAAAAGACAGAGGGCTTCGTATGGGAGGTTTTTAATAGTTTGGTTGTTTATTTCGTCTGGGCCTGGCGCTTTTTTAGGGTGTAGGTTTTTAATGGTAGCTATTAATTCTGGCATGGTTATTAATTCCGGTTCCTTTTTTGGTTTTCTATTTAGAAATTTCTGTGTGGTTGTTATTACATCTCTGGTAAAATTTATGTCTCCGAGGTCCTCATTCGGAGTGAATTGGTTTTCCAAAGAATTTGCTATAGTTTCTGCTTTAGTTTGGGGGTCGTAAGTTAGTCCTGTTGGGGAAAGGATAGGTGTAGATTGAGTTTTATTGCTAGAACCTCGGAGCACTCTGGATATCCACCAGAATTGGTTTATGTTGTCTGAAAGTTCGGTAACAAAATTTTCCCATTTTGTTATTTTTTGTGTTTCTAATTTGATTTTTAATTGTTTTTTCAGCTTGTTGTATTTAGCTTTGTTCGATTCTGTCCTGTTGCGTTGGAATACATGTCTAGCTTGTCGTTTTTCGCCAAGTAGCATGTCTATGTCTGGGAAATTTTGCTTTAAAAATTCTCGCCTGTTTAAAAATTGTGTGTGTTTTGCTAATTGGGTTTTTAAAGTATTTTCCAGGATTTCTATGGCTGGATCGATATCATTTTTGTCGCGAATCGTTAAGTGTTGTTCTGTAATGATTTCCGCCAGTTCACTTTTAAAACCTTCCCAGTTAGTTACCGGGATTTTTGATAAGATGGTTTCTGGGTGTTGAAGTGATTTTGTGCTGATATTGCATAGAACTGGCATGTGATCTGAGTCTAGTTCGGTTAGGGTTGTAAGTTCTGTAAGGTTAGTAATAACTATGTCAAGCACATCCGGATTATGTCTGCGATTTGCAGGAAAGAAGGTAGGTGAGTCGGGGTCTGAATAATATAGCTGTGGAGCTGCGCGTGGTTTTGTAATATGTTACCACTAGCATTATTAATTCTACTGTGCCAATCGGTATGTTTTGCGTTTAAGTCGCCTGCAATTATGAAGGGTTAGGGCTGGTTTATTAATTTATTGAGATCCGTGGTTTTTAATTTCGCTCGGGGTGCTAGGTAGGCTGAGATGACGGTTACATGGCCGGAGTTTGTGTTTATATTGATTGTAGTGGTTTCTATGTTTTCACAGTCGGGGTCCTTATTTACGTGATGTTGAATTTTTTTATGAACTAGTATTAAGGTACCTCCGCCTGCTCGTACTCTGTCCGTACGGTATGTAGTGTAGTTTTTAATGGCAAAACGACGACGTGGTTTCAGTCTAGTTTCTTGTATTAACGCGATTTCTATCCCGTACGTCTCCAGCACTCGCTCCAACTCATAAAGCTGTGAAAAAATACCGTTACTGTTCCAGTACAACAGGGATAGGGATCCGGAAGCTTGCAGGGATTGTGGGTCCATTTAGGGCATCTGCTCCGCAAAAGTCATGAGCGCCTCCATGAGGAGCATGGACTTGGTTTGTGGGTCAGGGTGGGTGTTTGCTACTATCATGTAGCCGCGGAAATGGTTCATGATGGCCCGGAAATTAGCCTCTTTTAGGAACCTCATGAGGTCCATGGGGTCCTTCATGGTGCTTCCCAGGTCGCCAGGAGCCGATGGGGCGGAGTTGGGGACAGAGGCGGGGGTTTGCCAGCGGGGTGGGGCGGTTGGCATCTGTAAGGTTTCGTGGTCTAGGGGCACCTGCGTGGCGTGTGTTGGGATTGAAACATGGCGGACGGGGCCTCTGGCTGCCAGTGCGTAGGAGGCATGCGGGGGAAGAGATTTTGCATCAAGGAGTTTAGGATATTGCGAGATATCCCTAGCTGGAACTTGTGGGGCAGACGTCGTTGCCATTTGTGGATTCATTCTAGATTGCATTTTTTTGAGGGCCGTTTGCTGTCGCTGCTGCACGAGTGCTATTAATTTGGAACAATCTTTCGAGTTGGCAAGGTGGTCGCCATTGCAGTTTACACATTTCGGTGCAGCAGCTATCCGGGGACAGGCATCCAGAGTGTGTGACCCGGTGCAGTGTGGGCAGACTACGTTCAGTTTGCAGTAATTCTTTGTGTGGTCCAGGGCCTGGCAGAGCTTGCATTGAGCAACGTCACTGAGCTTCCTCTGGTACTGGCGGGGATGAACAATTGTCATGTTAAGCCGGGTTACAGAGATAAGAGGGTCGAGAGAGTCATTCTTAGCTGCAGTGACGCAGAAGCGGTTCTGTGGTACGAGCTGGTATTGGGAAGGGTCTAGATCGTTTTGTTTTCTGTACTTAAACTGGTACACTTCAGTCACCTGGTACCCGCGCAGTGTGAGCTCCTCTGCGATGGTATTAGGGTCCGTGTCTGCCGGCAGATCAAACACGACCTTCTGGGGTGGATCGATGTTTGTACTGTAAGTGAAGTATGGAATTCCAGTGTTTTTCAGCATGTTTGTCGCGGCCTCATATTTTTGCAGGTCGGTTGCAATGATGTGCAGACCGTTCCTGGCCATGCTGATGGTAAAGCCTGATGGATGGATGGTTCCGAGCTGTCGAACGAGGAAAGAGTACCTGCCTGTGTCACGCACCACGAGGCGGAAAGTAGGCTTTCTGTGTTTCGCATTGTTGCGAAGGTTCAGGTTCACGTTTGGTGGTTGGCTTGAAGAGCCGGGGATCGAGGTGGAAGCCACTTGCTCCCTCAAAATTGTGTACCGGTTTCGAACCGGAATATTCGGCTGCACGTCCAGTGCCGTGCCAGGGGCACATTGTGCCTGTTGCCTGGACTCAACCAGGGTTTGCTGTTCGTACTCAATGTTTTCCTTTGCTTGTCGTTTGCTCAGTTGGGTACGAAGAGCGGCTCTGGCATCCTCCGAGTTCTCATAGGAGTTGCGCCTTTTCAGGTTGCTACCCTGAAGCTCGAATTCAAATTCCATTTCTGAGGAAGAGAGGGGAAAACTGGAATTAACTTCCCGGCTCGAAAAAACAGAAGACCCATTGTTCAGGTTGGGTTCAAAAAATTCTGCACCAGGTGCTGTGTTTTTCACATGACGATGATTATCGTCGGATTCATTGGGGGGCCCAACCCCCTCCACAGAGCTACGCCCGTCCAGGACCCGAAAAAAAGGGGGGGAGTGCACTAGGAAAGCAACTGTAAGAAGAAAGAATTAAGTATGCCTATTCGCTGTAAGAGAGTCTGTCGCCGCTGACCCACAAGGGGCTAGGCTCGAAATGACTGTTAGGTTTTTAGACCCAACAGCCGACGAGCAGACACTCAAAAGTCGCGAAAGCTATACAAACCTACAGTGGCAGGCCCAACTCCTTACTCCTTGAAGACACGTCCTCACTCGTCGATACCAGGATCTCTGTCGAGTACCTTTCAGTGGTTGCCCGACCTCCACTTATATACAGCTTATCAGTGTCTCCATTGGTGCAAACTGCTGTACCACTCAACTGAACGACCAATAATGTCTTTGCCATCATCTGCTCTACACATTTCCCTAATGTTGTGTCCTTCAGGTGTGTCCTTCTTGGAACAGCGATTTTAATAGCCAGCAGTGTACTTTTTAAACTTGGAACTAGTATCAGCAGTTTGGAATTTTACTTTGATTTCTGATTAATCCGACAATTTCGCAGTAGTTTATGGGATAATGTGAGCCTGTATCATGTGAGTAGAAAATCATGTAAGAAGTATCTATACTCTAATGTTTGTGAAAGTTTCAACATCTTAAACGAACCATTAAATTAGAATGAAATATATTAATCATGCTGTGGCGTTCAATCAACAGACCTTGTATGTTTGTCTTGGGAATTAGGCACGACTGCTTCTACCCGAGTTCATAGTTCATCGTTATTTGCTACTGGATGAGAATGACGAGCTAATTACCGAGCGGACATCTCTAATACATTTCCTATACGTGACATATTGGGCGAACATAAAGGCGAGGGAAGAAGCAGAATCTGCCTTGCTTCGAAGAAAGCCTGGACATTACTGGCGACATGTAGTCGGGCGTTGTTTTGGATTATGGTTCTAGAAGTGTGTTGGAGGAAGAGCACAGCTTCAGCCTCCACAAATTCCCATATGTAGCGGTTACTGTTGTGAGTACCCACATTTTGTAGCTGCCGGGATAGCCTGTGATACCCAATTGTTCCTTGAACGATCTCGCTAAATTTTCGTGCAGTGTGGGGCTGGACAATGCATTCTGGAAGTTGGCCCTTATTTCAAATGCGTCGGTGACCACAATTGTAATAAATGTTGAAAGGGTGACTCTTTCTTAAATACTACATGTGTCATTTCTGAATGGAAGTGGGTGCAGTCATGATCCTATTGTAGCCTGGGATGTAAGTGGTTGAGGCTCAAAGTGTTAAGCAAAGCAGACCCTTTGAACCATAGAAGCAGATGTCACAATTGTTGGAGTGTTCCAATGTTCTGCAAACACTCGCTGAATGGTCAGTCACTGCCATGCGTATTAGGTCATTCTTTTGTCTTGCCACATTTCGTTGTCCAGTTCTGGATATTGGACTCGTCCTTTTATCTTCAGTCCAATGCTTCCACACTGGCATCACTTTAATGGCAACTATGTTCTGAATGTGATGCAATTTCACAGTTTCAAAATACTAATTTACATAAGCCGATCATTTCATTATGTTCATACTCCATGGCGTGCATAATAGAGAGGTGTCTTCGCATTGAAGTGACATACTGACTCCATACGGAACGTTCACAGCTCACTGACGATGAACAACTATACTTATCTGGATCTTTAACAGTCTTCTACTTATACCCCCGTTTAAAAATCCGTTCAGAGGGCCACACCAACTTCGCTACGCAGAAGGCAATCCCATCCCCATCCCTAAAAACTACTTATGTGAGCACCCCACCCTCTTCTTTTTTTCTAATCACCCATCAAAACTCACCATTCGTCACGACGACGAGCATAACTGTTTATCCCATGATTTTAAAAGATTTTTGTTATGTCACATCAGTTTTGGTCTCCTTAATACATTCCAAATGTAACGCCTGCCTCCCGTGGCACAGTCGGTTGATGCGCCGCCGGTCTGGGGTGCGGGAGCTTCTGGGTTCGAATCCCAAGTAAGGCATGGGTGTTTGTTTAAGTTATGTTATAAATGGGTTTATAAGCTGTCCTTTGATTATCCTCTAGGCTTACCACTGAGGGACATTAATAAGCCCTTTAAAATTCAATCCAATAGAATCAATATTTAACTCATACAAAATCAGTAGGTATTTCGGTAATACTAATACTGACCTAATATATACATATATACAACTAACTCTAATTTATGTACTGTTTCTTGATTTTTATGGTTTACCTAATATGCAGCACAAACAGGAGGTAAACTAAGTGAAGTTGAAGAAAGGAGCCTTCTCAGAGTCAGTGTGCTGATGGTGGAGAGCTTCTGTGAGCAAGCTGTTGTCTCAGAAGGTGGCCGCTGTAGTTCAGTTCTGTTCTCTCTATGTGACTAGCACCTATTCAAGTTATGTAATACAAGAGGCCACAGAAAAGAAGAGTTGCGCGTATCCGTAACCGAGTTGTGGTTCATAAGTGCTGTGGAGGCAAAGTGAGCTCACTGGATTTTCTAAATTACAGAATGTAAAATACATTTTAGGGATCACATAATTGTTTTTGGTGATAACAAAAATGCCTGCTATTGGTTACAAAATAAACGCTTATTCTTCCTGCACTATAAATCATTTTAGTAGTCGCTACAGTATTGTTTCGCTACACAAATATTTTACACTAAGAATTAATTTTTTGGTAGTGACTGCAGATTATATTTTCCTTTGGTAGGATCTGCACTGTGTTGATGAATGTATTTGACACTTTTAATTAAAAACTTACCTAATTTCCATTTTGTTGTTATATAAATTAAACTGTAACAGTTTGCTGCTCACAAAAGAGTACCTCCAGCTATAGGCTGTTCATAGTAAAGTGAGCACTTTTTAAGGCCCTCCCAACAGTCATTAACCGCTAATAAATATTTTTTATTGCAGCCTCAGACATTAACATTTGAGCGTGGTTAAAGTATACACCGTATTTATCAGTCACGTGACAATGCTGATATTATATATGGCTTAAATATTAAAACTGGCTAAAATAAAAATTCGGAAGGGCCTTAAAAATTGCTCACTTTACTGTGAACGGCCTGTACTATAAAACTCAGTCACAATTAATATGAGAATGAAATAATCTTCTTTTCTCGGCTGTTATTAACGACGAAAAATATTTCGCTGGACGTACTTCTTCTCGATGATATGGTGACATTATACAGTTTCAAATTAGACAATGCAAATAAAGTTTCCATTTCTTAATTATTATTTCTTTGAAATAATCTGTGTCAAACATGCTTACTTTCTTTCATTTCATATTGCATAAAAAAATCACATCATAATGCAATACCTCGTGTTCGAACACCTAAGATATTTTATATTGTGTTTTTGTAGCTCTGGTCACAGAAACACTAATCTCACTTAGGAAAATAAATAAATTAATGGATTATCTAAATAACAATAATTTTTGCAGGTACGTTTCAACGTGATACCATATCCGGAATTACTGAGTATTTATTGAGAGTTCCACAAGTTATATAAATATATTTTCTTGAACTGTTTCTTACATTCTTATTAAATGAAATAAAAAATCTTAATATAGAATTAACAGATATGGGCTGGTTCAACATATTGTGATACTATGGAGTAGTTGTAATGAACTGTATCCCTAACATGACTTAAGTAGCCAACACACGTAAATAATAGTAAAATAGAATACTCTGAAGAAAAAACAAGAAATTTCTGATGAACCCTATAAGTATAATTTTCTCTACACGTATATATTACAGAATAATTGGACGAGTTTCTCAAAACCTGTGTTAGATACAAGTAATAGGTGCGGGTCGGTCCTACCCCATTTATGATTAATTCAAAGGATTAAATTGATATCAAACAGTTCATTAAATTGATTGAAATGGTTCTTCGAAAGGGTTAAATCGATTAAATGGTTAAATGGATTGAAAGGGTTAATTTTAATCGGATCAAACCAAATTTATTTTCTTTCTTGCTTTCTTTTGGGTGGCGGTAGCAGGAAATCTGTTCGATGATGACAGTGTGGTGTCCTGGAGGCAATGACCAAAGTGGTGGGTTTCAACGTCGTGTATAGGTGTAGAGTTTAGTGCAAGAGTGGGCGAAGGCTAATTTTTGTCATTTTGGGATGTTTGTATCGATTTTGGTGGTAGATAGTAGATTTTTACGAATATATTTAACACACAAGAGAAATTCAGAGTGTTTAAGCTATTTCTAAAAGTAGCTTAAGTGTAATTTTGAGGTTTTTTGATGGATATTGCTCTGAAAGATGGGAAATAGGAGACTTTGAAAGATATGATTTACATGTTAATCGATGTGTTTTCCGAATGCAATTAAACATTAGAGAAATTCGGAGTGTTTCACATATGAATAAGTTACATACATCGAATAGGAAATTTCAAACAAATATGTGATTAATAAGTGGTATTACGTGAGTCTTAAAACATAATGTGAGTCTCGAGCTTAGAAATATAATTTACACGAGAGAGAATTTTAACTATGTGAATAACATCTGATTTCGACAAGTGCAAATGGAATCCAGCTATTTAATATGAATAAATAAATATTTCCAAACTCGCATTTGAATTATACAACTTAAATTTTAACAGGCACAATAGCATAATAGAAATATATGTAAACTACTTAACGCATCTCGCATATACACTGAGTATTTTTTTTTAAACACATCCGTTCGACATGGAGTCATACATATTAATGACTCCAGCATAGCAATAACATCATCTTATAAGCTGAGCATGTGGAGAGCATGATTATATACGTGTAGCAAAGCTGGCATCTTGAAGACAAATGAGTTGAAATTTACGAGGAAAAAACTCTGCATTCATCCTACACCAGAAAACGAAACGATAATTTTTTAACTTAAGTTTCACTAATTTCAGAATAATTTACTTTTACACAAATTATTTCCTTCAAAGTATAGGGACACTCGGATGACGTGAAGAAGTACATACGCTCGCAAAGCGTAATCGTTCAACACTTTATAGAGACACACTACAAATTTCCATTAAATGTGTGAAATTCACGTTACTTGGTAAACAAAAAAACCTAATTGAAAGTTCTACAAAGTTTCGTCTACTGAACACAAAATTGAAAATCTTATTGCAATATTGACTATACATACGAAGAAACTTTCCAATAAAATAGCTTTTATATTAAAACATTAATCGCCTGTGCATAGTTTGAGCTACCCCCAAGGGTGGCCTCGTCGACTGCCAAGTGTCTAGAGGTGCGGTGTTTAGCTGGTCCAGAGGAGGTGACGAGTAACACTTCTGTCTCCCACAAGCATTGATGAACTACTGAATGTGGTGCCGACTGCCTACAGAGGTTTAGATCGGGTCCTGGTGGCCTGCACCCCCTTTCTTCTCCCCTCCAGACCACATCTGCAGGACCAGGAGGTCAAGAAACGAACTCGCACCCTCTTTTACCTCCCCACCCCTCGTCAGTGCGAGCTGCCCAGAGCTGCCCATGATCGTAAAATTATTTCGGTAATTACTCAAGATGGTGTCATCTGCCTACTTGCATTCACATCGGAGGAAACCTGCCTGTTACCCCCTCACACCCCAACCAACCACTCCCAGCCTGTACACCTCGCCTTCAGAGCTGGTCCAACTCCAGGATATCAACCACCCCTATGGCGCCTACCACCCCTCGCCCGAGTGTGAGGTCCTGGGGGTCAGTCTGCTATCTGTCCTCGATTGTCAATTTTCGCAACTGATTCAAGATGGCAACAACTGCCTAGTTGCGTGCAGATCAGGAGTAGGCTGATCGTAGTCATACTACCCTCCAGCCCTCAGAACCAGTCCTTGTCCAGAGGGATGTGACCCACCCATACCACCCCTAATCCCAAAGGTGACTTTTCTGAAGACTTCTGCTATCTATCCAGCCTGGAGTTCGCAAAAACCATTTTTACGCACTCCAGCATCAGCCCTGAGAATGTTTTTTTCGTATTTTTTCATGAGTTGGCATTCCTGCAAAACCTGTTTCAAGACAATTCGCCCTCCCTGCTAGAGTATTCAGAACATGTTTTCTAGTGTTGGTTCCCCTGCTTCGACCTGCAGCCCTCTGAATGCGTACCCTGAGAGATTTCGACTGATTCGCTGTTGTTTCAAACTTACACAACAAGTTGACTATATGAGCAGTGAAAAAAGTTTTGACAAATCCCTGAAACAAAGTTCGCAATATAATTCCCAGATTTAAAATTCAAACGAAACAACGAATTTATATGTGAATCAAGTAAACTGTGATTTGTAAAATCACACAGAAATACAAGACATATTTTATTCATTCTTTAGGATGTGTTTTCTACAATTATTCAAACAAGACATATTTTATTCACTCAATAAGAAATTGTTTTTACAAGTATTCACACGTTAAGAAATGGTTTTTACAAGTATTCACTCTTTAATAAATGTTTTTACTATCAATTCGATGTATAGGAGGGCAAAAAATATTGGAAGATATTTGCCCATCTCTTTAACAATGAGGTCTTGAGAGCCGAAGTGGCGAAAACGTTCGGAGTTGGGGCAGCACCGGGCCGGACCAGGTCGCATGTGTGAGAGACAGGGAAACGAGAGAGAGAAAGCGAGATCTCCGATAAAACCCGGCGACCAAAGTCTATCACGACATCCACACATTGCGATAAAATTTGTATTTATGGTGTAATCCGCCCAGGGAGGCGAGTATGGTAACCATTGCATTCCCTTTATTTATTGCTAACCAAAAATTTTCGAACAGCAAAATGTATTCCATGTGTATAAAATGTATAAATTTGAATTTAATGTTTTAACAGCGTCCAATAAAAGTTTAATAAAATAGTATGAATACCGATGGAAATCATGTTTTTCGGAGTTGGAAAATGGCGATTTTGTTGTTATTCTTACTCTTTACTAAACGGTCCAAATTCTTGTAAATTGAATGGAAAATAGAGGCCATTTGGAATCCTTACAGTATATAAGGAGGGATAAATTATTTTTTCTCAGTCTTAACTCAGAATCTGCCAAGGTCACTTTTGGTGCATGTGTGTACATTGCATTAGCATAGACAACGACATCAGATGTCTATTACAGGCATCCGGAAATCATTGACATCAACAACAAGCATTGATAACGTGAATGACAACAGGCATCCACTACAACAGGCGTCCATAAGGACTACTACAGCTCCAGACATCCATCACAATTACAACAGCTCCATCAGGTCTAGTACAGCTCCAGGCATCCACTTCAATGCCAAACGTCTACTACAACTTCGCTACATCTAGATCATCATCAACGCAAAATCTACAAGACATTTCATCTTTGCATAAGGTAAAATGCATCAAGGTCACTGCTGTCACAATTACTACTCTGAATGAGTTAAAACGTTCGATGCTATTTTAGCCTATGTGAAGGTGAAAACCTTATCAAGTCTAGAGTGTTCCCAACTGCAAGTGTTGCCGAAATAATACATTATTTATTTCGCAGGCCACGAAATAAAATTAGTGTATCTGTTCCTTGCTGAACATTTAAAAGCCGATGAGGATATTGTATTCTGTTTACCATGTGAAGACTGTCTTTATGGCATGCCTGCCTTTGCTAATGATGAGAACAGCATATGCGGAGGGATTTTATGTCGCACAGGCTGGAACAGATGATTGAAGCTAGGATTATTCCAGATATAGTAATGGACGATTCAGGAGTTGATGAAGTAGATTCTGAGATGAGCACTGTCATTTTATAAAATCTTATATGAGAGAGAGAGTTTATTTGTAAAGAGTGTATAAAATGAAATAACATAAAAAATTATGTGCTATGTTCTTATGCAATCGATGCAAATGACTCAAAAGTACTATGCTTTAAATCTCTCAGACCTTGATATAGTTTAAAACATGAAGTTAAAGTGATGTTTCGGGAACAGACTTACGAGATACATAACCTGAAATGGGACTTTGGTAACATAACTTACGAAAAACCTTTTCAATATTTAAATGATGTATTACTCGAAGATTATCCCATATACGTGCTTGGAACAAGACAAAAGGGAATTTTAAATATTTAACATATGCAGAAGTAATAACTATTAGAAGATACGACGGCTATTGGAGTATTAATTCAATAGTCAAATGATATAATTCAAATCACTTTGAGGAAAAAATGTTCTGTTCACAATACAAAAGTAATGCTTTACGAGAATATTTGTTTCAACATCCTTCCTACATATAAATATATGAATTCTTCCAAAAATGGTTTGTTCCAGGTAGCGTAAGATTTCGAAAAAAAATGAGAAATGCGACCCAGAGAAGACATACTCAACTATTTTTCGAGGACAAAAGAAAGTATGGTTCCAGTCTCTAGGCAACATATATTTTCAAACACAGATGTGTAATGGAAATGACCATTCATCATACAGAACAAGTGCTGTGTGATGAAGAAGACTGTCCTCTTTTTAACATGAGGCCTGACAGCGGACTGCCCTTTTCTTGCGACTTATGTTTTAAAAATCGCAGTACAGAAATAACCAAAGAACCTGGTTTTCATCAAATCAAATATAAATTTATTAGACAAGTTTACAACACCACCACAACATTATGGGCTGAAACATATCATAATAAGGTACACATCATGCAAATACAAGGCAGTAGCTGTCTTGTAAGAGCACCATGCGGAATGTGGGACTGTGAGGTACGGAACAGTATTGTTTGTGTTTGTAAACTTGATCTAAAAAAGTTGTCGTTGAAGAACTAATTTTTAACTGGAAGAATATCTGTCTATATAAAGAGAGACAATCGCACAGCAGAGCTTCAGTCAAGATGGAGAGACTCGACTAATAACTCCAGTACGCTAGTGGTTACTCCAGGATTCAGGCGAATGTGGTTTCGAATTGAATATGAACATTTTCATTTCTTGGTAATCAGTCCAACAGAAACTTTTAAAGTGTTCGAAATATTTTATGGGCTAACTTATTGTCCTTTATATAATTTACATCCTAACAGCAAACTACTTTGAAACGAAGGTGAACTGGAATTTGAAGCTCACAGTGGATACATTATCAAACACAATTCCTACAATAAAATCAAATACATTATGCAAAAGGAGTGTAGTTGCTGTTCTCTTACTTCAGTTTGGACAGAAGAATGCAACCACAAGCAAAATTATATGCATGTCGGTGACCAAGAATTAACTTCTCCCTGTGGCATGTGGCAATGCAATGTTTGTTAAAGCAAGAATATCTGGCAGACTATATAAAGGTGTGTGTCTAGTACAAAATCGACAGTCATGGCTAGGATCTTTAAGCCTACAGACCTATACGAGGTCCTACAGATTGGATACAGACTAGTGTTCTATAAACTGTATGATGGTCTTCTACAAGTTCATGTGTAACAACGATTTAGAACATTGGTGCTACATTTTCGACTACAGTCTCAGCATTAACTTTGGTGAAGGAGTAGCATTCAATGATTGTTCTATGAGATATCTTTGCTTTGACAGTGACTTGCAATCAACCTTAGAAGATTTGATGATTGCCAGTCTTAGCGAGAAAAGAGAAGAGGAACGGGGATACAGAGTAATCGACTACCAGCTCACCAGATCTAATCAGGGAATCATCGTTCGTTGGAAGGAGACCTGCGACAGGGACATCCACAATTTTATTTTCGAACAAGGAGGATTAGTTTTTCCATCGATGTGTAATTTATATGCGTTTGAAGGGGCTAATTTAGAATAATGATCCCAATGTTTCCATTGGGTCCAATGAAATGCAATTATGTTTTATACTAAAGGTTAGCATTCTGTAAACTTACAGCTTAATATATTCACATTATGACGTAAAGTAAATGTGTGAGTAAGACATTCAATTCAAATGTAAATATTTCTTCCAAGCTTTGTCAGCACATAGTAATATAAATAATAACAATTGCTACTTTAACTAACTGTAACAGTTCTGAATATCTTGTAAACCAGTATAGATCTCATGTAGTAGATTGTAAGTGTAAACTTAAGGGCGAACGCATTGTAACTTCATATTGTGAGGAAGAGAAATGTCTGAAACCTCTCGTTTATAAAACAGACACTGTTTTGCCTTATCAGTATTTCGAAGAATGTGATAATAATCTTCATACTTTATATCATTATAGCAAAGACAAGTTTGTTTACACGTTTCATACTGGATGTGATTATCAAAAATGTTACGTACATCGAGCAATAATATAAGCAAAAATTAAATTTAGCCCTAAAACATGTTTTAACTTGCAAATTTAGAGAGAATGAATTTATCAATACACATACGTTGTCCTTTGCTAGATCTTCTCAGAATAGTATTGGATTTCATAGTGGCAACATGATGTATTTTTATCCTGAAAATCATGATGTCAGTGTCAGACAAGGAAAGTCCAATATATCTTACGCCCTATGGTGCCAGGGTATTTTGCGAAAATTTGCAGAAACCTGTGACAATACTTTTCATTTTAAAATAGCTTATTTTCCTCTAGGAAACAAAATTAGTCACGAACTCATTCAGTGCGGTGACAATAAGAAATGTCCAGTGTTTCATATGACTGCAAACACACCTCTTCCATTTAGTATTGAATATGTGTTTTCTCATTGTGTTGAATCCTATCCTCATTTGGTTAAAAGCATTGTTTTACATGCCCCTACTTGTAAAGTTGTTTGTGTGCAAATAGACAGATTAAAACCAGGGTGTAAGAAATGCTCACTCCTTGATAGTAGAGGTCAAGAAGGGGATCTGGAGCCAATTTTAAGAAAATGCATGACTGTTTGTTCACAGAAGTTACTAACAGTTTATAAAAACCAATATTTGTTTTTAAAGAAAAATGTTGTATTTGATAGTGTTAAAATGTGTTGTGTTGAAACAAGTATGCGTAATTTGTGTTTGTTTTGGAGCAATCTGTTCTTGCTTGTGTTAAAATAGTTTTTTGGATCACTCTGTATTTGTTTATAATTTGTAAATAAATATGATGTAAAATGAACCCATTTCTTAAAATTTATTTACCCTATTCCTTATAAAAAGTGAACTTGTTTCGCTATGAAATGAAAAATAAATATTAATTAAATTTGTCTAAAAAGAGAGACAGAGATTCTTAAATTTTCTATTAATAGAATGTTGCATTAACAAGAAAGACTCTTGTAAAGAAAAGATTGAGATAACAAACAGACTCTTATTCGGCAAAAAATGCTAATTAGATAAAGATATAATTGAATCTAACAAAAAGATGTCTTCTGGGAAAAAAATTATAATCACATAAAATAAGTTGTTAAATGTCGCCTGCCTACGTACAGTTATCATATTAGGCAAGGAGGCTCTGGGTTCGAATACCGAGTTAGGCATGCTTAACTGTAATATATACATTGTGGGTTCGATTCCCGACTAAGACATGGTTGATACAAGCTGGGTTTGACTCCCGCTTAGATAATGTAAATTTAATTCCAGGTGTAATCTTTTTCGTGTACTATTGTGTTTATTTAGCAGAGCTGGGAGCAGAGGTATATCACCAGTAGTTGCATCTTGCACTACATGGTATAGGGTCCGTGTAAAAAAATTGCACCTACAGCTTCGCTTCACTGTTTAAATATTCGCAAAAGTATGTGAAATGCATCTAGAATGTATGGCCAAGAACTCAGAGAAATTTTTGTTAGGTAGTGTATGACTGCGAGTGTGAGTGATATATATGTATATATATATATATATATATAAGGTATTTTTTAAGATTCAGAAAATTTTATTTCTAAATTCCATGATTGCATTGTTGTAAAAGTATTAAATGAGTATGCAGGTTTGCTTTAAGTATTACATGTTTGGTTTTATAATGTAAAATGTTTGAATTTGAAGTTTTTTTAAAAGAATGTTTAGTTTTTATCGTAGAATACGTTTTAATTTTAGACAAATCTTTTAAATGCTTTGAGTGTAACAGAGTAATTCCCGTTGCTACAACTTTCGTTATTATACTTATATTTGAAAATCGATATTAAATTTTTATAGTTTAAAATATAATAAAAAAAAATCTTAAAGTAAATGATTTTTACGGTGTATGACTACTTAAAAGTTTTCATGGTGTATCACTTCTAAAAATAGTTTTGATTTTGTAAAACTACTTGAATGTTTTTAACAGTGTAGAAATTTGATTTTTTTTATTGTGTAAATGATTTCATAAATATTTTGACTGTGTAAGATCGAATTTTTTTTAGTATAAAGTTTTTCTCTCACAAAAATAACGTTTAAAGTGAGCTTGAACTGATATGCAAGTAAACACAGTCCTGGAGCGAAAAGTAAAATCCTGTGAAAGACGTGGGCGAGACAGGTCATAAAGCGTGTTCAATTCATTACTGGAGCCGGGCTGCAGACAGGGCAACACGCATCGTGGAGTGATGGTTGTTGGTGCGGATGAGGGATGGGGGAAATTGTCCCTCTGTCGCGCATTCGCGTCCACAGTCTTTGCGCGTCAGCGGTGGAGAATGGGAAGAAGCCGGGTGCCGCGGGAGGGGTAGAGCAACAGAATGGTGACGGACATGAGCGCTAGCGGCAGTTTAGTGAAACATTCTCTCATTACCTCGTCCGCTTCACGCTATGAATATCCGTGCCACCCGGTCCGGCCCGCATGTTGCATTGCCCCAACTACGCACGTGGACCGGATCAGTGCTTCTCGCATCGTATCCACCTCATCGTGCACGCGGCCCATCAGGTGGCCGAGACCTTGGCCCATCTATTGTGTTTCTCCTCATTTGCTAGCTACCTGACACTCGTCCACATTTTAAAGTATTTGCGCTTCACTGCTGTTTTGTCAAAGCTCTTGTTTCTGTCTTTCCCCAACAAACACAACATTTTTTTTATATCAAGAAAAACATTTTGGCTAGGGTGTTAATAATAATAAAATTATTTTTCGCTTATATTGTGTATGTAAGTGTGTGTGTTATTAATAGTGTTTCCTTTTTTCAGGACGAGGGGTCACTTCAGTGTATTTATTGTGGTGATTGAAATTTTATATCGGGGAAACTAAAGAAAGTTTTTAGTTACGTGAAAATGGGCGAGCATAAACCATCTTGTATTGACATCTTGCTTGAAGATCTTTACGTAAGCGATTCCGATACGGAATTGCTGACGGAAAGACAAAGAGCTGTCGAGACAGTGTCCCTTTACCTAAGCAGACATGAGTTAATCTTTTGGAGGACGATCTCTAAGCAAGGTATTCGAGCATGGATTCGCTTACGGAGAGATTTTAAAAACCAAAAGGTCAAAACGTGCCCGCTTCCCCCAAACATGAGAAGGTTGATCTTTTGAATGACGACTTATTTCCATCGGACACGGACGATTCTTGTGATTCGCAAAGTGCTCCAACCATTTCACAACAAATTTTCGATTCGATTAGAGATATTTCGCCAAAGGAGCCGGAAAATAATTTATTTTCCGATTCCCAAGCCTCAATGGAATCTTTGCCAGACCTAACGTACCAGCTGTTGGCTACGGCATTCGCTGGAACACTAAATTACGTGTGGATACGTAATTATCAAATAGAGTCTGATTGCGAATTTTTCTCTTTTCTTTGAGATGTGTAAAGTCCCTTTATTATGCTTACTAATGGTGTCAACCCGGTCAGTTAGATTACACATTTCTGTAGCGGGTAAGTATTTTAAATACCTCATGGCGAGAGAAGGCGCTACAGAGACTTTTCAATTTCAAAGCAAGCACTCCCTGCCCTCCATTCATCCGATTTGGGTTTAATCTATAATGAGGACATCATTCTTTATCTCGCAAACAGACTTGAGGAGTTTGAAGCACATTATTAGGGCCGGAGACTCCAAATGTTGACGTATATTGACGACCATATGAGTCAATATCGGTTGTTCACCATAGGTGCTGTACACACTAAACTGCCCACGTTTATTGCTAACAGGAAAGCTTGTGTCGCTGTAGACTGCCCGGAGGAAATGTGTTTTTAGTACGCTGTTGTAGCATATTTGTTTCCTGCCCCACAACATGCTGAGAGAATTATTTCATATCCAAAATCTCACCAGGTTTCGAATATCAAAGGTCTCTCGACACCTGTAGACAAATAGGATTATGATAAGTTCGAGGAGAATAATTCTATTTCTATCATCGTCTACTGTGTGGTAGACAAGGATAGCAATATAATTGACGAAACTTGCGAAAAGGTTGCGGTTGTAGTGCCCATGCGTATTTCTCCTTTACACCATGAAAAACATGTGAATATTTTGGCAATTCACGCGAGTGGAAATGCCGCTCATTTGCCTTTTGTCTGTATTAGAAATTTGTCAAAGCTGGTGTGTAGTCAGCCGAGTAAGAAAAAACACAAAATACATGTTTGCGAGCATTGTCTCCAATACTTTGTTAGTGAAGAAAAAATTCGCAAGTCACAGTATTCTTTGCTAGCAACAAAAAGCTGTTCGCAGTACTTTCCCAACATGAATGACAAGTACTTGGAATTTAAAGAATACAGCAAACAGCAGATATTGGGTTTCGTCCCTTATTGCGACTTAGAAAGTTGCCTAAAAACCCATGTCCACTTGCTTGCCTAGTAATGAAACAAGCAATAGAAGTACCATCAACGAACATTTTCCATATGCTTGTAGCATTTTTTGGTTTGTTCACACAATCCAAGTTTATCTCAGTATTTCGAGTTTGTGGGTGCTGATTGTATGTACCAATTAGTTGATAAATTAGTTGAACTTACAATGTTGGTTGCATTATTGTTCCAATGATGCCAAAAACCTTGCTGATGAAGCTAGATTGGCGGTTCATAAAAGTTGTCATATTTGTAAAGAACTGCTCGGTGCACATGATATTGTGGTCGACCATCGCCATCTAACGGGCGAAATCAGAGGCTGCGGACATAATAAGTGCAACTTGAATTGTAGACTACATAAAAGACAACTTGTCGCTGTTTTCCATAAACCACAGAATTCAATGCTCATTTTCTTATAAAGCCCTTTGCTGAACGTCACATAACGTTACAGGACGGAACTGTGGTTATTGAAAATTCTGGAAAAATTCAAGTGATTGGAATGACCCTAGAGAAATACAGATATATCACAAAACTGATTCCCAATGGGATTGACTGCAATGGAAAGGTGCAATAATTCAAGTTAATATTTATTGATTCATTCCAAATTCATTAGCTCCTCTCTGGAAACTTTGGCAATCAATTTACTACCTGCACAATTAAGTATCACCCACTCGATGTTTCCAGACAACAACCAATTCAAATTGGCAAAACGGAAGGGAAATTTTCCTTATGCCTTTATTAAGTCGCCAGACAGTCTGATGTACAATATACTCCCACCAAAGGATGCATTTAATAACGTGATGTGAGGCGAAGTCATTAGTGACGAGGATTATGCTCATGCCCAAACCGCATGGGATGCGTTCAACTGCATAAACTTGCTGAACTATGCCATTCATTACTTAGGTGTGGACACTTGTTTACTGGCTGATGTTTTTGAGAATTTCAGGACCGTATGTTTGGCTCATTACGGTCTTGACCCTGCCATGAAAGTCACAGCTATGTCTCTTTCATGGGATTCTTTATTGCCAATGACACCCACGCGCCTAGAGCTGTTGACTGATCCTGACATGTATATTTTTTAGAACGCGGAGTTAGGGAGGGATGGCATTACCCAGATTTCAAAAAGATATGCAGAAGCCAACAATGTTTACATGGGGGAGGGCCATGACCCCAGTGTGGCATCGAAATATATATGTTATTTCGACGTCAACAGGATGTATAGTCATACAATGTAGTCCAAGCTTCCAATTGGTAATTTCGAGTGGGTTGATGCTGATGTGCTCTCTTCATGGGCTTTTGCAAACACGATGAATGACGGCGACACTTGTTTTTCGGGGAAGTTGATCTGTCATTTCCAGAGGAGTGTCATGATAAACTATCAGATTTGGCCGCAGAAAATGGCATACCACCGAATGGCTAGCATGATAAACTTCTTTTAACACCCATGCTGCACAAGAAATATATTATACACTGGGAAAATCTGAGAAAATACTAGATGTACGACTTTAACATTGAGAAATGTGCCCAGGTTGCGAACACATTCGAAAAATTGTTTTTCTAGTTGATGAATAATTCAGTTTATGGAAAAACATTGCAGAATGTCCGGCAGGAAAGGGACATCAGAGTTATTTCGAGGTATGACATGATATATGGGGCTGCAGAGCTGACAGGACGTCTGACATTCCAGGCGCAGTAGATTATCGATAAAAACTTAGTCCTCATCGTGATGTCGAAGAGTTCTGTTGGGTTCAACAAACCTTTATACACTGGCGTTGGTATTATCGTCCTCTCAAAATTGACACTCTATGAAATTCACTATCATTACATGTGTACAAAATTTATTCTGCCGACTTTGCACCTCCTATATTGTGACACCGATTCCTTGGTATACACTATTGCTTGTGATGATGTATATAAAGTAGATACCCACATTTAAGGCCATGGTTAGATACATCCAACTCTGGGGGCATAATCACACACTATGTAGGTTTACATCCTAAGCTTTACACATATTTTGTTGCGAATTACCAATATATTCGTAAGGCGATGGTTGTAAAACCCAAAGTGTTGCATTCACTCAGGTACGAGGATTATCGAGATTACCTCGAAAATGGCACAAGGGCAATGAGGACCCAGTATCAGTTCCGTTCGCATTCTCATCATGGCAACTCGGAACACGTACCGAAGGTAGTATTGTCAAGTATGGATGATAAGCGGCACATTGGGGCAGATAGAATATCAACCTAACCTTGGAGACACTATCTAATACCTCAGTTCTATTGCATCGCCATTCAATGTTGCTGCTCCCTGTTTTCCTGCCTGTAACACATTACATAACTTCAGTAACAACTCTCTTGATACAAGTGTCTTCGATCCAATTAACACTTGTCAAAGAAGAAAATGTAATTAATGCAATCATTTAAATCTGGAATATACATGCATGTGAGTGTTTCGTCTCAGTCACTTGGTGTATGTGAGACAGAATCACCCGGATGTGAAAAATGAACGCCCTTCTGTGCGTCTCTACAAACACACCTCCTGAATGAGTGGTTAGGGAAAATATTGTAAATATTTAGGAAAGAAACATTAACCATAATGCTCTGAAAATTGTTTCTTGAACATCAATGTCTTCAATTGTGTTTTAACTTGTGTAAATACTTTTTATTCTTGAAATATATTTTAACACTTTTTTAACAGTAGTAGTGGTAACAGTAGTATAGCAATAGCAATGGTAGTTTTAGTAACAGTAGTTGTAGTGCTAAGTTCCAGAAGTAAAAAAAAATGTATAATGCAATCCTTGTAAAAGTTCTTGATAAAATGTAATTGATAATCTGTAAATTATTTTGTAAGTTAATTGCTGTTAAAATATTGATTAGATATCTTGTTTTGTAAAAATTACTTATTTTTGTAAAAATTTGTATAAAAATTGTGATTGAAAGATGACTTTTACTGTGTGCAGATGTTTGTTGTAAATTGATTTTTTTTGTGTGATAATGTAGATACTTAGTTTTAAGGATAGTTTTGAAGAAAAAAGTTTACAGTAAAATGTTAAAAATGAACAGTGTGTGATTTTGTATTTATTTTTTAATACCTCATTTAACTAACATTTTTAAATTGATATCTTATGTAAAGAGAGTGATGCTTTAATAGTAGTGCAGATAAATAAGTAGGTGTCTATCAGTTATGGTGAGCTAATGAGTTGTATTTAAGAAAATCAGGATAATTGTTTGCTTGCTTTCACAAAGAAGAAAATGTAAATTTCTTGACTTAAAAAACTTACCAACATTTAAATTAAAACATGATTAAAATTGACTTACTTTGAAGGGATGAGGGGAAATTATATCAATATTTATGGAGAAAATCAAACATATCTGAATGATTGAAGTTTTGCAAAGGAATGAGCCAACAGGTTGGTATCTTGAGAGATCCTTGGTATGCTTAAGTTGGAGTAGGACACAACACTCTGCTGACCAACTTTTTTGACACCCCAGGGGAATATATTAAAAGTGATCCCTCCCATATACCTTTTACAGAGGCAGGTATCAAAGACATATGTCCCTCCTTGGTGTCTATCTACGATTGCAACCAACAGAACCCAGCAAATATTTTAAATATTAAATTTTTACATACAAGCACACAAATTAGAAGAGTTCTTGTTTAAGATACAACACGATGATGTCTGGATAAGCAGATAATCATAATATATTGAAACTAGTTTTTAAATAAAGATTCAACTCATCTTGTGCAATAAAACCCATGTATTTTTCTTGTAAATTTACCTGAGTCTGAACTATCTCAATTTCTATAGTGCTACCACAATTAACATTTTAATATAAAAACTATTTTATCGGGAAACTTTTTTTGTGTGTTTAGTCAATATTGTGATAAAATTTTCAATTTTTGTGTTCGGTAGACGAAACTTTGTAGTATTTTCAACTCACGGTTTTTTGTTACCAAGTTACATGAATTTCACAGATTTGATGGAAATTTGTAGAATGTCTCTATAAAGTGTTGAAAGAATATGCTTTGCAGGCTTAAGTACTTCTTCACATCATCTGAGTGTCCCTACGATTCGATGGAAATAATTTGTGTTAAAAGTGAATTATTCTGAAATTAGTGAAGCTTCTGTTAAAAAATATTCTTTTCATTGTCTGTTGTACAAATGCAGAGTTTTTGCTCGTAAATTTCTACTCATTTGCCTTCAAGACACCAGCTTCGCTACACGTATATAATCAGGCTCTCCACACACACACAGCTTATAAGATAATGTAATTGATATGCTGGACTCAATTTTACATCACACTCCACATCAAACAAGCATGTTCCAAAAACTACTCAAGGTATGTGTGAGTGATGTTAAGCAGTGTACATGTATTTCTATTACTCTATTGTGTCTGTTTAAAATGTAAATCGTAAAATTCAAATGCGAGTTTATAAATATTTATTCATATTAAAGAGCTGGATTTCGTTTAGTGAGTTTACACTTGTCGACATCAGATGTTATTTACGTAGTTAAAATTCCTTCTCATGTAAATTATATTTCTAAGCTCGAGACTATGTTATTTTTAAGACTCACGTAATTCCACTTATTATTCATGTAATCATTTGGAATTTCCAATTTGATGTGTATAACTTATTCATACATGGAAAAATTTTCATTTCTGTAATGTTTAATTGTATTCGGAAAACACATAGATGAATATGTAAATCACATCTTTCAATGTCGCCCTTTCTACCACATATGAGCAATGTCCACCAAGAAACATAAAATTTTCACTTAGGCCACTCTTAGAAATCGTTCGAACACTCTGAATTTCTCTTGTGTGTTAAATATATTCGTAAAAATCGACTATCAACCACCAACCCTACAAACATCTAAAAATGAGAAGAATTAGAAATGATTAGCCTTTGTCCACTCTTCAACAGAACTATACACCTATATAGGGCATTACAACCCACCACTCTTGTCAGTCGCCTCCAGCACACCACACCATCAACATTGTACAGAGCTTCTGCTACCCCCTTAAAAAAATAAAGAAAGAAAAGACATTTGATCCGATTAAAAACTGACCCTCTCAATCCATTCAGCCATTTCTATAAATTTAACCCTTTAAATACATTGAACCCTTTCAATCACTTAACCCTCTCAATCCATTTATGCTTTTCAATCCATTTAACCCTTTACATCAATTTAATTAACCTTTGGATATCAATTTAACCTTTTCAATTAATCGAAATTGGGGTAGGACCGGGCCGGTCCTATTACTGAGAGAGTAGATTTTAAAAAATCTATGCCGAAGAAAGAACTTCTTGTTATACTTGATGATACCCAGTAGAGTAGTTACTGAGATATGTATTACTATAACTTAGTGTGCACAGTAAGCAATTTAGCTCGCCAAATATGTTCAGAACTTGCTTAATAGTTCTAGTGACACAAAATACAACACAAAAAAATGCAAGTATGGCATTCTAAACATATCTGACAATTTTGTAAAATTCTTTTCTATTTGTATGCCAAATTTGTTGGGAATAATTTTGATTGTTCTGCAGATGTGATATGAAAAATTCATTTTACAGGTAGATTTCGAATTGAATGTTAAATGCATAAACAGTCATCCCAATTTATGTTCGTATCGGCTGAATGATTCATAGTATGTAAGTTATCACCCTAAAATTAAAAATAGCCACTGTTATGAAAACACGCATCCAACATGGTAGGAAACTATAAAAGTAGGACATACGTACTAAGTACATAACTCGGTGTTATTGGGTGCACGACTTCAAAATATTCTTGGGACACACACAAACACACAGAATTGGGACTTACGAACTGATGCTAGGAGCAACACCTTCGTGTACAGCAGAAGCATAGAATGGTGTTAAAAAAGTATTCTTAATTATCCTGTGTGTTTGGTGCACTCAGTTTCAGATTCAATCGTGTTAAAAGGTTGTGCGAATAACATTTCATCAATGCAAGAATACCATTTGCAAAATAAAAACTGACTTTATTAGAAATCTACTCCATTTACTCGTATTTGATTAAAATGTGGGCGAATTCAAAATTTCACCTTAAGATAGACACATCCCTAAGTAGAGGAAATCGTATGAAACCACTTACTGAAAAAGTATTTTTAAAATTTTCTTGTTTATGGATACAATAAAAAAAATAAAACTCGTCACACTTAAAGTCACTGTGCACAAGTGCTAAAAAGGTCGCTGGTAATTATTATATTATCATCACAAAAATATATCTTACAAATTATACTTAAAAATATACCAAACAAAATTTTCACCTTTTAATATACACTGGTGGGAAATGAAAAATGAACACCTGGATGCAATGGTGTACATGAATGAAGGTTTTATTCAATAATTATTCAAGTTGTATACTGTATATTATGATGATCAACAGGGTCGTACACCTATGGATGGATGCTACAGAGTGTTTTGAATAACAATATCATTGTCTTTTGTATCTTCTGTTAGCGACGATGCAGTTTTGGCGTCGTGCATAGAGACATTCATAAATGTGTAGGATGTCATCTTGGGGAATAGTGTTCCATGCTAATTCCACCTGTTTTGCATCCGGTACAGATTAGTTGCCGGTATTGCAAACCACGCCCAATGCCATCCCATCATGTCCCACACATGTTCAATAGGGGACAGGAGAGTGATCATGCTGGCCAGAGGATTTGGCGAACACCTTTGAGAGCGTGTTGGATAATACAAGACGTGTGAGCATGGGCATTGACCTGCAGGAAGAGGACATCTCCTTGGCCTTGTAGGAGTCGCAACAAAATGGGCTGGATGATGTTCTGGATGTCGCATTCACAATTCAGTTTTCCCTCAACAATCACCAGAGGCTTATGGTCATTGTAGGCTATTGCTCTCCATATCATGATGCCAGTAGTTGGCCCTGTATGTCGTTGGTTGTTGCTGCTCCCCTGATCGATGCAGCAATCTCAAATGACCGTCACTGGCACCAAGGCAGAATCCGCTCTCATCGCTAAACACAAATCCCCATAATTCGTCCATTCATAGTTGCATCATTCGCGACACCATCCTCGGCAGGCTGCACAGTGATGATATGAAAGAGGAAGCCTAGCGAGGGCACAACTGATCGTAGCTCAGCATCCGGCAAACTGTTCATGATGGTCCTAGCTGACACCTTGGGTGCAACAAAAACTACAAGGAGTTTATTATTGCTTCAGCCCCAGTGTTAAGCCATCACTGAAGTTGAGATGTAGTATTTCATAATGTTTGAGTATTTAGTGAAATCAGCCCGCCTCATGAAGCGTGCTTACCTGGGACACATCAGGTGCCCAGCAACTACCTCAGCAAGAATCCCGTTGGACACGAGTGGGCCTCGGTATCAACCACACCAAGCTGACCAGTATCTGAAATATTGGTCGTATTGCGAATAAATGTCCACTATCCGTTCTATCATCCGACTTTGAATACCACCTTCCAGTCCTTATGGACTGGTTGGGGTATACAACTAGTTGATTTTGCTCAGTGCTTGGGTATGTATGCTTGTTTTGACCAAAGCACACTGGTACGATCTTCCAATCACTGCCCACACAAGTCCTTTCCCACCGTGGCCAGGTGCCAAGAGAACCCTTGACACACCTTGGGTGCAACAGTGGCCATAATGTGTGAAGTGATCGCTATGCGATCAGCAATGGCTGCTCGTCTAATGCAGCGGTCCAGGCGGGAATCTGTATGTCGCTGCTGCCGGAACCAGGTTGACAAGTATATGCACCATCATTGGACCACTGGCACCAGCAATGATGCACAGCAAACCCTTCATGTCGTACATGTTGGCCGATTGTTTGGAATAACCATCCGGCCTCCATCAGGCCCACATTACGACCTCGTTCAGAATCTGTTAATTGCTCGATGTGTGGTCGTATGTGTCATCATGGCATGTCTACAAAGCTTACTACAAACAGGCCGATTCTTGAAACAACAGACTACTCTTTCACCTAGTCAACTCTACTTGTTTTGGACTCGGGGGTGTTATGCCTAGTACGCGGTTCCTACTCTGCCCACAGTACAGCATTGTTAATTATTGCATGTACTGGGCTTTATCAGTGCCCATACATATGGCGTTTCTATATCACTGCTTTAGTGGTGTGCATTTTTCCTTTTTTTCTAGTGTAACATAATGTTTTCTTGATTTTGGCAAGGAATTTGATATATCTTCTTGGAAATTATATCTTAATTTGTGAGTAACAAAAAGGTAATTCAAATTTATTTATTTTTGCTAAAAATGCAATAGCGATGAAAATTATGTTCCTATTATACAAAATGTTAAGTTGCAAATACCAAATTTTGGAGTAATAAGAACAACATATTTATCTTCTCTTCCCTCCTTAATCCAAAATGATTGAAATGAAATATCTCTTCATTTAAAAACTAGAAATATATATCTCTGTTATATACACATTATGTCAACTGTGGTTTCAGACTAAAAATATTTGTTGTACTTATATTCTGTGTATATTACTTCCCCATCTGTTTTCAGTTGCATCATATTGATCAAATTACCTTATTATATTGAGATTGTAACAGATATTATGCAGAAACCTAGGCCTTTTTGTGAGAATTGCATGTCTTTGGAATAACACTAAGGTTCATGGCTGAAACAGAATGGTCCACCGTATATAATTTTAAATTAAAACTTCATCTTTTGAACACTTGTTTTTAATGTACGGACCAAACCTAGAAATGTATAAATAATTTTCAGCTAGTATTACTATTATAATGTAACATGTAACAACATCACTATAGTTCAAAATGATTCATTTCCACACAACTTGGTACAATTGGCAAATGAAAGTTAGAGTTTACATTAAGCCAAACTTATTACAACTTTTCTAAATACTAGCTTAAGCCTATTTCGAGTACTTACGAATTATCACAAAAGGAACAGGGGACACGTAAATGTATTTTTAACATGCTGCAATTGCGTAATTAGTATTATTAAAATATGTATATCATTGGCATAACTACAGTGATAAAATCACGATTTGTAAAATTATACCAGTACTAGGACTTTGTACATCGTTACCTGTGGTCATGTAAAAATATATCATAGTGTGGCAATGAGAAATACAAATTTCGTATTCGAGGATAGGCAAAGTATACATGCGGTAAGATTCAATGTGCAGGAGCATTTATTTGAATGAGAGTTTCGCCTGCAAGACCACTTTTTTACATTTTCTGGCTGCAGGCACTGTTACTTTTGAAAATTCAGTACATGCAGAACTTAAAATTTGTGTTCTTTTTATTGGAAAACTGAGCAGTACCGTATAGTGTTTACCTTTCGGTATTCGGTATAAAATTCGTTCTTGCATCATGTACAAGAAAGATAAACAGAAAAATGTATCGCTCTTTTACGAGTTTCAAAATTCACCAATATAAGATATTAAATTTTGTATTTCGCATATATACTGGCAGGTAAGTAAACTCACAAGGCTATATTTCCTTCGGAAACTACTCCAAAAAAAGTATCATTCGTGTAAGAGTTGTCGTACACTGCTGGAGTTTTTATAAATTTAATTTAATAATTTTAGAAGATAAAGTGTAAACATGGCATATGTTAGGTCTACTAGCAAACATATTCAGAAGTTTATATCACAGTTGGATTGGTATAAGTTTTTAAATGGGCCTTAAGACAAATCCTTCTGCCCTCCTGCTCTTCTAGTGTTTAAATAATATCTTAAATAATGCATGAGATGGGAGAAACGGGGAGGAGAAAAATTCCAACAAAACTGCTATATCTGCCACCCTGCCCATCTGGAGACACTTTTTAGTAAATGTAAAAACCCAGTTGCTTACTAACATACACGTTAGCAGCAGAACTCATCAACGAACACTGTAGCATTATTTTTTTGCAAATTTAACACATTACTGTATTATATATATATATATAATATATATATATATATATATATATATATATATATATATAATATATATATATATATATATATATATAAAACTACGGACTACTGAAGGTTTGATCTTTTATACTTAAGAAGGGGAAAAGGTTATATCAACTAAACTGAAGATATTTATAAGTTACATGAAGTTAAGTGAAGCTTCATGTTTTTGCAATTATATTGAATCTAGTTATTGTGATTATAAACCACCAATGGTATATCGAGACCCAAATGAACATAATTTAATCTATAATTAAATTTTCCCAATTTAGTTCCAATTTATTTTCATAACTTAGCTGGATATGATTCTCAATTATTTATTAAAGTGCTAGGAAATGATGAAAAATATATAGATTTAATTGCAAATAATGAAGAAAAGTTTTTTACTTTTGGGAAAACAACAGAAAATTAAATAATGTTGCTTATATATGCATTTAAATTTATGGCTTGTAGTTAAGATAAATTATCATGTAATTTTAGTAAAGATCAAATTAAACATACATGAAAGCATTTTACTAAAGCTAAAGTAGATTTAGTAATTAGAAAAGGTGTTTATAAATATGATTATATGGACAGTAGAAAAAAATTTGAAAATTCAAAACTTCCACCAAACAGTGAATTTTTCAATAAATTAAATGAATCTAATATAACTAATTATAATTATGATCATGCAAAATATGTATGGGATCAATTTAATATGAAGAACCTTGTGGAATATCATGATTTATACTTAAAAGTGATGTGTACTATCAATAGATGTATTAGAATACTTTAGAGAAACATGTATAAATGTATATGATTTAGATCCAGTGTGCAATTTTACATCACCAGGATTATCATGGAATGCAATGTTAAAAATAACTAAACAACGATTAGATTTATTAGATAATTGTGATATGATTTTAGTTGTACAAAAACTAATTGGATGAGGAATTTCGCAATGTTTTAAGAGATATGTAAAAGCAATTAATAAGTATTTAGACAATTTAAATCATATTCACTAGTCTAACAATTTAAATTATCTCGATGCATATAATTTATGTGGTTGGGCAATGTGGCAGTATTTACCATATGGTGGTTTCCAATGGGTTGGTTATCCAGAATTTAAATAAGATTTTTGGTAAAATTATATATTACATCTTAAGGATGATTCTGATCTTGGTCACATTTTAGAAGTAGATTTAGAGTATCCACAAGATCTACATAAATTACATAAAGATATTTCATTTTGTCCAGAAAATACAGTAGTTCCAGTATCAAATCAGTCTAAATTATTAACAACTTAACTTAATAAACAAATGTATGTAATACACTATCGCAATTTGAAACAGTGTCTAAATAATGGCTTTAAAGCTTACAAAAATACATAGAATATTATAGTTTAATCAGTCTGATTGGTTAAGAAAGTATGTAGATTTAAATACATCTGTGGGAACTAATGCGAAAAACAATTTTGAGAAAGATTTTAATAAACTGATGAATAATTATGTTTTTGGTAAAACTATGGAAAATTTAAGAAACGGGGTAGATATAAGACTGGACTCTAATATAAAATCCTGTGACATATTATAATTAAAAACACATTTAAAAAGAAGTACTATACATAATGAGAATATTGCAGCTGTCCGTATGAACAAACAAATTAAAATGTAACAAGCCTATTAATGTGGGTATGTCAAATTTGGACATACCAAAAGATTTAAAGTATGATTTTCATTATAAAGTGATGAAACCAAAATATGGAGATAAAATTTAACTACACTATGAAGATACTAATTCTACATTTAAAACATAAAACAGAAGATTTTTACAAAGATATGAAGTCGATGATAGAAAAATTTGATACAAGAGATTACCCAAAATATTATATATATATATATATATATATATATATATATATATATATATATATATATATATATATATATATATATATATATATATATATATATATATATATATATATATATATATATATATTATAACATACCTAAAATAAATGTCAAAATTTTAGGTTAAATAAAATATGAATGTAAAGGGAAAATAATAAAATAATTTGTTGTTTTACGAACAAAAATGTGTACTTACAAGGTTCGTAATAAAGAAAACAAAAAATCGAAAGGTGTAAAGAAATGTATAGTTAATAAGAGAATGACATTAAAGGACTATAAGAACTGCCTGTTAAAAAATACTATAAAGAACAACGAATTTAATACGGAGCAGAAAACATTAAAAATATATACAGTAGAAGTTAATAAACTAGCATTAATTTATTGTGATGACATAAAGATTATACAAAAAAAAAGACATAATACCATATGGATATGGAAACAGAGAATCTTAAATATCTTTATTTTCCAAAAGAATATCGATATAATTCCATCAAAATCAATTATTTTACCATTTTCATCTCGAATTTTTAAAACAATATTATTAAATTGCTCATTAATCATTTTATAAAAAATTCGATTTACCAGCTCATAACTAACATAATCTTTAAAACCAAACATAGTATTGATGGAAAACTAGTAATTATATCAGTTTCTAAATGACTGGATTAATCATATTTTATAAACATTCCATATGCTGAGTTACAGTGAACATTTATTGTTTTACATGGATCATAATTAGGTAATTTATTGCCTATTACAACTTTGTCTTTTTCAATAAGCATATTTCTTTCAAAACCATGAATATTAGATAGTTAGTCCTCAAATTTAATATTAAACTTAGATTTAAAAGATTTTGGTTTTTCACATTGCTTTAATTAAATTTTATTAGTTGAAAAGGGTTCAAATTAATTTATAGATTCCTTTAACGATTTAATATTGTATTGTCCTCTAGGTATATTTATAACTCCATTGTTATCTATCAATGCTATAGTATTGTTCTTTATATTAGGAGGTGCACGTTTTGTATGAAAACTTATTAAAGGAATGACTTTATCTTTGTGGATCATATTATAATGAATTTTTTTCTCTTTAGAATGGAAATATTATATGTTCACTCAGATATATTGATATCCATTTAATAAAATAAATTTTTTTACAAATGAAAAATATAAATTGGGATATTATTGTTGTAATTTCCAATGAAAATGCTTAACATCAAAAGGATGGTGAACTTTTACATGACAATATGATATCCATTATCATCAGGCCCACTAAATGTATAAAAACTAATTTGATTATAAATTTAATTTTCAAGTATGATTCATTAAATTGCAATAAACTGTATTATTGCTCAAAATGTTTAAATCAACCAAGATCAGTTAAGTTAAAAAATGACTTTGATGTGATATACAATAAGTTTAATGAAAATATGGCATATTTTTTAAATAGCAATGAGGAAATGATTCCACTAGATCTTAGAAAATCAAGATGTTATTCACAAGCACTACACTATGGGAAGGCATAAAAATATTGAAGGTTTTTATTTTGCACAGATTTATTCAAAAGTACCTAAATATTTAGTAAGGGATAAGTTTATATTTGTGTTTATTTAGACAAGATAACACTAATTTAACACACATATACATTGACTTTGTTTGTGCAGATATGACTTATTAGAAATTTATAGAGATTTGTGCAAGCTGTTAGGACAAAGTCTGTGGTTTATCACTTTAGATATGAGTGAAAAAATGAAATAAGTGAAGTATTGCAATACAATCATAAACTTTTATAAAATAACTTCATCTCAATAAGAAGTGTAACTGAAAGTTGCATTTATTGTGTGAGAATTCCATTATCTGCTTTGGTAAACATTCTGTGATCTAGTTGCAAGAGAAGAAAGTTTTTTTGTATGGTACTCCCATCTAGTTGCAACAGCAGAAATCTTTCCCTATTGTGCTAGCATCTTCATGCCTCAGAACAAACACTGGGCATGACCCTTGTTAATAACTCATCGGCCTTGGCTGCACATGGGACTACACAGTTGCGACACACTTGCCAAGTCACTCTTGATTATAACTCTAACCTTGGCACTTGCTCGGCACTGCACAGTTGCAAATACTTGGTTAGAGTGACATGCCGCTTGTATCTTTCAATTCAGTACTGCGAGCATCTTACCACCTTACCTAGGTGGCGAGATGTACGACTTTAAAATTCAAAGGTCATGGGTTCAAACCGTGGTCTATGCAGATAATTTATAGTTTGTGGTGTGAAGGGGCCCATATCACACACCCTGTTTTATCACCAAGTGGCTTGCCAAGTGGAGAGGCGATTGCGTTTCTGCAATTGGAGTTTTGCTGGTGTCAGTATCAAGACTGGAAAATATATTTCAGGTCACTGGTGAGGTGTAACAGCCTGTAAACCAGGGAAGTCTGTGGCATAGTGTAACTACCAGTTAACATTTGATAATTCTTTTAAATAAAACTTGCCATAGGGGAAATGTGTGTTGAATGAATGATGAATGAATGTTGAACACATTTTATGTATGTTAAACAATGCAATGTTAGAAATGATTAGTCTCACAACCTAACAAATCTGGATAATCTCATTTTTTATTTCCTTATTAAGAAGATTATAAATAAAAATACTTATTTACTACATACTTACTTAGTATTCACAATATAGCTGAATCAATAAACAAACTATTTGAAAAAATAAAACTAGGAAATGATAATGAATTTATTATATTATTTGATTCAAATAATTTATTTTTTAACTATCAAAATACACCTGTTGTATTAGATGTTAACAACAAACCTTGGTTTAGAGGAATAGATGTTGCTGAAATTTTAGAATGCAAACATATGGGAATGAAGATAAAACACTTCTTAAGAACATTAATAATTATAATAGTGGTGGTGCAATCTATATCAATAAAAAAAGGAGTAACACAACTATTGACAAAATCTAGAATAGCCAATAAAACATTGGTAAAACCAATTTCTTAGCTACTTAATTTAAACATTAATGCTTATGAAGAAACAAAAAGCACCAAATATATCTCCCACATTATTAAATGTTTTAACCATTTAAATTATAAACAAAAATATACTACAGTTAATTATATAATATACTTATATTTTCCTGATCTAAAATTTGCTATTAAATGTGATGAATTTTACTATAAAGATAGAGTTCTCACATATGGAATAAAGAGGCAAAATTATATAGAGTCCAATTAAATTGTAAATATATAAGTTTTAATCCAGATGAAGTAGATTTATATATAGCCAAATTATGAAATCGTATTGTAGTTGTGATGATCTGAATATTGTCAGGAGTGGTAAGGTTAATTTCCTTTGGTAACTCAGTGGAAGCATAATGGTCAATCGTTTAGTAACAAGTTTTCATCTGTGTGGTTTTGGGTTACCATTGGTACCTTTTGGTAAAATTAGTTGTTACATATTTGTCTCTATATTTTATTCTTTATATTTTATTAGAAAAGGATGGCCTTATTCTTATAATTTCTGTATTTATGATTGCACATTTGTGTAGCATGTGTGAATGTATATATAAATATAGATAGAGAGTGAGTGAAAGTATATAATAATAATTATGGTGATCTAATTTTTAGGTTTGTTGTTTGCAAACGAAATGTACAATTATTGTGAAGGTTCGCTGTTAGGCTTTGCTCCTAGCGGGTGCATGAAGTCACCTGGCTGGCTGTATTGTTGTAGCTCCAGCCAATGTGTCATCGGGCAGTGATCCAAGAGGCGAGTTACAGACTAGATGCAGACCGGGATTCTCGTTCATTATGAATCTGGCAGTCATTATGCAGTGAGGCCATCTGGCGAGTGCCCAGTAAAATGCAGACAGTGCAGATAGATGTGTAGTTGTTGTTCGTGAAATATTATGAGAACAAATAGTGCGTACTAAACTTACATGAATATATGTGCTCATGCTGGCATAACGAGGTACAAACCAATTGTGTATTTTGCTAATTACAGTGTAATTCTATGGGCCTAATGCCAAGTAGTTTCCTTGACAGATGAACTAAAGTTTACAATGTGCCTGATCCTTTTCGTTTTGCCCCTGAAGTGTCTAGCTACTCTGGTGTGCTCATAACGAGGAAATATTGGCTCGTTTAATTTAAAATATCATAGGCAAATATTGTGAAGTTTATTACATTAATTGCAAACTTTCAATTTTTAAGAAGATGTGCACAGGGTTTGCTAAGCACAAAAATTGTTTAGTTATAAGTACGTAATTATTCATGGTTGTGAACTGACTATCAGTATGGAAGATCAGGTTTTCTGTACATAAGGCCACGGCTGATTTATTCACTGCCTTGTTTTTGCATACACGTTTGGACGTGACTCCACCTCAGGTATGTCTCTGATGTCCTTTTATGATGAGGTTTGCTGGATCAATGTATTAATTGTCATCAGGAAGTCGTCATTCAGTGTAAAGAATTGTGATCCCCCTATGAGCGAAGAGCCACGCAATTCCTATTGAAAATAACTTTAGTAAAGTGATAGGCCAAAATATTTTAAATATTTTTCATGATGTCAGAAATTCAATTAAAGTAATGCTCAGTGATATCGATGGTGAAATTTGTACGAGCAAATTGAGTAGAATTCTAATGGCCTGTGTTTTCATGAATTTAATTATCTGTATATGTAATGCTTATGAATACAGTGTATTTGCTAACTTATCATAAAATTTTTGAAAGTCACAGAAAATTGGTCTATGAGAACTTTTTTTCAGAATTGCCTTAAGGAACTATTAACTGGGTGTTGTGGGATAGTAACTGCACTGATGTACTAAATGGATTGTAGTAACATTAAGTATGTATGGGTTGAGGTATATGGGAAATTTTGAGTCGTGATTGCTTTTGGCCCATTGGTGATATGGGTGCTTTTTGTACTTAATGGCGCGAGTGAGCATAGTTGAAACTCCTGATGCCCCCGAGGGGCTGAGGGTCTCTCATATTGCATTTAAATAACATGTAAAGGATGTCTGCCAGACACCTGTAAGCAAAAATATTTAATTTAAAAAAAACCTGTTTTATTCATCCAAGAGTTGTCTGACTTATCTAATCCTAACCATTTTTAATCAATTTCATCATCTTTGGTTTTCAAAACTTTTTCGACCAAATATTCATTGGGGTAGTAGTCATGCACGTTAATGATCCTGCATGACTGTTGCAATGCCCTCATCCCAAAAATGTGGTAAAAGGGCATAACACTGCCCAAAATTCAATCAAGAACAACTATATTTTTTGAAATCTTTCTCAGTTCAAACTTCAAAGGAGCGAAAACCTGAAATCTTGTCTAAAGCTATTTACTATTACTGAAAAGCAGAAAACTGAAAAGCATAAAAAAGAACACTGGACTTGGATTATTATTTTTTACTTATTCCAAAATGGTGTCAAACATTGTTCACATTTCCATTATACAAAATACTAACAACATGCAAAATATTTTTGTACTACAATTTATTATATTACTACCACATGTGGGTAACTTTAAGATCAAAAGAACCTGTTCAATACTAAAAGTCATACATTCAGGTATATGCACACCACAACGCATGACAACTTTGATTTATTTGAGAATTACATTATTTTGTCCCCAAATTACATGAGAATAAACACACACATACATATCATTATACATGACTAAATTTTGATATTCCCAAGTGTAACATGAACTATTTTTAAAGTTACTAGAGTCAAATATATATATATATATATATATATATATATATATATATATATATATATATATATATATATATATATATATATATATATATATATATATATATGCACCAGGGCACATGGTAACTCTTAAATTCTTTGAAGTTATTTGAAGGTGTACCACATGGACAAAGGTGATACTCATAACTTTCAATATAAATGTGCACAACATGTGGCTAATTTTATTCCATAAAATTTTAACATGGACTATTTTAAAGTTTCTAATGTCAAATATCTATGTGCGTGCCAGGGCATGCAAATTATTTAAATTAATTATTTAAATACGCAGTCCTACCCATAGGCAATGGAACTTTGACAAAATTAACTGCCCTATGGATTGAAAACATTTAAAGATAATATTCACTTAAGTAGCTTGACATTATATTAGCATAAAGTCCATAATGGACACAAATGAACCATAAAAAGGTCAAACATAGACCCAATCTATAACAACTTGGGTAAAACCTTTTCTCCTTTGCATGATTTCATTTCTCAAATTATTTTCGGCCAATAAAAATACAAAAAATTTACAAATCTTAAAATGCCAATTTGGTAGGCAATGCATTGATTTCTACCAACATGCACCATGATCTAAGGCACCTACAATTATGGTATCAAGTATATTTTATTTTCAGGCCAGATGGGCCATGACTCTAATTATTATAACATTAACTTGTTCAAATACTTAGCTCAAGTCGCAAACCCTGGGTATCCATGTCTGGTCTGCCGAGGGTTCTCCTGACTATTTATACATGAAAACTTACAATAATCCCTATTGGGGTACAGGAAAATGCTTGCATAATAAGGGACTGTGGAAGATTCCATCAGTTTTTAAAGTTTGAAACACAACTGTCACATAGCAGAAATGGCATCACATGGCCCATGTTCTGTACTTGTCAAATACCGTAAGTGATAGAAGCACCACACAGCGACACCTGCATGAAACACCAGAGTTCTCATTTTCCAGAGTCCGGCAGTCTTTGATGCAAGAAGGACGTGTTTTAGCTGTGCTAAGCCATGTTGTTTTTTCCAGTCAACAAGAAACGTTTCTACACAGAGTCGGCGATGGACATGAAAAATAGGTTAGTCGTACTATAATTTCAGGTAACGAGTTTTCTTATAATACATAAATGTTTTATTCACACATGTTTTAAAGTTCACAAATATTCTTTGTGGTCTTCATGCAGGTTTTCTTGGTCAAACAGGTACAAGCTGATGGGTCGGGGGGGGATTTAGTAGTAAATTGAGATACCTGTCTGGCTGTTATCCTGCACAATTAATGATCCTGCATGATTAATGATCCTGCATGTTTAATGATCCTGCATGGTTATACATCTGTTTTGTTAATCAGTGAGTTATGCTAATTATCAAATCCTAACAATTTTACATAAATCTTATCACCTTTAGTTTTTAAGACATTTTCAACCAAATATTCATCAGAATAGTTGGTTTTCATAATTTTGTATTCATAAAAACTGCCTTTTATTACTTCTTCATTGATATCTTTCAGTTAATAAGTGGGTAAATCATAATTTAAAACCTCAAAAATGGTAAATAATTCTGTTGTCCAATTAGCTGTATAACTCTTTTCAAATATTCGTTTATTTTTGTCGCACAGACAATATCGTCAACTTTATATTTGGGTTTAGTAAACACATTCGTGTAATCTTATTGTCTTACATTTTTTCATTTTTTATTAACTTAAATTGGTTTTAAGTCGATAGTACTGGTTTTACTATTGTTGTATTCTTTAACAAAATCATATAATATATTTTCCCATTTGTAATTGCCATTGAAAGCAAAATTTTTCTAAATTTTATTCTTCATTGTATGATTATATCTTTCTACAACACTGTCTTTAAGTTCACTGAATGCAGAATAGTGATTGGTGTTATATTTTTGTGTAAGTTCTTTAAATATATTATTATAAAATTCAGACCAATTGGCATTTTGTAAATTGTGTGGTGTTTTTTTAATCAGTATACATTATAAAGTATTTGCCACATTTTTAGCAGTTTTATCATTTATAGGTAGAGCAAATGCATATTTTAAAAAACATCAATTATTGTCATAATATATTTATATCCATTATTTATATGTGACAGTCCTTTTAAATTTCCAGTACCCATCTCAACAAGATCAATCTGCCATAAATAATCTATTCCATTAATAATTTGGAAAATTTCTTCTTCTTGGTTTATATTATTTATTTATTATGCCTTCTCTTACATTGGTAAATTTTTTAATGAAGATTTATTAGAATTACATACAGAATATACACTTTTCTGAACCAATTGTACATTTTTAGTATTTTCATTTTTATATTATAATTGTTACTAACTTTCTCACACTTCAAGCACCAAGTATTCTCCATTTAATATTAAAAACATACTTTAACTGTTTATATCATGATTATCTCTATTGTGGTCTTTAATCCATCATCATAACTAACTATTTATTTATTATGATTAAAAAAATATATCACCAATGTTGACATCAAAAGGCTTTCTGCAACCATTTTTTTAGAACACCTAATAACAGTTACAGCATCAACAGGTACATTTATATTTGCAAATAATATTTAAAAACATTACAATCCATCTAAAAAGTAAAGAAAATTTGATTATTATCAAAGTGAAAAAATATAATTTTTTTAATCCCACTTTGCATGCAAATAAAATAGATTTGATTTTTCTTCCTTATGTTTTTCAACTTTCGAATTAACAAGTGTTTGACAATAATTGAAAGTGATTGTTTTAAATGTTGTATTTTAACAGCTATTTCTTTATCGAAAATCTTTTTTTGACTGCATCTTTTTCATCCTTAGGAACACCATATTATTAATTCTACGGTTATTGAAAGAAACATAATCTGTTGTATAATCAAATTCTTTACTTATTTGATCGCGTAAAGCAGAAACAATAATACTGTACTTTGATTCTACATATGTTTATAATTCATTAGCATTAGTGTCAGAGTGTTTATTTTAAAATTTGATTAATGGTTTCCTAAATATATTCATCATTTAATAACAAAGAAATTATATCACGAAACTTAAAGATCTCGAAAAAGTTGTAATATAATTAAAAATAAATGTCCACAGATACCTGAATCAAATTTTCTGAATTCTATTATTGTATTGAACATTTCACTTTTTGAAGTAATTAGTTAAATTAGTAGGAATATTGCATCGAAATTAATCAAAGTAGTAAACATAGTTCTTTTCTTGAAAATACAAAACCCAATGAGTACCCAGATCTGTTGGAATGTCAAAATTAACCACAGCACATCATTTTTGAGCTTTACTTTTGGTAATTCATCAATGATATAAACATTTCTGAATTTTTTATATTTAATATATTTACGCTTTTTTTTTATCAATATTAGATAATGAGGATATATTCAATTTTTTTTATCTCCATGTCTTTTTTGCAACTATATCACGTCCTGGTTTATTTTCCATTGATAAATTGTGTCTCTGTTGTTATAATTATATTTTATTTTTTCTAGATTGTTCAACAGAATTGCAAATTGAGCTAGCTCCACCAGCTAAAGCACAGAGTGTAGCTAAAACTGAATTAAAAATTGTAAAAAACCTCCACGATGAAAACTACTTCCAGATTTTTCTTTTAATTTTTTTTTTTATTATTGCAATTGGTAAAGTTAATTTAAAACATTTTCCTTTTAATTTTTTCTCTCAAGTTTGATCGTTTGTTAATAATGTATCTATACCCAAATCTCTAATTTGAACAATGGGTATATCAAAAGTTATATGTGTTATCTTCATTTATAAGTAAAATATATATATATAATAATTAATGAATTTTGATGCCCATCCTTATTTTCTTTTTGTGAACCTAGTTGAAGCAACAGCCGCACAAGAAATTTTTTCACCGATTTGAGTATTTTTTTCTAACATAATATTTTTTCTTCTCTTCATAAAATTTTGTCAGCGTCATGACTAAATTCTAAATCTTTATGGTCTCTGCAAAGAATATCGTGGAATTTACTGTCTTCATCTAGTTTATTTATGCCATTGTCACCTTTAATAGTCTTTCGTTTAATTTTGTAAATGGATCACAATAATTATAACTAGGCAAATGAATTTCGGGTAAATTTAAATTATTTAGTTTCAAATTTATAATAACTTTACCATGATGTTCAGAATTCCCAAATTAATGTGGAATTACGTTTAAAACTCTTATAAGATTAGGAATTTCTTTTGGATTCTTAATAACGAAATCAGAAAATTTATTGTTTGACATATTCATTGTGCTTACTTTTTCATTTTAATAATTATTATTTCCAACATTTTCTTCGCCATGAAAAACTAATAATTTCTCAACCAATTTTTATAACATCATCCATATTATTTTGGTAAATTATTATATTTTTTATACCTTCTCCAGATCTAGCTAGGAATTCTTGGAGAAATAATTTTTCTGATATGTTTGGTGCTGATCTTGAATGTGATTCTTTTGAATAGTTATCATAAATCGGTTAAATTATATTTGTGTATTTCCATCTATTATTGGAGTTTGTTTTCTTTATTGGATTATATTTTTGAAATGCGACAGTGCTATCTAAAACAATTTTCGTGTAATTTTCATAGTGATTATCAGGGAAATTATCCTCAAGATCTTCTTTTGCTTTTGTTACCCAATTAGAAATTCTTTCCATTAATTCATATCCTTTATATTTAATGGTTATTTTATTAACATCTATTTTTACTTGTGTATTACTTATGTAAACATGTTGTCCTTATGCACGTATTCCATATTGAGCATCAATAACAAATATTCTTTTGCAGTTTATTATCCGAGATTTATAGTAGAATCAGATGCGCAATGCCTCAAATTTTTCATGGGTACAGTTCCCACTTGCTCTTCCAAATTAGGAGATTTATGTTTTGAAAATAATTCTCTTTCAAATGTTGTTTCTTCTAGAGTTGGTGGATATTATAGATTTTTTGCTGCAACTGGAACTAGTGTTGTTATTATTTTTTTATTTTCTTCACTTACTTGTCCTACTCCCCCCCCCCCCCCCCATATTTTGTAATTCGTGAATTAATGGTAGATCTCTCTTTTTATTTTTTTTATAATCTGCTTCATGATTATTTTTATAATTTTTGTATTTCTGAAAGAGTAATTTAACTCGAGAAACTGCCTTTGATGAATCTTTTAATTATATATATATATATATATATAACTTATAAATGAGCTATAAAAGTATCGAGAGTTTTGAAAGACAAACTTTTTTTCCTCCAATTGTTCAAACATGGGGGAATTTAAATATTTACAATAATAGAATTGAATTTGATATTCCTATAGGAGATGGCTTTTCTTTCCCAAAAGAAACTTATGTTTTGGAGCACTTTAGGTTACTAAAGAGTGATAAAGAAGGAGATGAGGCAAAATAAGCAATATTGGATAATATTGTAGTTTGTGCTCACTTTGTTCATAGTGGTAAAACAATGAAATAAGCTATCCATTGAGATATCTGTTTGACTTTATTCATGATAACAATGAAATTTTCTGGAAAGGTGGTTATAAAATTACTTGCATTCGAAATTTGTCTGATAACATTGTTTATGTGTTTAATAGACTAAGTTATGCTGATCCATGTTAAATTGTTATTCAAAAATTAGAAATTATGTGGCCAATAGTTGAATACGAATCTATCACATAAATTGCAATTAAAGAAAAAATATACAAACATACAAAAATACCTATTAATATGTAATTATTAGCAATTTTTAGAATAAGAATTTCCTGCTGAAACAACTGTTTTTAAATTTGATATAAGAGATCAGATTAATAATTTATAATTTGATATTCCTGATTTTGTAATTGTAGGCTATCAAACTAATAGAATAAATCGTGTTAAACAGTATGTACATGTTGATATGTTTGATCACTGTAATGTAAGAAATATTTATGTTAAAAACGAATGAAATGGAATTTTTTCCAAAGAAAATAGGAATCTAGATATTGAAAATGGCTTTTGTAATCAAATGTTTCTTGCTTATAATGATTTTAGAAATTCCAAATCAAAACTAGATACTCTATATAGAAATTCCAAATCAAAACTAGATACTCTATATAGTAATTCAAAATCAAAACTAGATACTCAATATAGAAATAATGAACTTGATAATAAAGTGGATATTACACGACATCTGCAGCCGTACTTGGTTCTTGTACAAGCTTCTACAAGCCCTGGTGCAAGAGCCGGTATACCAGCCGCTATATGAGCTGCCATGGAGGATTCATATTATACAACAATTCGCGTGCTAGCATTTGGCACCCTCATTGCGTGCGCAGTGTGCGGTTTGTAGTATACGTGAACACCATTCGTAGAACTGCTACCAGTAAATAACTTGTGAAGGCCTATAAAATACTAGCTAGCACATCTTAATATTGCTATATTACTGTTCGCCTTTTGCATAAATTATTTGCTTACTAGTATATTTTCATTAATTTTCTTGAAAATGACCTGCAGTCACTAGAGTAGAGTGTGTTAATTTTAATTTTGACAAAAATTATTTTCCGATTGCAAAATATAGTTTTTTTTTTTCTATATGTACAGGGATATTATCAGCATGTAAAATTTAATGATAAAAAAGTTGCGTTCGACAGGGTTGCAAACTCATGTCCCAAAGTCACGAATCCCGCAACTTTACCACTGTACCATTAGTTCAGACACCAGATGTTGTGGTTTATATACTGTATATAACATGCAGTTTTTAAATTAAGTTTTTCGTGCAGAAGGTAATGTTTTAAGTATTTATACCGGTTTTGAACAGTAATTAAAAGTAGTTATTGCCAATATTATTTGTCGTCGTATTTTATATCTATTTGAAATAGTTTCAACCTCACGTATGTAAATCCAAGATGGAGGCGTTCTTTTCAGTTTCTTTATCAACTCGTTTCAAGTAGTAGCCACGGGAGGGGCCCGGTATTGAACCTGTCACGAAAAATAGGACGTGTCCAATTACCAAACCTGGGGGCATATTCTAAGTTTCGTTGGTAACTGCCCACGCCGTCATGAACCTACTGTCTCGCAGCAGACAAGAATTATAGTCAGATCCAAAACGGTATTCAGAGTTATCAATCGTTTAGCACGGGGGCGCAATCGGGCATCTTCGGCTTACCGACCTACCCCACTTCAAGCCAGACGAGCATTTATGTCTCTTTGCGCACTGTTGACAACGTACCAGCAATACATTACAAGAATTACTTGTTTTAAAATTTCACAAGTCTGTTGAAAAAACATTACTTAAAGACACGAATCGTAAGCTTTGCATTTTTTTTAGCGTAAACAATAGTATATGATTACAAATACGTGTTTTTATAAGAAAATAACAGTGTATAGTTTTCGTTAATTTTGTAAGGAGTTTGAGAAACTGTGGTTGGTGGCCATGTTGAACAGTTTTTCCCCCCCTTCCTGAGATATAGATGATTACGTGTTACGGACGAGGCCCGTGTGTTTAGCAAACTATTTTTGTATGCGGAAAAGAAAATATTTCGCCATGGCTAATTAGAGGAATGTTAGCAGAAATTTATTTTAGATTTCACGTAAATCTGTCCTAAATAACAAAGAAGTGTACAAGTCTTAAAACGATTATATTAATATTCCTTACATTAGTGTCCGCCTAAGTGTACTGCAGAGCCATGGAAAACCTCGTGTTCAAGTGATTGCGAATTTTTAAAGAGTAAGTTTGCGTGTTTTGTAAATGTATTTGTAAACCGTTTATATAATTATTGAAATGCACGTGGCCTGAAAAAGCCGCACTTTCCATACTTTTGTAGTGAGTGAATAATATTTATTTGTCTATATCGTAAATTCAACGAGTGTAAGGTTAACTTCGGTCAAGTGTGTGTGTGTGTGTGTGTGTGTGTGTGTGCGTGCGTGTGTGTGTATCGCTGCATCTATACAAATACGAACATCGATGTGTAAGAATCGCGTTTTGTTTTTCATTACGGTTAAAATTTTTGAAGTTAAATAATTTGAATGTTATTTCCATACAAGTAAAATTATTTTCCACTGCCCCATCAAAATACATAATATGCAAAACAAAATGCCGCACACTTGTAAGAACATAAAAATAATGTCGTCTCACGAAATACGTGAACGTGAAATTACATGATTTTGGCTTAAATTTGCTTCATGTTTGAGATATAATATTGAGGCTTCTAGAAACATGAAAAACATGGTTTAAAAAGATCAAATTACTTGATTTTGAGCTTAAATTTCTTGGTTTTTCATTGAGTTTCAGATTTGAATTTTTAATTTTTTCTTTTACTTTCATTTAAAAAAAAAAAAACAGAAAATAGTTATGTTAGTTTTTTTCTGTACTTTTAGTGGAAATTGTATATTTAAAGTGAGTTGTGCTAGCTTCCAAATTTCCTAATACTTTTTGCCGGAAAAGATAAAAGAAAAAACAATTATCTATGACTCTCTTTTTTTACTTTTGTCATATTAAGTGTATTCTTGGGAGGAAAAAAATGGTGGAAATGGTCAAATATCGCAGTTTCAAAGTTTGCCTATGCTGTTTCCTTAAGTGACAAGAGAAAAGTACAAATATACGGGAGTAGTTTAATCTGTGGGCTTTCAACAAGTGTAATAAAACCGCTATGTTACAGATCTAATTTACACAGTTGAGCGCCACGATGAAAACACTGCAAGCCTTGCGCGTAAGAGCGATGAGTCGCTAGGCGTGCGTGTTTGGGTATCCCGTATCGCTCCCTCGCTTCACGGCCTTGGACGCAGCATGGGTCCATAACACTCGTTAACAGTTTCGGGGAGAAACGTGTATATCAAACACTCCTCTGCAATGCTGATAAAGTGGCGCGAGCAGGCGGTATCTGTAAGGAACGTTAGTGGCAAGTGTTGCCCAGACCTCGCGCCTCGCTCGCTGCCAATAACTTGTACACCCCTGCTGCTGCAGTTCGTGCTCAGTGAATGCCGTCCTCAGAGAACTCAAGAGATTATAATGCCCTTCCACTTTCCCCTCCCTCATAATCTACCCCCCTCACCAAACTCCAGATGACAACCCGGCCGCCCCCAAGACACCATGTTAGGTTCTTGAAGAGACGGCGTGCCATTGTTTGTTTACACGACTCTCTGTCCCTCTCATTCTATCACTCGCTCACTCCCTGCCACTCTCACTTATATATAATATATATATATATATATATATATATATATATATATATATATATATATACACACACACACGTGATAATGTATTCGTGCTTATTCTATCCCAGAGTGGAATCGTGTTTAAACTGCTGCGCCAGAACAGGTGGTTATAGTGTCTCGCAGCAATTGCTCATTTGAAAATTTATTACATCGACAATACACGCTCAGTTATTTCACACCATTATTTCAGTATTATTTTGCATTGTGCGTAAAAGGCTGTCTTTAAAACATAATAACATAGTTCGTATGAAGGAGTGCAGGCCGCAAGAATTAACACAAGTTAAGAGAGAGTAGTAGGGGCATGCCGATTTCACCCCACCATGAATTAGTTATGATTAATTTATGGATTATCGATTTTATCGAAAGGGTTAATCCTGAATCCGATCTTAACTCGATTAAAATTGAAATGGTGGAATTGATTGAAAGGTTTGAAATATTTGAAAGGGTCAAATTTATCGAAAGGATTAAATGTATTTAAAGGATTTTTTCCCTAAATTTTGTTATTGTACTTCTTTCTTTATTTTTGGGAGGGGTTAGCAGGAGCTTTGTACCATGTTGATGCAATGAAACATTACACACGAGGGAAAAAATTATTTCAGAGTGTTCTACATATGAATAAATTACTCGCATCGAATCGCAAATTTCAAATGCTCACAACTACATCAAAAAATAAGTGCAATTATGTGACTCATCAGTATGGAATTAACCATTGCATGATTTTATTACCCCACGCTGTATGCTAGCAATATCATTTACACGACATAAGTATTACATAATTACATGAGTATGGAAATAACAATCTACAACAAAATGTCCCTATAAATTAAACAAATAAAATATATATGACACCTCTCACACATACCTTACATGTTCCTCTTCCTGTGAAAATGTGCGAGGAGGAACTTTAGAAATGTAATCCACATGTAAAAAGAAATTAATTGATTAACATGAGTAATAAAATTCCACCTCTCCCAAAACACGTCTGTACGACTGCGAGGTTGCTGAAGAAATGACACTGGTATATAATTTGCGGAGACTTATAAGCAAGATAAGATATGTTGAGCATGACCAACATCTGTCCACCTCGGAGGTCACTTCTTAAAGGCAACTGAGTAGAAATTTATGACTGTCAGAACATATTTCCCCACCAAGCTACTATTAACAACTTTATTCGTCCTACAAGTACATGAATGTACAGGCATGCCAGAGAAACCTTTTGTGGTGGGGGTGGGGGGATCCCCATGAAACTAATATATATTTTTCTCAACGGCTCTGTGTTTTTTTTTCTCCACAAATTATATGTCGCACATTATTATCTTTGTTACTTCATGGTAAGTTAATGTACACAGTGATTTTAAACATTTTTTTTCCTCTCTCAGATTCTTAATAACTGAAACACGTCATAGCCATGAGTACATTGAAGACTAAAGTAGATTTTACATAATTTATAAGGACAATGTCTAAAGTTAATTTAAATAAAAATGAGCTGCAACATGTTTGATATATGATTTTTTTTTCAAGAGCACTTTGTGAAATATTATAACAATTAACAAAATTTACAAGTAATTTTCCATGGAATAATATATTTACATACAGTAATAGTAATGAAAATAATACAATATTAGTAATATGGAAAGATATGTTGAACATGCATACCTAAATGTAAATTGTTCATTGTTTCATTAGTAAATATTTGTAATTTTGAATTGCAATATATATATCTGTTTGAAGCATTATTACATAGAACAGAGACATCTTAAAATATCACATGGCATTAACCTAAAGACATATGACAAGTGATCAATAAATACACTGAAAATTTATTCCACTACTTTCCCAAATAAGGCCTTTCTTTCATCCTTGTGGGAAATAAATTCTCTCAATATATTATTAAGATTTAGTACACTAGTTCTCTAATTGTGGACATGAAGTAGCATAATATGTGTTAGATATTTCTGCTTCATGGTGGCACACAGATAAGTCTTCAAACCACGGAGGTTAGAAACTGGACAATAATAAAATAAAAGTAATCACACTTTCATTCTGCACTATATAATACTCATTGCATACATACACTACACTGTACATCTGCATCAACTACAAACAGAAAAGGAGTGAAGGCCAGGTGGACACAAATTAATTGCTATTGTTCATACCTGCTGGAAGAATAGCATTTCTACACAGGAGGGTAGTTATGAAGAACACGATATACAGAATGTAGATAATGCGCAGACACCAATGTGACAGCATGTGAAAAGGGGAGCAGATTAGTCATGGCACTGCTCGTGACTTGTATTGAGTTAACTGCCATCTCACTCCCGTCCTCGCATTCGACAACTGGACTATTATATCGGCAACACACATTGGTGTGAGGTTCAACATGCTAAAATTAAAACTTTCATGGCTGCATGGTGTTTTATGATGTAATGAAGGCGTAGAATCGAAGGTACGCTACAGAGTTAATTTTTCGAAACTTCTGCACAAAAAAAGTTGGGGGTCAAAAAACCCAGTTTGCCTCCCCTTCAAAATGAGTGGGGGGGAACTACCCCTTCCCCCCAGCTGTGGCACCAGTGTGAATGTATAAGAGTTTAAAATTTAAAAGTAACGTTCTTACTACAAATGTTTTCCATTAAGTCTGCAAAATTCACAGCACTTGTTAACACAAACAAAAGTGGAAAATGGTATGATGTTCCGTCGACCAATCTCAGAAATGCACTTGGGATGATTATAAAAATAGTGAACACACTATATCGGGCTATCACACAAAAATTTATATTTTCTGATAAATTACAAACCTTATAATATTTCACATTATAGTTTACTAATACTGTGAATTAGATCTGAACCCCTGAGCATATAATATCGGGGCTACTACACTCCGAAGCCCAGTGTATATTACGGAGCTATTGAAGTATACATATGTCTAGTCCAAGCTTCTATGAACAACTGAAGATGATGGAACCCCTCGAAAAGCCCTGCATCACTCTGGCCAAGGCCAACCACCCTCTGCCCTCGATTGTCAATTTTTCGCCAATGAAGCAAGATGGCGATGACTGGTTAGATACGGCCACAACAATCCCGAGCTCCCAACAACCCCCCCCCCCCCATCAACACTTTTCACCTCCTCCCCTCGCCAGAGCGACATGTCCTGGGGTCATTCGCCCGTCTTCATCGATTATCAATTTTTCGCCACTGAGGAAAGATGGTGACATGCTAGAGAGCTTCACATTGCTGCCGCTTGCCTGTAGGCATCCCCTACCCTCCACCCCTCATAAGAGAGATGTGTCGTGAGGTCAAGAACCTTGACCATCCCTCCCCCCTACAACAGAAGCCATCTTCGCACACAAAGTCAGTTTCTTCTGCAGTTTCAACCCCAGTCTGTTACACATTTTTTCGAATATCTCGAGAGCATGACTATCGACACACCCCACCCTCGCTGCTGATCCAAGGTCACACAGGAGTCTGGCATATTTCCAGCAAAATTACAAATAACAATGAAATTTTATATCCCTGAAATAAAGTTTCTTTAATCCTCGAGTTAATCCCCAGATTTACCATTCCAACAAGTGTGTATTTGAATCAGAACAGAGAAAAACATGACATATTTGATTCAATTGAAAAAAAAATTACAAGTATTCAAACAATGTATATATATATAATTATTCGTCCAGCAGACAATAATACCTATTTCATGTGTAGTTTTTCACAGCCAAGAATTTATGTACAGTACTATCATATAGGAAAAAATATATATAAGCTCGCTAAATTTTAATATTATTTGTTAAATAATAATTACTTCAAAATTTATTTGTGAAAGGGAGTCGACTACAGCGACATTTTTTTTTACAAAAGATACAGGGACGAGTCATTCTAAAACCTCGTGGACAATACCAGGTAACAAAATGCCAAGAATATAGTATGTGGGGAGCGAGCGAAATTTAAGTCTTGAGAGCCGATGTCTGTGAAGCAAGGTGAGTATGGAGCCATGCCGGGCCCAGTTGTGCGCGACTAGGGAAATGAGAGAGGTCTCCGATAAAACCCTTGTATCAGCAGCAACGTCTAACATTACTTATACATGTTGCACATTTTTTTATGGTGTCACCCACCTGCGAATGTGAGCATGCTAACTGCTCAACAAACGCTGTCCATCTCTATATGTCTAACCAACAACTTTCCAACAGCAAAATGTACTCCATTTAAATGAAATGTATATATTTGAATATATTTAATGTTTTAAGAGTTTCCGATGTAAGTTTAACGAAACAGTATGTAAACAGGCAGAAATTATGTATTTTGGAGTTGGAATATAGCGATTTTCGACATTATTCTTACTTTTTTACTAAAGGGTTCTAATTCTTGTATATAAGGAGGGATAATTAATTTTTTTCAGTTTTAACTCGGCATCTGCTAAGGTCGCTTCATGTGTGACCATGTACATTACAGTAGCACAGAGAGTGATGTCAGGCATCGATTGCAACACCAGGCACCTTCACCAAAGGGAAGCATTGTCATTAATGGCAAGTGTTTAAAATGTGAACGACGCCAGGCATCCACTACAACAATAGGCATACAACAAGTCGACTACAATGCCAGGCGTCCATCACGTCGACTACAATGCCAGGCATCCATCATGTCTACTAAAGCTCCAGACGTCCATGCCGAGAACAATGCCACACATCTACAATCTCTACGACAACTTTGCTACATCTTGATCATCATCAATGCAGAATTTACAGGGCATTCTATCTCTGCATCAGCTCGCAACAGGTACAATGCATTAAGGTCACCACTTTGACAATTGTGACTCTGAATGTGTTGAAACATTCAATGCTATTTTAGCTTATGGGAAGATGAAAACACTATTGAGTGTTCTCAATTGCGAGTGTTAACGAAATAATGACTAATTTCTTTTGCAGGCCACAAAATATAATTAGTGTATCCGTTCCTTGGTGAACATTTACAAGCTTATAAGGATATCGAATCCTATTTGCCATGTGATGACTCTCCTTACAGCATTCCTGCCTTTGCCAATGATGGGAACTTGCAACACATGAGGAGGGATTGTATGTCGCACAGGCTGGAACATTTACTTGAAGCTAGAATCATTCCAGATATAGCAATGGGCTCATCTGGAGTCGATGAAGTAGATTCCGAGGCGAGCACTGTCATCTTATTAAATGATATATGAGAGAGAGAGAGACTTTTTTGTAAATAGTGCATAAAAAAATTATGTAAAAAATTATGTGCTACATGCGGGGTTTCGAAAATTACCAAGACAACTCCTTTGTAATTAAGGAGGTTGGTATTTCTTATGGAACTGATACTGTTGACTTTAAAGTATTATGCTCTAAATTTATCAGAACTTGGTACAGTTTAAAACCTAAAATTAAAATGATGTTTCGGGAACAGACCTACAAGCTACATAACCTGAAATGAGATGCTAGTGACATAGCTTACGAAAAATGTTTTCAATATGTAAATGATTCGTTACTTGAAGACTACCCCATACACGTACTTGGAAAATTGCAGAAGTAAATTTAAAAATTTAACCTATGCAGAAGTAATAAATATCAGAAGATATCATGACTGTTGGAGTATTAATTCAATAGTCATTCACTATAAAACAAATCACTGTGAGGAAAAAACATTCTGCTCACAATGTAAAAGTGAAGCTTGAAGAGAATATTTATACCAACATCGTAGCTATTTGAGAAATATTATTTTTTTTTAGGATAAATCGTTTGTTCTAGGTAGAGTAAGATTTAAAAAAAAAATGGAGAAACTCGACCTAGAGAAAAGGATTCCACTATTTTTCGAGGATACAAGAAAGTATGGTTCCAGTCTCTAGGCAACATATACTTTCAAACACAGATGTGTAACAGAGCTGAACATTGGAATTTCGCAAAAAGTTTCGGAGAAAGGCTGTGTACAGAATGAGTGCTGTGTCTTGAAGAAGACTGTCCTGTTTTTAATATGCGATCTGACAGCGAACTCCCATGTTCTGCTTGGGACCTATGTTTTAGAAATCGCAGTGCAGACAAAACCAAAGAACCAGGTTTTTATCAAATAAAATATATCTTGATTAGAGAATTTTTCGACACCACCACCATCTTATGGGCTGAAATATGTAATAATAAGGAACACATCATGCAAATCCAAGGCAGTATTGGCCTTTTAAGAGTGCAATGTGGAATGTAGGACTGTGAGGTTTGGAACAGCATTGTTTGTTTCTGTAAATTCGATCTTACAAACTTGTAGCTGAAGAACTAATTTTAACACAAACTGGAAGAACATCTGTCTATATAGAGAGAATCTTACACCAGAGCCTCAGTTACAATGGAGAGGTTCGACTCGTTACTTCAGTATGCTAGTGTTACTCCAGGATATAGGCAAGTATGGTTTAGAATTGAAGATGTAGATCGTCTACTACAGATACATATGTGCAACGGAGATCAACATTGGAGTTTTTCAATAATTAGTCCTGAATGTGTGTACTAAGAAATTGGAGATTGCATTGGATGCAAGTGTGTAGTCTATAATTTAAGACCTGACACCGATTTACCAATTAGTTTAACCAAATTAGTATGGGACATGGAAGTTGAAGATATCACTATATATCCATCATGTAGTAAGATTAAAAATAAGTTGTTAAGGGAGTATTATGCTGAATGTGTTGTATGGACAGAAGAATACAACAACAACCAACATTATACGTACATCGGTGAGCAAGAATTAATTTCTCCCTGTAGAATGTGGCAATGCTATGTTTTTCAAAGTAAGAACATCTGGCATACTATATAAAGGAGACCGCTCAGTATAAAATCGTCTGTCATAGCTAAAATCTTACAGATGTATCCAAAGTCCTGCAAATAGGATACAGATGAGTTTTCTTTCAACCATACGATTGTATTCTATAATTTAATGTCTGCTACAATATAGAACATTGATCTACACTTTGGACAACAGTCTTGGCATTCACTTTGGTGAAGGAATACGATGCAACGATTGTGCTGTGAGATATCTTCGCTCCGACAGTGACTTGCCAACAACATTAGAAGTTTTGATGATGGACATTCTTAGCGTGGATATATAAGAGGTATGGGGATACAGAGTAATCGACTACCAGCTCACCAGATCTCATCAGGGAATCACCATTTGTTGGAAGGAGACCTGCAATAGGGACATCCACAAATTTATTTTCGAATAAGGAGGATTAGTTTTTCTATCCATCTGTAATTTATGTGTGTGTGAAGTGGCTATTTTGAATAATGTTCTCGCCGATTTCCAAGTATGCATTTATTGCTAAAAGTTTGTATTTGTTAACTTATAGCTTAGAATATTTATGTTTTGTTGTAAAGGAAATGTGCGAGTCTGACAATAATTTCAAATGTATGTATTTCTCTCAAGCTTTTACAGTGTGTAGTAAACTAAATAATAATGATTAAATTTTATCTAACTGCAACAGTTCTGACTGTCTTGTAAACCAGTACAGACCACACAGAGTTGATATAAGCACAAATGTAAGGGCGAACACAATGTAACTTCATATTGTGAGGTAGATAAATGTTTGAAACATCTTGTTTATAAAACAGACACTGTTTTGCCCTATCACAATTTCGAAGAATGTGATAATAATCTTCATAGTTTATATCATTTTAGGAAACAAGTTAGTTACACGTCTCATACTGGGTGTGATTCATCAAAATGTTATGTGCATCGAGCAATAAAATAAGCAGAAATTAAATTTAGCCCTAAAACATACTTCAACTTACAAATTTAGAGATTGAGAATGAATTTATCAATATACATACATTGTTCCTTGCTAATTATTCTCAGTCGAGTGTTGGATGTCATAGTAGCAGCATGATGTATTTTTATCCTGCAAATCATTATGTCGGAGTCAATCAAGGACTGTGCAATATTTCTTACACCCTATGGTGCAATGGGCTTTTGCAAGAATTTACAGAGACTGTGACAATATTTTTCATTTTAAAGTAATTTATTTTCCTCTAGGATACGAAAAGAGTCACGATCTCATACATTGTAGTGACAATAAGAAATGTTCAGTGTTTCATACGAATGCAAAAACACCTCTTCCATCTAGTATTGAAGATGTATACTCTTATTATGTTGAATCCTATCCTGATTTGGTTGAAAGCATTGTTTTACATGCCCCTATTTGTAAAGTCGTTTGCATACGAACAGACAGATTAAAACCAGGGTGTTAGAAATGCTCACTCCTTGAAAGCAGAGGTTAAGAAGCAGATCTGGATCGAATATTAGGAAAATGGATGAAAACTTTGTTCACAGACGTTCCTAACAGTTTATAAAATAATATTTGCTTTTAAAGAAAAAAAAAAGTGTATATTTTCCTAGTTTTATATGTTTTGTGTTACCCTGTAGTTATTTCGGAGCAAGATGTAATAGTTTTACATAAAGCTTTGGATCTATCTAAATTTTTTAAAACTATACTTGTGACATACTGTATTTGTTTATGGGTTTATAATTTGTCTCTGGAAAATGTTGTAAATATATTGTGTATTCATGTGTTTGTTTAGCATGGAAATGTTTTTGGGCAAGTTCTACTTGGTAGTGTTAAAATGTTTTGTGTTATCCTGTACTTGTTTGATACTATGTGCTAAATTACTTGAAACAACTGCGTATTTGTATATGTTTTGGAGGAAAATTTTCTACTTGCTTGAATATGTTTTGAAACATTGTATATTTCATTTGTCGAACTAATACTAAAAAATATGTTTGTATATATTTTGTAAATAAGTATGATGTAAAATTAATCCCTTTCATGAGTTTCTTTAACCTATAACTTATTAAAAATGAACTTGATTTGGTAAGAAAAATATTTTCTCCCCAAAGACATTTGAGAGAAAAGTCCTTAAATTGTCACCAGCACACACACGCACAGAGAGAGAGAGAGGAGAGAGAGAGAGAGAGAGAGATAAATTTATAAATTTCTATTTTAAAAAATTGTATTAACAAGAAAGCATCTTGTAAAGAAAAAAATTAATCAGATAACAAACAGTCTATTAGTTCGCCAAAAATACTATTGAACTAAAGATATAATTGAATCTGACAAAAAATAGTTTATTCTTTTGTCAGCCTCTGTAGAGTATCCAGTTTATACCAAGGGGCTCTGGGTTCGAATCCCGGATAAGGCATGGTTAATTGTAATATATACTTTGCACATTCGATTCCCAGCTAAGAAATGGTTGATATTAGCAGGGTTCAAATCCTGCTTAGATCATGTACAATTGTAATCTAGTTTCTCACTTTCAGTGCCAGGTATTTATGATTGTTATATATATATATATATATATATATATATATATATATATATTATATATATATATATATATATATATATATATATATATATGTATATATATATATATATATTCTGTGTTCGATTCCTGGTTAGGTCTTGTATGATATCATCCAGTGTATAAGCCAGTAATTTTTAACAATATTTACTAAATGTTTTAATCAATTAAATATAAATTTACAAATAAATTATAGTAGAAAAGTAATTTGTTTGTACATGTAAAAGAATGTTGAATCTTATCATTAAATTGATTTCACCCCATAAAGCAAAAAGTTTGTATTGTAATGATAATTGTTTATGTACTTTATTGTTAAGTAAGAACTTAATTCAAATCTAATGGCTTAAAACTGAAGAATTACATGTTAAATTCAGATATAAATGTTAACATTCAGCATAGCCATGCTAAAATTTCTAAAATTCGTTAAATAATTTAATTTTCATTGAAATAGTTAAATATTTACTCAGAATTTCTTAAAATGTGTTATTTACCTATTCGATATCCATTTTAGGCGAATAGCATTATATTAATTTGTGCGACAAAGGAGGGTGGAGTGGGTATAAATAGGGGTAAGCAACCATTGAAGCTCATTTACTGCTGAGAAAATGTACCGACCTTCAGCCTTGCGAACTGGGCTGTGATGCCAAGGTGTCTAGTTCAAGGTCATTGACTGTCCTCTCACCGTTTATCCCTGCCTATCTGTTCCACAACAGGGCTTTGCTACCAAGAGATCCACCCATCTGCCCATCGCTTCTACCAGACAAGTCAACCTCGTAGCTTTGCTTGGGATTGCGATCGCCCGACCGCTTGCTAGCCTGCCATAATAGACTCCTGTGGTTGGGGTAGGAACCCCGACATTCACCTGGTGGAGCAGACCTACCTTTCAGCTCGACTAACCTGGGTTCGGGTCTTATTCCACAATCACCATCTTCACTACAAGAGTTAAAGTAAGTTAATAATTTTTAATGTAAAAATTTAGGGTTTTTGGTATTTTGTTAAATAATTTTCATATTTTCTTTAAACTTTGAGTAAATAGCATGAAATTCAATAGACTTTAAGAAATTAATGACGGGTCATTGGAATTGTAAAACAAGTGTTTAGAATCATAAACCTTTTTAACAAATTGGATTATTGGTCTTTGAATTTGTAAAACAAGTCTTTGAAATTGTAAAAATTTTTAACAAATTGAATGATTGGTATTTGAAATCATAAACCAAGTCTTTGGAATCATACAACTTTCTATCAAATTGAATAATTGGTCTTTAAAATCGTAAAACGAGTCTTTGGAATTGTAAAACTTTTTATCAAATTGAATGATTGGCCATTGTAATCGTAACATAAATTTTTTTCTGAGTATGATATATATTTTTAGGATTTATTAAACAGTAAGTTTTTTATGCATAGTTCATGTTAATATATATGTGGATGATTGTGTGCGTGTGTATGAGTGCAGGGAAAAGGTGATGATATTTAAATCCAGATGTAAATTTTATGTATATTTGAGTTTATATAGCAGAGTAGTAGCTACTGCACTACACGGAATAAGGCTGTGTCAATAACATGTACATGCGCCTCTTTTCAATGTTTAAATATTTGCAGAGTATGTGAAAAACATATAGAATATATTGCATATTACTCTGTGAATTTTTTTTTTCATCAAGTAGGTTGATAACTGTATGTTTTTGAGTACAGGGGAAAGCTGATAAAATTTTACTCCAGATATAATTTCTATGTATATTTGACTTTATTTAGCAGACTTAAGACGGATATACTGGTGAACCACCAGTAGTAGCTACTGCACTGTATGGAATAAGGTCATTTCAATAACACGTAACTACCCCTCTTTTCACTGTTTAAATATTCACAAAGTATGTGAAAACATCTATAATCTATTGCTGATTATCCTGTGAAAATAAAAATTTGGTCAATTAGGTGGATGACTGAGTGTGTGTAAGCAGAGGAAAGGTGATAAAATTTAATACCAGATGTAATTTTTATGAACATTTGATGTTATTTAGCAGAGTTGAGAGGGATATACAGTTGAACTGGTGGTAGTACTTACTACAATATATGGCATAAGGCCATGTCAATAACACATGCCTACACCTCTTTTCACTGTTTAAATATTCGCAAAGTATGTGAAAAACATCTAGAATCAATTGCCGATTACTCTGTAAAATTTTTTTTGTAAAGTAGGTGGATGACTGAGTGTGTGTGTGTGTGAGTTTGCAGCAGAAAGGTGATGTAATTTGTTTTTAAATTCAGTTCGTTTTACCAAGCTTTTAACAAAATGTGTAAGGGAGGGATGTGTGTATGAGGTACGATCTTTGAAATGGCTAAAACAAGGAAGAACTATGCCCCTCACGCCAAGCGTGATCAGTGAGATGCATAATCTCAGCTCCGAAGCTTGTTCAGTGTGAGTTGAGTGGAGAAGGATGTATGATGACGAATAAATGAGCCTTGAGTACTTCTAATGAATGAAATGTTTTTTATATGTTTATGATGGGATGGATTCGAAATTTTTTAATTTTTTTTAGATTGTAAGTAAATTTTGAGACATTTTATTTTCAAAGTTGTTGTGTAACTGGGAGTACGACATTAAGAGAGAGAAAGTGAGAGAAAGAAAGAGAAAGAGAGTTGAATATTATTTTCATAAGAAAATAATTTTTAAAATGTTTAGTTTTAAGAGTGTTTAAATTGTTTGATATAAAGAGTTATTGTCTAGCTTGTCTCATTAATATCCAGTGTGTTATTCCCTCACTAAAAATGTTTAGACACCCTATATTATTAAATTGATGAAAATCAGTATTTTACAGTGTAAACTAATATTTATGCTCTAACATAGTACATATTTTTTTACTGTGTAAATTGTATTACTGTGTAATATTCATAAATCATTTTTATGGTGTATACTAGTTTTGATGGTGTAAGATTAAGAAATGTTTTTGATGGTTCAATATTCATAAATGTTTTTGATGGTGTAATATTCATAAATAATTTTTATGGTCTATACAACTTTGATAGTGTAAGGTTAAGAAATGTTTTGATGGTGTATACTACTTTGACATTGTAAGATTAAAAAATGTTTTTATGGTGTTATATTCATAAATGATTTTTTTATGGTGTACACTACTTTGATGGTGTAAGATTTAAAAAAATTTTGAAAAGTGCATTTAAGATATAATTTTTTTTCTCTCTCACAAAAATAACATTTAAACTAGTTCACTGTTATATTCTAAATGATAGGCGCACACCTTGGGCGAAAAGTAAATCTTGTGAAAGACAAGGGCGAGACAGGTCACAAAGCATGCAAAGTTGGCAGAGGAATGGGGCTGGAGGGGAAGTTCCAAATTTTCCCTTCCCCTGGTTCAACACAGAGACAGCTGCAGTGTCTATGCAATGAGTCATTGGAGGGGAAAGGGAGAATGTCGAGCATGCAGGGGTTGTTGAACAGGTGCAGGAGGGGAAGAATGGTTGGACAGTGGCGCATGTGGGTGCTAGAGGTAGGTTATTGGACTATTTTTCCCATTCTCTCATCTAGTCAGCTCCGTGCGCAGACCAGCCTTGCTTGTTCGATGCTCGTGTCTTACACTTTTCACCCTTACCATGTGCATGCAGCCCGTCAGGCGGGCGAGACCTTGCCCTGTCTTTTCCCTAGTGTGTTTCTCCTCAACTGCTAGCTACCTGCTTTCGTCCACATTATAAAAATTTTTATCATGCTACATTTTTATTCACAGCTCTCACTCCTTTCTTTCCACAACAAATATAACATTTAAAATTAAGAAAAACATTTTGCTCTTTTGTCTAGGTTGTTTGCAATAAAATTATGTATTCAGTTATATTTTGTATGTATGTGTGTGTTAAGTTATTAAGAGAGTTTGCTTTCTTTTATTTTTCGGATGCACATAACACTTACATATATATATTGTGATGTTGCAACTTTTATATCGGGAAAACTAACAAAAGTTCTTAGTTATGTGAAAATGGGTGAGCATAAGCGATCTGGTATTGACATCTTACTTGAAGTTCTTTATGTAAGCAATTACAATTTGGAATCGCAGATGTAAAGACAAACAAGCTGTCGAGACAGTGTCCCTTCGCCTAAATGGACATGAGTTATTCTGATCTCTCCTTAAGTGATTCGAGCACAGATTCACTTATGGAGAGATTGTTCACACCCAAAGGTCAAAATGTGTCCGCTTCCCTCAAACATGAGGTGGTTGATCTTTTGAATGACGACTTATTTCTGCCAGACTCGGAAGATTCCTGTAATTTGGAGAGTGCTCCAACCATTTGACAACCAACTTTTGAGTCGGTTAGAGATATTTCACCAATGGAGCGGGAAAAATATCCCTTTACTGATTTCCAAGCCTGGGTAGACGCTTTGCCAGACTTAAAGTACCAGCTATTCGCTACGGTGTTTGTGGGGAGACTAAATGATGTGCAGATATGTAATGATCAATTAGAGACTGATGTGGATTTTCTCATATTTTCCAAATGTGTAAAGTCCCTTTACTAAGCATATTAATGGCATCACCCCAGCCAGTTAGATTATCCATTTCTGTAGCGGGTAAGTACTAGAAATCCCTCACGGTGGTGGAAGGCATTACAGAGGCTTTTTATTTTCAAAGTAAAGCACTGCTGTCCTCCATTTATCTGATGTGGGTTTAATATATGATGATGATATTGTTACTTATCTCACAAACAGACTTGAGGAGTTCAGTGCTTGTGGATCTGGCAGAGTCTTCAAATATTGACATACATGGATGTACATTTAAGCTAATATTGGCCGTTCGCCATTGGTGTTGCGCACACTAAACTGCCAAACTTTATTGCCAATCGTCCTGCTTGTGTCGATGTACACTGTCCAGAGGGACTGATTCTACACTACGCTGTAATAGCATTTTTGTTTCCTGTTACACGACATACCAAGAGAACTAATTCATATCCAAAACCTCAGGATGTTTTGAATATCGAAGGGCTGTCTACATCTGTAGTGATACAGGATTTTTGTAAGTTCGAGGAGAATTATTCTATTTCTATCAATGTCTACTGTGTAGTGGTCAAATATAGCAATATAATTGACGAAACTTAGGAAAAGGGTGCGGTTGTAGTACCCATGTGTATTTCTCCTGTACGCCATGACAAACATGTAAATGTTTTGGCGATTTGCGTAAGTGGGAATGCTGCTCATTTGCATTTCGTATGCATTAGAAATTTGTCCTGGCTGGTTGCTAGTCAGATGAGGTCATAAGAAATTTATTTGTGAGCATTGCCTTCAGTATTGCATAACTGAGGAAAAACTCGCAAGTCTCAGAATTCTTTGCCAGCAACAAAAGGCTATTCGCAGTACTTTCCCCACTGGGAACAAGTGTTTGGAATTTGAAGATTACAGCAAACAGCAGAGATTGGGTTTCATCGCCTATTGCGATGTAGAAAGTTGTGTAAAACCCATATACACTTGCTTGCCTAGTGATGAAACAATTAGTAAAACTTCCATCAACCAACATATTTCATATGATTGTAGCATTTTGTTAGTCTGCTCTTACAATTCAAGTTTATCTCAGTGTTTCGAGTTTGTGGGTGCCGAATGTATGTATCAATTAGTTGAAAAATTAGTTGAACTTACAAAGTGGCAGGCAGGAATTTACATTGTTCCAATGAAGCCAAAACCCCTGTTGATGAAGCTCGTTTGGCAGCTCAGAAAAGTAGTCACATTTGTAAAGAACTACTTGGTACACATGATAGTGTGGTCGACCATGACCATCTGACAGGCGAAATCAGAAGCTGCACACATAATAAGTACAATTTAAATTTCAAACTGCCCAACAGACAACTTGTCGCTGTTTTCCATAACCTGCAAAACTATGATACTCACTTTCTTATAAAGCCATTGGCTGAACTTCTCATAATGTTACACGATGGAGCCGTGGTAATTGAAACTCCTGGTAATAATTCAAGTGATTGGAATGACCCTAGAGAAAAACAAATGTATTACTAAACATATTCTCAATGGGATTGATTTCAATAGAAAGGTGCAATTTTCAATTTAAAACTTATTGATTCTTTACTATTTATGAGCACCTCTCTGGGAACTTTGGGAAGAAATTGGCTACCTGTGCAATTGAGTATTACTCGCTTGATATTTCCAGACAACATGCAATTCCATTCGGCAAAATGGAAGGGAATTTATCCTTATGATTTTGTTAAGTCGTAGACAATCTGATGTGCAAGTCACTCCCACCAAAGGATGCATTTCATATTGTGATGAGAGGCGAAGGCATTAGCGATGAGGATTACACTTATACCCAAGCCATATGGGATGTGTTCAACTGCATAAACGTGCTGCATTACTTACGTGTGGACACTTGTTTGCTGGCTGATGTTTTTTAGAATTTCAGGACCTTAAGATTGGCTCATTACGGTCTTAACCCCGCTATGTACATCAAATCACTGTCTCTTTCATGGGATTCTTTATTGTCAATGATATGTGCATGGCCAGAGCTGTTTACTGACCCACATATGCTGCTGTCATCTGTTTGCCTAACTACATTACAAAAATTAATCTAACTTCGATATCTTTACGCCTTGTTCAAGAAGAAAATGAAATTCACAGTAGATACTGCATGTTCGAGTGTATGTGTTACACCCAATCTTTGGCATGTGTGAGTGTCTGAAATATAAATTACCAAGATGTGACACCTAAATAGAACACTTTTAGTGTACATAATTTTTTTAAAACTCTTCAAGAGAATTGCATATAATGTAAATAATTAGTGAAGAGACATCCAACATAATGCTCTATAATTTTTTTCAGTAATTTAAATGATTGTTTATTGATCGGTCTGTTTTTTGTTGTATATAAATATCTTTAATTGTGTTTTAGTGTATGTAAATGTTAACTTGATTTTTAAAGAAGCTAAAGTCTTTTTGGAAAAATGAATGTGAAATCATAATTTTTTTGTTGTTTATAGTTGTCTTTGCTTTTTGTTAGAAAAAATTAATTAAATTGAGTTTTAATGTGTGTGTGACAATATTAACATGATTTGTAAGAAGCTAAAATGTTTTTTGAAAAAGGTTTTTTAGTAAGTAATAACCTGTTTTTTTCATAATGTCATTATATAATGATTTTTCTAAAGTAAACTGTTTTTACCCTAAAGTTTTTTATTTGGTAAAATGCAATTAGTGATTGAACAAATATTTGTTGTAAATTGAATATTTTTGTGTGACATTATAATTATTTACCTAATAAGGGTGATTTTGAAAAGAATATTTTATGATAAAATTTTTCTTGTTAAAAATTAGCTAGCGTGGTTTTTGTTATTTTTTTAATTCCTCATGTCATTAAATTTTTTAAAATAATAACTTAACATTTATGGTAATAGGCTAAGTATATGTCACAAATGAAACCTGCGCTGGAATGAATAAGTTTTTGGAAAGAAACGAGGCAGAAGGTTAAAACCTTCGTCCACTCTGGTTGCTTAAATTGAAGGTTGGTGTAGGAGACACACCAACCTGCTAGCCAACTTTTGTGACATCCCAGGGGGGCCTATTGAAAGTGAGCCCCGAATACATTTACAGAGGCAGGTACAACAAGACATCTGACCGTCATTGCCTACAAGAAAGTTTCGCCATCTAAAACTGTCATGTCTGCACCGCACAGAGTCCAGCAAACATAAGTATATAAAAAGTATATAAAAAATGCATTTAACATACACACAGATTAAAGTTCTTCAAGATCCAACACAATGATTCCTGGTGAAGCAAACAACCACAGAAAAGTTGATATATTTAGGTTTTTTTTTTTTTTTTAAATAAAATTCAACTCTGTCACAAACATGAATTCTTATACTTTGAAGAGTCTGGCCTACGCTTCGATGCAAGTTGATTATTATGAAAAAAATCATTCCAGGTAAGATTTTCTATTGTTAATTACATTCTATTAGATCGTTATATACTTAACATATCAGAATAGATGTGTACTATTGTGTCTACTTTTATTCATATGTTGTATTCAAAGGTTTTTGCTGTAATTTCAACTTCACTTTTATACATTCATGTACTTGTAGGACAAATCAAGTCTTTAATAGTAGCTTGGTAGGGAAATATGTTATGTCAGTCGTAAATTTCTACTCAGTTGCCTTTAAGATGCCAGCTGCGCTACATGTATATAAGAAAGCCCACGTCAAAGATATGCTCATTCCTCGAGTGACCTCCGAGGTGGATGAACTTCTGCCACCCTCAACGTATCTAATCGTGCTTATAAGTCTCCGTAAATCATATACTAATGTCATTCCTTCAGTAACCTCACAGTCGGACAGACGTGTTTTGGGAGAGGTGGAATTTTACTACGAATGTTAATCAATTAATTTATTTTTATGTGTGTATTACGTTTCTAAAGTTCCTCCTTGCCAGTCTCACAGGAAGAGGGACATGTAAGGTATCTGCGAGAGGCATCATATATATTTTGTTTGTTTAATTTATAGGGACATTTTGTTGTCGATTGTTAATTCCATACTCATGTAATTGTGTAATACTCTTGTCATGTAAATTATATTGCTAGCATACAGCTCTGGGTAGCAACATCACGTTATGTTTAATTCCATACTAGAGAGTCACATAATTGCACTTATTATTCGCGTAGTTGTGAGCGTTTGAAATCTTTATTCGATGTGTGTAATTTATTCATATGTAGAACATTGTGAAATTATTTTTTCTCTCGTGTGTAATGTTTAATTGCATTTGGAAACAGTCATCGTCTATTTAATCATTTGTCATTACTAACTCATAAATCGCATCTTTCAAAGTCACCTATCTCCCACCACCATATACGAGTAATATCTCCCCCTTCCCCAAAAAAAATAAAATTTACACTTAGGCCAGTCTTAGAAATCGTTTAAAAACTCTGAAATTCTCTCGTGTGTTAAATATATTCGTAAAAACCGCATATATACCACCAATATCACTACAAACTCATAAAAATTTGAAAAAATAAGAAATCTTGCACTCAACTCGACACCTATACAAAACATTGCAACCCATCACTCTGATCAGTCGTATCAAGGACACCATAGAGTCAATATTGTACAGAGCTCCTGTTAACCCCCCGCCTCCCCCCCCCCCCAGAAAGAAAGAAGCACAACAACAAAATCAAGTAAAAATAACCCTTTCAATACATTTAATGAACCTTTTCAATAAATTTAACTCTTTAAAATTATTTACCCTTTCAATTAATCTTACCATTTTAATTTTAATCGGATTAAGATCGGATTAAGGATTAAACCTTTCAATCAAATCGATAATCCATAAATTAATCCCAATTAATCCAAGGTTGGGTGAAATCGGCACGCCCCTACTACTAGAGAGGAAATATATAAAGAAGAAGTAATTTCGTTGGTGGTCTCAATAGTGTTGCTTATGATGGACGCCTATGGTAGTAGTTTTTCAAACATAATATTTTTGTGTAAGTTTTATTTCCTCTGTCACTCTGCAAGATGGCATCTGCCTTGATCTCCAACTTAGGCAAGAGCCGACGTTTTACTAAGCCTACTTAAGGCGTCCGCCTGTCTGGCGGCTGAACTGCACTGCAGAGTATTTGTAATCCAACTTTTTTAATGGAAATATTAAACGTGCGTCCAGCGAGCCGAATTATGTAAAGAACTTACACTTCAGATTATGTCGATTACTTTTAAGACGTCAGGCACGTTGAATACACCATTTCTGAGCACTCTACCATAGTCATAAACGCTATATATCCCAATATACGTGATATATGCACACAAATGTACTCGAGGGACATTCACTGAACCTTGCTAAAAAAATTTCACCAAAAAATCATAAGGTCACCGCTGAAAGTCGCATTGTGAGAACACTGCATGCCAGTTCAGAGCCCTGCGCATAGTGGCGTTGGCGTACTTGTACAGCGTGCCAGTGTGGCTCTTAAAGCTCTTGCACTTCTCGGCCTCAAGCGCTAGAAAAATATTCAAGCATTGGCAGAAATAAGGAGTTATCACGCAGCTTGTGCAATGGTTTTCCTTCTCGTTAAATATTATCTCAATCCTGGCTATGGATGTTGTCGTTGGCTTTTATAAAATTCATCACTTTCAATATAATACCTATGCTCTTAACTGAATCCATCTGAAACGACCGTATATTTTCACCTTCGAACGCAATGTAGTTTTTGGCAACGTGTAAACTATCGTTGACGTGGGGCTAAAGTCTAGTGCAGAACCGTCCATCGAGTGAAAAATATAGAATGTGAGAATGTAAATAATTTACTCCTATGCCAAATACAAAACTACAAGATCGTAAGTAACACAATACAGTAGTACACTCTAAGAAATTATTATACAGACTGAGGCATTTAAAACAGACCACCTTAATAAATCGCCCACTTGTAAAGATAAAAGAAAATGGTTCAGACAAACGTTGTTTGAGGTGGATGGGGCCATAATGTGACGTTAAGTGTTTTTTGTTACGTTGAGAGGTGAAGGAGCTATGGGGTTCAAAGTCGGGATTGTAAATGGGATGACATACATTATTACGTACCTCTGAAAAGTTCTTCGCAATATGAATGCAAACATGTGTCACAGGTACGAGAATTGTGAACATTAAACAGCATTGTCCCATTTAATATACCGTAGTTGACCCCCATATTTCCGTCACCCCTCGGCGTACAACACACCTATTTACTAACGTAACATTATTGCCCTTTTCCCCCAAACAACATTTGTCTAAAACATTTCCTCTATCATTGCAAGTGGCAGATTTATTAAGGTGGCCTGTTTTAAATACCTCACCCGGTATACCGGTGAGAAAGCAGGAATTGTAGTGTTTTCCCTATTTCATTCATTGTAATTTTCCTACATTTGCTCAGGAAACAGTCGAATGCATAGGGAAGTTCCCAACTTTGTATAGTAGTGATGCCAAGTATTCCTACATCTGCAGCTTGATGTGTGGTATTATTACCATACAATGTATAGGTTAAAATCTTCCATTACAGTTTGGGAAGTTTACCAGGAAATATTTTAAAGTGTAAGTAACTATAATATTACACTCCTGCAAAGTCAACTACCTAGCCAAATATTGCCTGTTAAATCAGTGTTTGCACGTACACGCCTATATATTAGTAAGTACATTTTCCAGGTATACGAAACTCTTCAGTAAATTTAGAGAGCAATCATCAACTGTAGTTTAATCCACTGGCTTACACCACGTGTAATAATATCCTTGTGTTACAGATATAATTAGCGAGAAACTCGGCTAGCTGGGAATGCATATCGCAGTGCTGCGAGGGCCCTGCTTCCTTTATTGCCAGACGTGAAATAGAGGCGTCCCGTGTTTGTTTGCTAGAGATTCCCCTTAAGAGGTTATGTATATGGGGCTTGAGGTTCGGTGAAGACTGTTTGAAATACACTTTGGTTTAACGGAAATGCTTTACGTGCACTGGTCTACGAAAATAAATACACTTGAGACGAGGTTTACACAAGACGCTACTCTTATAGTCTATCCGCAGTTTCTTCCCACTAACATTTGGAATATCACCCCATGTGTGACGTGTTTAGTTATGTTCTAACTATGCCATGTATCACAAGCGTTTCATACGTCTGTTAATACGAAAGTATAATATTTTTCGTTAAATTGAAGTTCTACCAGTATTTACTCTATAAATTATAATAATTCACTTAATTAAGTATAAAGAAAAACAATGAGTAAACCTGTGTGTTAATAAAGCTTAGTGAGAAATACTTCTCATGTAACATATCATTACAACTAAGTGCGAACAAATTTGGTGCGTTGCTCTCTGGTGTAATTTTCTAGACTTCGTTAAACTTGGTTTGCCCGAGGCAGAGGAATATCCTGGAAGTATGAAGTAATCGTAAATGGATTATACAAACTCACTGGCATCGTTGCTTCAGACCTGCCATTCCGGTCAGCTCGGAGAACTATTGAGGCCAAATTATGTGACAGTGGTACTGCTGAGATGTGGAGAAGCCTCCTGTTAGTCAGTGGCATGTGGTGAACTCTTGCCAGGTAAGATGGCGTTAGCTCTGTGCTATGACCTGTTGCTTGCCAGTTTACCCTTCCACCACTAAAACGTAGTGCAGCAGGGGGCACCACAGGACCTATATAATGGGTCCCATTGCCTGCTCGTTGTCAGTGGTCGAAATACATTCAGTTTCCCTTGGCTCCACAATGGTTATTGGTTCCTGCCGCGTGCATCGAGAATGTACAGGAGTTAGTAAGCATCAGCTTACCTTGCAACATTCCACCACGCGCCACTACTCCTATAACTAGACGTTACTCCTATAACTAGATTCAGAATTCGTATCTCCCTCAACTAACCTACGGCGCTCTCTTCTTAATGAAGGGTATACATATCTTACTTCATATGTTTGTGACCTAACGTTTTCAGTTTCTAGTCATGTTTGAGTATTTTAAGTGTTCTTAAAGGTGCCTGAAGCTAACGGGAATACATTAAGTGGCGTGGATATCCGAACTGCACATGAACGATAATTTCCTGCTCACAGTGGGCAATGGCCTTCGTTTGGACAAGTTATTGTTCGCTCCCAAATTCAGAAGCTAAGGCGAATATGGAGACGTAATGTCTTTGTGGAGGTCGGGTTCGTTTGTCGCTTTGGATACACGCTTGCTTTAGTAAATTGCCCATTTCCGTGGCAAAATTATCGACTCTACGGAAGACGGTGAACGCGTCACAGGTGTACAGTATTTTTTAAATTGTTTAAACAGAACAAATGAAAACTGGCCGTGGGTACGAAAAAAGGGGCAGAAGAAAGAGTCCCCGCCTCTCGAACGTTTAGTAACGCCAGTCGCCTTTATTGGCAGTCAAGGCTGGAGACTCGACATGTCTGCCTGGAGGGTGGGCCACAGGACGTAAGGAGAAATGGTCCTCTCGAAGATTACGATTTCCGTTTCCTTTGTCAACATTCCTTCCACCTCAGCTACTCCCCCTCCCCCCCTTCTACCACCATTATGGCGGGGTGGTGTTTCCGACTCTGTCAGACCTCGAAGTGTACACAACACTGATGGTAAAATGTAATCACGCAGTATTACCACTTCCATATAAATGTACTGTGTCTAGGTCTCAGGCGCTGGAAAATCATCATGTTTTTAAATCGCTAGTTTACACAAAAACGAATTTCTGGTGCACAAATTGTTACATAACCATCAGTCGCCAATGGTAGAAACCGTACACTACGGTGTGTTGGAAGAACAGACAATCTTCGATTGCGGAACATATACTCCTCACACAAAGTATAGTATATTCCCCGTTTGCCAACTAATACATAATATTTATGTTTCTAGTAGGACTGGATCGTGCCTACGTTGTGTCAATCATGTATATATGGCGTTTTCCCATCCAGCGACATGCGTATTGCACGTGCACAAAAACAGTAGGTTCGCAGTTGAGGAATGGGACAATTTGCCTCAGGAAATTCTTAATGATCTTGTTTTAGGCATGCCTTGTCGTTTACAAGAGCGCCTCAAGAATCGTGGGAGGGGGGGGGGGGGGGGAGGTCCTACACCTTATTGCAGTTTGTCACTGCACCTGAGAAGACCATTATTGTTGTTATTGAGACTGAGGATATTCCTCTATTTAAGACTTTTTTAGTTTATGCATTTTGTTTGTTTTATACTGGAATGATGAAAACGAGTATTGTATTGTTTTCTATTTACGCGCTATTAGGTGTACAACATGAAATGTAAAGTATCTATTTTTATTCAATATAACATCCTGGTTGCTGATAAATGCTAAAATTTTTGTGCAGTATGTTTACAAACAGACAATAAAAGTTAGTATCGGTGTTGGTTGTATCCACTTCGAAGAACCAAACACACTTACTGCACTGTACAGTGTGCATTACTGGCCAGTTGCCAGCCAATAAAAAGCCGAGTTGACAGTGTCTTTGTGAAATGTTCCTTCCGAAGTTACATAACTATAAGTCCATGTTGTCCATTTGAATAATTTTGCATTTGGAGTGCTTCAGCTGTATACACAATTACTTTGCTGTGAACTCCATGTAAACTGCTGGCGAAATAGCCGATATGTTTAAATAATGCAGCACGTCGCAATGTCATGGTAAGGTCAGTTCTCCTCAGGTTGGGAATCTCAATGCTTTTAGTTTGGCAACTCAATTTTTCCGCCACAAGGTAGCACTGGTGTACCGGATCTTTCAGTTTTGTGTGTAGGGGAATCGGATGCTTGCAATTTTCATGAAATAAATGTAGCTTTGTAAAAGCTTCCGAGATGTATTTTGTTAGACCCCACGCAAAGAGTAAACATTGTTCTTCGCACTAGAGTGGAAATATAACGAAATATATTAACTTATCGTTAAATATTCTGTCATAAATTGGATAAGAAAACTTAGGCATACACGATTAATTTACATAAATATCACAACAGAAAAGAAAAATATAATTCATTGAAATGGTTAAAAATTGTATTTTTAGGCCTTTCACGCGCAGTTTACTTAAGCAGTAGGAGAATATATAATAGGTACTGTTCACAAGAGCTATATTTTTGTAGCACTTTAAATCGTAACGTTTTCCCATTGAATTAAGTTAGCTTGTGAACAGCCAACACCAAATACAGTTATACTTTTTCTGTTTCCTCTCATAAACACCACTGCAGGGCGTGAATAAGCATTACGAAATAAAGTTAATAAATACAATTGAAGATGGGGAATGTATATATCTCGATTCGAACAAAAAACGAACATTTAGAGACAATTAAAAAGAATTTTCCTTGAAAGTGACATCTTAGGAACAGCAGGGCTCTTAGTTGGTAAAATGATCCATATGCCAAAATCCCCCACAAGAAACTCGCTTTTGACCCCAACCTGAGTATAACTAACCTGAGTATAAATAACCTGAATTACTTCGAACTCCCCCACAAGAAACCCCGTTTTTCCCCTTACCGGAGTATACCTAACCCGAGCATAACTAACCTTAGTTACTTAAAACTCCCCGACAAGAAACCCCTTTTGTCCCTAACCTGAGTATAACTACCCTGAATAAAACTAAGAGTATAACTAACCTTAGTTACTTCAAACTCCCCCACAAAAAAACTGCCTTTTGTCCCTAAGCTGAGTATAACTAACCTGAGTATAACTAATCTTAGCTACTTCAAACTCCCCATAAGAAACCCCTGTTTGTCCCTAACCTGAGCATAACTAACCTGAGTATAACTAACCTTAGTTACTTCAAACTCCCCCATAAGAAACCCCATTTTGTCCCTAACCTGAGTTATAACTAACCTGAGTATAACTGACCTGAGTATAACTAACATTAGTTAGTTCAAACTTCCCCACAAGAAACTCACTTTTGTCCCTGACCTGAGTACAACTAACCTGTGTATAACTAATCTGAGTATAACTAACCTTAGTTACTTCAAATTACGTAACGCTTTGTTGAAAACTTGTAAACGTCAGCAACATCATATGAAGTGGATAGCAGTAAGAGTGATAAAACGATTAATCAGTTAGTAAAATGCTAAATGGGTGTTTCTGATACTAATTGTAGAATAAGATAACTTATAATTAAATCCCTTTATTTAAATATCTGTCTTGATAAATACACTGAAGCCGAGTACAACGCCAAATCGCGAAGAAAATATAAGTTTGCGGAGAGATAACGTCATATACAGAATTAATTAACAACGTTGGCTAAATACTGAAGAGTTGTCAACAATCGTTCGATGTGGGTAGCTATCTCTAATTTAAAAAAAAAGTAGTGGAAATGGAAGGAATGGCATGCCTACCAAATCCCTCCAGCTCATCTCGTGTGCAATTAAGTCTTGATTAATTAATTATTCCCAGATAGCATACCACCGCACATAGAGGTGCGTAGTCGCTCCATTAAGAGAATTTTCTGCACGAGGAGCTGACATGAATTAGACTTGCCTCAAATGAAGTTATACATTCACATGCAAGTTGTTTTTTATAATAATACATCCAAACTTCGATCATTACAAATTTGTCAAATTTATCAATATTATACTATTGATAAAATATTTGGCTTACTGATAACTCTAGAGTCTATTTTCAACATTTTCCCATTTCTTAAATAGAAATGTCTTGACAATGGTAGTGCTCATGCTGTGTTTACGAATACCGCCCTAAATATTTTTGAGACAAAGAGTAAGGAATAGTTTCTGTGTAAAATGTTTCTTTATATTTACTCTTTCAGGGAGCACTGTTGGAAACAAATTTCGCTTTCAGTAGCTCCCAAATTACGGTTACGAGTTTTCAATCTTGATATTGCCATTTAAGTAATAAACGCATTGTGTATATTCCACCGAACATGGAAATTAACATCTAAGGCTTAAATAATATTGACTCATTCAAAAAGAGAGTGCTTTCAAAAGTACTCACTTTACCGTGAATAGCTTATAATTTCTTTAATGAAGATTATATCACATGTTTTTAAATATTTTTAAACTCTCTATATCGCAAATTAAGCATATTACATAAAATAATTTGCCTAATCACATCTGACTGTTAGAACTGGGAAAGAGAAATAATGTGTAAAGTATTTAAACTCTCATCGTTTATGCGGTTTTGGTTATTTCGATTATAGAACTGCCTCAGCTGAAAGAATAAACTCACATGCAATCAATTAATAAATTCTCTAGCATTTTTTAAGGAAAGTTTTTCTTTACCTGACATACTCTCTTTTCTAGGATATACATGCTTCTTTAGCGTTATTAACATATGTATTTTTTGGCGGTCCGTTTATGTATTTTAAAATTAAGATAATGTTGTTATATAATCTAAAAATAAACTATGTCTCCCCAATTAACGAAAGTTTTCCTTTGACTACAAATCTCCTGAGCGAGTGGCTCGCACACTGGTAATCAGGTGAGTTATACGGCTCTTCAGGGACAAACTTGCTGCTGATCTTGTCTTGCTTTTCTGAACACAACCTCCGCGGTTGCCATGGAAACGTAGCCCCTTTAAAACTCACCTCTCGTACTGGTGATGAATAGAGTGTTGACTTTCTTCCAGCTTGTTTCTACCTGGCAACCGGGATGCCAAAATTAAAAATCGATTTCATCGACCACCAGTTATTTTGTTTACTTTTGGTAATTGTTTGCAGGATGTGTTGGTACATTAAAGGCGCGTCTCTACTTTTATTGCAAGTTTTCTGAAATCTGCAATACCCTTATAATGGTTTATTTCCATCTTAGATATTGTTTCTAAAATACTCGCTTGTTTTAACTAACCCTTCTTATAATTTCTACTGTGTAGGCCTTTTGAAATCCTATAATGTTTTCGTACAAACTCGGTTGCTGTATTTAGAATTTAAATATTTAACCTGAGAATATAAATTTATAACATTATGAAACAATGCACCTTCATTAAAGTGTTGATTAATTGTCAACGGGCGACACAAGCCCGAACAGACCCAAAAATCAAAAATGCATTACAAAACTATACCTGTATGTATGAAGCCACGCCTTCTTTCCACGGACAGTCCGCGGCTCGTAAGTAGTGAATACCTACTCGTCCGAGCACACAATCAAATTTCAATGCCTCTCTTCCTCCTTCATTCTCTCCTCCTTTCTCGTGGTGCTGTGATTGCATCTCGTCGTCACTACAAACACGATCATCGTACGACCAGGTCTACCGTAATTGTTTTCAGTCTATCCCTCAAATAATAATGTCAGCATAGCTCTCACTCGTCATTCCATCGATTCTGAAGTTTACTACGATACAAACAGTAGATGTGAGGCGGTTTTCATCTGTAGCTTTCAAGCGAGTGGAATTGTCTTCTGACTGCTCGAGGCTGGGTCTTCAGTTTTTTTGTTCATGCGGCTGACAGAAATTGGATAATAATGCTGTGGAATTATAATAAAATGCATATTTTACAGAAATAAGGAGATCATTTGTAATGTGTTTATACTTTCGGTAGTTATAACAGCGTGTGGCAAACTGGTTTCTAAACTATTCCAGGTAACACTACAAAAGCAAACTTCACAATAAATTGCTTGAAAAGTATATAAGATATATTCAGTATTTGTACCAAAAGTACGGTACCCTACAGACGGAAATTCTGTAAAATTACAATATGTGCAGTAATACTTAAATTATTTTTCTGCAAAATCACACGTAATTTATGGACTTCTACAAATACACTTGATGATTCACAGTAGTTTTTATGCCATAATAATTGTAGGTATTTCAGCCAGGACTGCACAGAACACACTTTGTGCGGCTGTCAGGGATGTCCCATTCCAACTACGACTTTGAAAATTCCCATTGGGGTTGACGGCGTTCCAACCCAGAAACTTTAGATTAGAAGCAAGTACACTAACCACTACACAACAAATGTATCCCTACATCGTGCTCAATTTCAAAAGATTATACGTACTTCGATATCAAAATCTCGTGTTAATAATTGGCATATAACCTTCAAAAGAGAACAGCAAGATTTACTGAGCTCGCGGTGAAACCGTTATTAGTTTGATACTTAAAAGCAAGAAAAATGTAAGTCCCACATTTAAAAAAGGGATAACTTTGTACATACGGGAGAAAATGAACGCTGCTGACAATTGATGAATTTTTTGGAGTGATTTATTTCATCCCTGTATTTTGTTGCTTATTTGCAACAAACTTTTTGTAACACACTCGTATTTGCAACGCACTTTTAACATTATTGGCTGTCAAGAGAAACATTTAACTAATACAAATATGTAGGCATTAAGAAGTAATTCTGAATATTTCTTAAAAGATTTAAGAGAAAAGTACATATTTGTACTATCGCAACTAAAAGCACTTAAATTTACAAAATCATACCTGCACTGTTAAAAATTATTGTTGCAAACTCGTAACTTGGGAAAACTCATTCTTTTCAAACCAGTTAAAAAATACTTTGTCCTGTCGTCCAAGGTAAAAGGTAGCCCTCACGATAAGTGGATTATCGGAAGTCATAACTCATCAGCCAATAACACACATCGTAACTTGAACTTTATAAATGTATTAGCAGATTACTGAATATTAGTATTTCTGTCATAATTTTTATATCTCAGTGCAGCTTTTGCTCTTGTAAGTGTACAAATAAAACAGGTTCAGAAGATTTTTTTTTTTTTTATTTGCGAAAATATGTTTTTATAAAACATATTTTATCACTGCTTCCAAAAAATTTATATATTTATTTATTTACTTTTTATTATCTATCCTGGCGACTTTTCAATTCAAAATGTTCCCATATGTTTTATGCTTATTTCTCTGTGCAATTATGATAGTTGAGAAAACATACTATAAGCTTAAATCGCTTATTCGGTTTCGCTGTAATCCTTTATCTAAAATTTAAGCCCCAAATCCAATGTTCATTTTCTTTTTAACAGCGAATTTTAAAATACGTGAAAATCTTCGAAATTGAAGTGTGTAGACTTCTTTATATTAGCGATAATCAAATTAGCTGCTTTGTTCATGTTGGTCACGACAGTAAAATTCTTCATAATGTTAAACTGTTTAAAAGTGCAGCCCTCGTCAAGCCAGATAGGCTATTCTCTAAATGTGTGGGATTCCCAGGAATGATGAGTAAAACACGGCTATGTTAGTAACTGTTTACTATTATTTTTGCAACAGGAACCTCTTTCGTTATTCACACAAACGCTATTAACCTTAATTTCGGGCACGACCCAACCACCTCCAAGACATGGGGGGGGGGGGGAGGGTCGGTTACTCACCCCTTTACTCAAGGGGCGCTATCGATACCTCCTAGGACTGTTCACACCCTCCTCCCCATTTCCGCGTAAAGTGTTAGACAAGACAAACGGCGAACGCTGGGTTGACACCATACATACAAACAAGTAAAGTTAAATAAAAGCTTGTAAACAAACTATTCTACAGAATAACACTCACAGATAAGTGATAAACTATGCACGGCGCTGTCGCACCGGTGCGAGACTCTTAGTTCACCGAATTTCCGCTACGTGAAGCGCCGCCTTGAGAACTCTGGCCGCTCAGGCCGCCTCATCCATTCGCCACCACTTCCACCAATGGCCCCTTGTTGGGGGGGGGGGGGGGTTGGGGGCGAATACTATACTGCATCGGGCTGAGGCTTCACTTGCTCGCCTGCCTGCTGCTAGACCTCTACAAATGACTTGCGTCTCAGAATTCTCGTCGTCTCCATGTCAACTGGGCCGTCATGATGCCTGGCGATCTATCATATCATCGGCGTAATGCATTATGGTTGTAAAATGTACGTCGGTATAGGGAAGATATGGCTCTGGATTAGTATAATGTGCGATTGGCTGGTCGAAGAGAGGGACAGGCTAGGTAAGTGGTGGGTTTTTAGCACGTTTTTAAAATGGAATTTTGAGCAGTTATTCTGTCTGCTAGTAATACTGTTTAGGCTGGTGAGCACTTAACGTTAAATGTGGGTGCGCAGTGTTATTCTTGATGATCTGAATTGGTTGATTGGAAGCGCATTCGAAAATTCTTTTCAGGTTTAACCTGCTATGAGTAGGAAGTGATAGCAGTTTTGTGCTGTATAGACTCTCATTCTGTGCACTGGCACCCTAGCTTACTTGTAGATGATTATGCGAGCTCATTGTAGAATGCAGTCCACCACTTAGAATTGAGGTTATTTTATACTTACGTTTGTATTGTTTTTAAAACGAAGAGTTTTAAGGGGATATAGTGAGAATTTTTTGAGTTGCCACCTCCGTGGTTTGTGAATATTTAATGGGAAATTTTATAATGTTGTTAGTAGGTCATTTTACGCGATGGGCACTGTACTGGGCCGACATGGTCACTACCTTTTTGCTTTCAGCACACATCGTGCTCTTGAGATGTTTTGATTTATAGATTTTGTGGTATGTATAATTTTTCTTAAGCTCGTCAGTTGAGCGTCTGATGCGTCAATCGTTTCTGCCTTTTAGTGCATTCAGTTGTTTACATAAGGTGAGTTGCATAAGGCATACAGTTTTATTACCAACGCAGTTATTTCAGAATATTTATTAATCCATAAATTGTAGTAACTTAATCATTAATTCTTTTCACGTCAGTATAACTGGCATTTGCGAGGCGTGAAATTATTGATTTGGCAATGAGTCATGTGTGACCATTTAAAATGATATGGGGCCTTACTCAATTTGTTATCCCAGGAATTTTTTGTAATAGTCCTGCTGGTTCAAGCTTTTATGTATTTAATGGTGTTTTTTTTAATCAGTTGTATGCTGGTATTTTTTTATAATGTACAAAGCAGAGTGCTTTATATCAGTATAATTATTCACGCATCGCTAAAATTAAAGGTGTTGGGCGTTGCTGACGCTGACCTTGAAATGTTCCAGTGGTCTGGGCACTTACATGTAAGAGGAGTGTTGTAATTAAATATTTCTTAAACCTGTGCAATATTCCACTCGTGTGAAGGTGCTGCTTGTCATTCGTGTAGTTTTGTAAAGCATTTGGCTGATGTTTAGAGCACTTGGCGATGTCGCAGCACTTGAATGAAAACTAAATATAATAACCCGTAAACGAAATAAAATTAGTGTCATTACAATTAACTGAGTATAAAATGAATTATATATAACTCCAGTGGTTTCATAGCCCATGTAACTTTATTGTCTGTTTAATGCTTATTTTTTGGTGAGGTCGTTGGCCTTATTATCGTTTGCCACGCTATGTACCTGAATATTTATCACTGTGAAAATAAACGTATCGTTATGTGTTTGATTTGTTAAAATTTGTACAAATCCTGTAAAATAAAATTAAGAGTTACTTGCAAATTCTAGATACCAGGAAAATTATTCATCATCGGATATTTATCTGTGCAGACTTTAAAAATAATAGTACAGCTCGTTACTTACTCCGTGAGTATTAAACAATTTAAAGTGGTAGTAAGTATTAATGTAACCTTCTCTTAATTTGTTAATCTTTGCTGTTATTCATTAAGCTCACGCCATTTCAGTTGGGAGCAGTAAAAATTTCTCATGTCGGGGTCTTCGTGGGTGTTCTAATGCGTTCCGTGATGGCGTACTAAATGTCTCCTTAATGTGGTCAAATTTGGCATCCAGTTCTTGTAGACTCTGTACGCAAAATAACTGATTAAGTATAACTCTCAAATAATGATAGACGCTGAAGATGTTGATTAAGTCGCGGAACGTCTTCGCCTACAAGGCAGTCTGCATGAATTACGGGGCTGGACCAGTTTCCCTTTCAAAAATTGAAAACCTATGATCCCACGAGCAATGGTCGTAGCCTGCCTGACGGAAAATCCCAAAATTGGTTAGCACGCCTTAAACTTCATTATTACATGACGCTTTCGAACTTAGAGCCAATCACGAGACGGCTACATTAAAAAGTGTAGAAACATCACTTGTTACCTTGGCAACAAACAACCAGATGTTCTATGCATTGAGGCCACGTAAATATTATCTCGTAGTTAGAAAACCAGAAATACTTCTAATATAATCAAAAGGAGAAAATGTTAAAAATAGTATCATATCTTGCAATTAATAATTCAAGTAAGTGCTGTACGAAAGAAAATATAAAGCTGCCCTAAAATAATCTTGTGCAAAAATAAACAAATATTACATTTTCCAACTGATTTACGTAACCAACTGATGGGACGTGGTGTGCATAAATAAAAGATAAAGGGAGGCATTACATTGTCTTAAAATGTTAGTGAAAATTAATGAATAGTAATGTCACGTTTACCACTGTATATAAAATGTGGCTGCTCCAATAAGGATTGTTTACTGTGTAGGTGAATCTGAGACATTGCGATAACTGTGACATTTAAATACCCAACCTCGTAAAACATATCGTTTCAATTGGCTAGACTAGAGACGTTACTGTGTGTTGGAGTCAGACCTTATATAATATACGTGTTTGTTTTACAATTTAAAATCCCTTTCGTAATTAATTTCTTGATGAATACTTCTAATATTTTCAATTTGTGAGAACCAGTATTTTGCAGTCTGTCTGTACGCCATATAAACCAATTGCTGAGTGAATCGGCGGAGAGACAACACACCGAACTCGTATTTGGGAGAAATCAGGTAAGAATCACGGCTCTGACATCATTATTAGAATATCTATTTGTTAAAGAGCGGAAATCACTTTTATTTTTTATTTTTTTACCAAATTAAGGTTTCAGTCTTAATACAATCTTTGGCAATTGACCAATCTACTCATGGTAAAAACTCTGTAGTGCTGCCCGCAGTAATTGCCAATAATAACCTCACAAGTAAATGAATTATGTTAAAAGGGCGGAAGTTCTGGACTTGTGCAATTTTAACAAAAATAACTATTTTCGTATTCAAAGTTGGAATCCCTGCATGAACATGACAGATGTTAATGTGTAATATTTCAGCACTAATTATTGTCGATGTGTTTGTAACCAGTAAAACATCACATCTGTTGAAGTTTTATATTTTATACTACAAGTGGAATGACTATATCCGTTCGGGGCCAAGGGGATGGGGATAGAAGCCAGGCGCTGGTCTGCCGCCATGTTGGACTAAAATTTTCCTTTTTTCCCTGAAAATTTCTCGTTTTCCCATAGCAGGAAAGGAGTGAGTAAGTGAAGAGATTTGTGCAGCTCTTAATAGCGAGGTCTTGAGAGCCGAAGCAGGAGAGGAGGACTCGGGACCCAGGGTGAGGGCAAGCGGACCGGTGAAAACCAGTGGACATGGCCGTGGTGGCCATCATGGTTTTATAAGTATGGGGTATGCCAAATCGATACAAGGGATCCAGGATCGAAGTCAGACCTAAGTATCAGACATCTTGGTTCTTTCAGACATTTTCCCGCCATATTGGGTGCACATGACCTCTAACCATAATCCCAAAAATAAAATCTAAAAAATTAAAAAATTAAACAAATTAGTCATATTTATTTTGAAATTATTATAAAAATTATAAACATATATATAAAATAAAAAAAAAATTTCTATTCTGGAAGTCTGCCAGCAGGCGACTAACTCCCTCACCCCCACTCCCCTCACCCATACTCAGTCTATCATATGCCACCATCTTGGTTTTTTGTTTTCCATTATTTTATACATTGCTGGATGCTGCCATCATGGTTTTTCTGTTTGTCATTTTATATACATTACATGAGGCTGCCATCTTGGTTTTTTTCGTCCATCATTATTTGTGTTACAGTCAGTCTTTCACATTCGTTCGACTGCCATATTGGATTTCATATGTTTTCATCATCTAGGCAGTGCTGGTGTATTACTTCACCCACCAGGTGGCTGTCATATTTGTTTATAGTTTTTTAGAGTTTAGGTGGTGCTGACAACAACCTCAATTTGGTATTCTATTTTCAACACATAGGTGCCATTAATTTCTCGATTATGTCACCTGTTATCGACCTGTACCGCAAAGTGACATTGGCCATTACTGCAAAGTACATAAATTGTCATATTTAGTTTTTTATTTAATTCTTAACAGAGAGTATTTTTAACTAAAATATTTGAATGCAAAGTTAAGGGATTTTTATAAAATAAATAAAACGCTACATATTTAATATATTTTTTATTTAAAAAAATTAAATTTGCACAAACATTTCTTTGCGATTATTTTTTCGAAGGCCAAAAGTGTACATCACATTATTTCGTAGGAGGTTGGCATGCACTCGTTCTCAGCTGCAGATTATCCACCGAATCGAGTGTCCACCTCGAAACTTTTTATCATCATTTCTTCTTTCTCGCAACTTATTTTTTGTATATTGTAATCTACAAACTTTTCGATGTCAAATACATTATATATTGTTACATTCTGGGTCTTGAATGCCCTTCTGCAGTGTTCGTCTGGTTCGGTTCTAGTTTCGAGTAAATACATTCCAGGCATACATTATATTTTAGAGGACTTTGTTTTTCAATTTATCCTGTAATGTGGTTTATTTGATTAGGCTTTATACTTGACAAGAACGAGCAAACATTTTCTGACGAAGCGGTTAGATTCAGAGCAACATAATCATTCAGAAGACCCCTGAATGCAAATTGCTTCAGAAAAATCCATTAGTATTAGGTTTGTCTATAACATGGACAGGTTTTCAAGTATGAGGTTTACACTGTTTGACATGGTTGCCATATGACCTATTACATATTTTTGCCTGATGGTTATGTATTTCAGGTCGCACATTGTCTGGAACACATTATACTTCATAACACGTGAACTTATGACCACACTTATGACAGACAAGAGTTAAATAAGCCCATCCTGTCTTCTTCGTGTATTTACCACTCTTCTCGTGCCTATGAACATGACAGCTCCTGCTGAAGAGCTTAAAAGAGTAACAACAAATTCGAACCCGATATCGTAACGAATTTTCCATACCGTTCAAATGCATATCCTCACTTACCGATGGTAGTACCTTTGCATCATCACTTACTGTACAAGTTAGCGATGGCATGTTTACATCATCATTGCGCATGGCAGTACTCGTAAGTCCATCTCATATAAGTGGCTACAACAATACATCTTTTTGTTTTGCTGGTAAAGGAATAAGTCCTTTATATATATTCGCATGTATCTATAGTGTCAGTACGAACAAACAGACGAAGGCCTTTCTCACTGTAATATGCCATGAGGAGTGGGTTCATCTTAAATTGATGCTTTTTGTGTCGTTTAACTTTAGTGCTATTTTAAATGGCTTCATAGCACTATAGGCATCGAAATCTGTATGCTGTTGGCTTGGGTCATGATGCCAATGGAGAATCTCTAGGTTACCCAGCCGATGAAGTCGATGCCACTGCTGGTATCACTCTCTAAGAAGTATATGGCACTGTCATAGCTACCATTAGCTCTGGAGTACCCGAAGACTTCGCAGATGCAGAATTTGACTTAGATGAGAAGATGCATTAAGTAGACGAGGTGATCTACATTTCATGGGAGTTGCTGTTAGACCAAGTCTCCCAGTTGATCTCCCTAGTGCTTATAATATAAGAGTATGCAAGCCCTATGGCATCATATTGGCTTTGAACATGATAGCAGCTGACCATTCACAAGAAGGCACTGGGACATCACGTGCAGGAGTCGGTCTCTGACTCCTGAAGGGGAGTAATTTTGGAGTAATTTTGAACGAGGAGAAGTCATTTTGAGGGGGAAGAGTCATTAAGGATTCATTTTGGAGTAATTTTGGAGGTGGAGGTAGTGATGTAGCAGGTGGAGGTATTGTTGGAGGAGGTGGAGGTACTGATGGAGGAAGTGAAGGTGGGGGTGGAGATAAAGGTGAAGATGGTGGAGGAGGAATCATTTTGAAGTCATTTTGGAGAAGGAGGAGTCGTTTTGGAGGAGTCATTTTGGAGTCATAATGTTGAGGAGCAATAATCTTATTGTATATGTCAGACACAAGTGTAATAATTAACGTGTATGCAATATGGTTATCCATTATATTTTGTATACATAACTATTACTGAGGAAATTGTGGTGTAAATATTTGGAATATACATATATGTTCAATTATGTTATTATTGTAAAAAGTCTGACGTTAATTCCTGTTTGGAAAATATATTTTATATGCTTTAAAGATGCGACAGAATAATATTGAACATCACAAATATACTTTATTAAGAAGAAAAGTGTTTTTCAAACACCATAACGTCGGGTATACATTATTTAGAGCAAATGTTATTATAAAGAATTATATTTTATTTTTGTCTTTTCGATAAGCTGGCCATCATTTTATTTATTCTGGGTCAGTAATGTTTTTGAGACAATACTCTTTAGCACAATAAATATATAAATATGATGTGTTTTTGCCGACAACTTTGGGAAAGAGTTTTGAATAGGCAGGATGTTGGCTAGCTGTTAACAGCATGATGTATTTTTTGAGACAATATGTTTCCAGTTAGAAAAATTACAAAGCCCCACTGTATTTTTTAGGGTAACAGATTTATATACCTTTTATTATGTCGGCGTGATATCTCTCAGCCAACCTGTCGCCAATTGCTCAAATAATATTCTGGGCCGATTCCGATAGAGCATCATTGTCTTTTCAGTAATCTGGCCAACATCTTATTTATTCCAGCGCGGTAACTTTTTCAAGACAGGGCTCTTTATCACAATAAAGCTATTTTTTTATGTTTTATTGCCGATAAACTGTTTGAAAGTGTTCTGAATAGCCAAGATGTTAGTTAACTCTTATTGGCATGATGCTTTTTTTGAGACCATGTCTTAACCGTTAATATGTTTTTTTTTCGTGGTTATATATATGTCATGTGGTAGCCCACTGCATTTATTACTTCGAAATTGTTTTCATTTTATAGCCATACGACAGATATATTAAAAACTAACAAATACTGTTTTCATTGCAAGCTTCTGAAGAAATAGTTTTTAAATAATCCATGTTATAAAATTATTTGTTATATTGCCATGGAATTTTTTAATTCCTTTATAATAATTTTCTGTCATGATATATTTGAAAATACTGGAGAGTATCAGCAACTTACCCCTTGGAGTATAGGTTAGCATGCTGGACTGTCGACCCAAGGGTCTTAGGTTTTAATGCCGCACTCGGTAAGCAAAAGGCTGAGAAGTAAATGAAATGAATGTATGTAAAGAGGAAATAACGATTACTAAAATTTTAAATCGAAAAGTTAATGTGTTTTTATGGTTATTCTGCTTATTCCTGATCATCATGCCGCTGCAGGCCCGGAATATTAACGACATCCAGTCGCAGGCCTGGCATTGTAACGACACCAACTGTCGCAGGCCAGTCATCTTATTGGCATCCAGCCGCCGCAGGCCCGGCATCGTAGCGACATACAGCCGTCGCTGGCCCGACACTGTAGGTTAGCCGCCTGTCCATATTTGCATCGAGCCGATTCCGGAATATGTCATCGGGCCAGTATCGGTTGGCCGGAGTTTGTCGATTACCTTTTACCGGCCCGATTCTGACCCATATGTTCTGTATTTGCTGGGAACTTTTTTGACCACTAGACTTTATATTACCTTTTCTCTGAATTGATGGGCTACATGACAAACGATACAATAACAGGTAAAACTGTTTTAAAATTAAACACGCATTTTATTAATTAAACTCTTTTATTATATTTTCACATACCTATCAAGCAACATTAGTTTACATTGAAAACCAAAGAGGTTTTTTACTGTATTTTTTTCTTTTCTTGCTTTATGTCATGACATATTTTTTGCATTATTCTTTAATAGATAATTTTTTAAACATAAATATTTTTTCTAATGAATTCCGTGCTGTTTTAAGGTTTTACACTTACGGACACACAACATGTGCCTAAAGTAACTGTATGTTTATTCACACTATGTCGCTCTGTTCGAAACACTGTTTCTTCATAACTTTATTATTTTCCACTGTCCTTCCTCGTCCTCATAGGGCGAGCTGGTCTTTACCTCGCCCGGCAGGCTACAACAAGCTGTGGTCCGCTCGACGAACGGAATCGTGCTATCTTCTTCATTCGGAAGGAATCTGTGCGTCTCGCCATCACATTCTCCACTCAAGCGAAGCACTGTTTCCCGGCCTCCCTCGTCGTATTTCGTAGTCCCTAAGCTGGATGTCTTCTTTAATGATGATTGTTTCACCATTGTTCAGTTCCAACAGTTCGTCGGTGCTTCATGGTAGTGTTATGTCCAATCTCATGTTGTACACTGCGAAGGATTCGCCTTCGCACCTGATAATGTCCGTAAAATACACGTTTGACTTGCCTTTGGTATGCATGATGCTAGAGTTGTATGCAGGCACCAGGGTATAGTAGAGGCGGGAATGATTTTCACCATCACAGACTTATTTGTTTCTCACAGCATCCCCATTCTGCGGGTCACTTAGCCAGTTTCTACTCATCAATACCCGGGAATGACATTAGCATAACACTTCACCATACCTAACTCGAAGGAACTGGTGTACATCACCTCGTGTATAGAAGATCGTGGTGGTGGTGTGGTGGAAATAGATGTGGTGGGCATCACACAACAGCTGCGGATGGCGATAGTTGTCTGCATGAACTCCTTATGTGCTGGAAGTCATTCTTCGCATGTCGCCGAGCTGAAGGCGGTGCTGGGCCGGAGACCTGATGTGATCAGTTACAGGAAGTTGGCAGTTACTTGGTCTGCAGAAACGTTCATGTTGTTTGCTGTGCGGACCGCTTCGTAGATGGAGGAGATGGTGTCGGTGGTGGCTGCTACTGCACTACATTGTGTCTTGCACCAGCTCTAGGCATGAGGAGTGTCCGGAGCAGAAGTGGTGAGCTTTCGAAACACTCCTTGCAGGGCCAGCAGTCGCGAATATCTTTGATTTGCTGCAGGTAGGCTGGAAGTCTCTTGGACATGTACCGAATTTCATGGTGTGCGTACATCAGCAGGAACTCTTTCGTTCCAAAGGACAGTTCTTTTTACTTATCGAGGGCCGCGAGCGAGCATAGTCTCCTGTATGTAACGATAGTTGCAATTAATTTCAGAAAAGTGGTACTACATGCAAAAATATAGAACTGCAGACAAAATAGACTATGCAATCAAAGGTGAGCAGGATACGATGACGACGACGACGGCAGTATCAGACGGGAGACTGGGTCCCGTGATCTTCTATATGCTGGTATACGAGTGCAAAGGAATGGAGGGGGTAGGCAAAGGTGTCTGATTGGCTCTGACAAACTAAAGAAAATAAGTATGACTTCAGGGGGGAGGGGGGTGAAGATGGGGTCTGGCGATGACTAGATTTTGGGGGTTAGGTTAAGTGGATGTCGAGAGAATTTAATTACAAAAAATAATAAATTAAAGTTCTAGCATAAGGGTGGAAAATAATGCACGTTCCTCATTTCAGTGTGAGTAACAATGCCCCTAAAAAATACTTAAGCCTGAAGCCTGGGATAGTAAAAATATTATTGTATGTAAATAAAAAAATTGCTCCTTTGTCTCCTTAATTCAATATGGCTACTAAATTTTGTGAATAATCAATGTTCATAATTTTGTTTTCGCATTCAACTTGAAAACACAACATATTCTTATCTGTCTAAAAAATACGAATCTGTAGACACGCCGTGCTATACACTTGTTTGTAAAAGTGAAATAATAAATATATATAATGAAATACGTAAATTTTGTTATAAAATGTGACTGCTGTGACACCACAATATAATTCTGCTTGAACATGCGAGTTCATAGACACACTTGATACAATTTTTATCTGTGAAATTTAAAAGTTAAATAAAATATTTAACAATAATATTAGTTAAAAAATCTGAATAATATATTTATATAATACTTAAAATTATATACGTTAAAATACGATTAATAAATAGTAAAACTTAAAAAGAAATATCTTTAAACAAGAGACAAGATAATTTATTCGTCCAGATCATAATATATATACTTTTTATAAACTCCTGTCCCAGAACATGACACGATAGCCGAGCGATCTAAGGCATTAGTCTGGCGACCCAAGGTCTGGTAGTTCAATACCGCACCATTCCAGATGGTATTTTAAGTTCTAAAAAATGCAGCACTCATTGCAGCCAACTCTAGAACGACATCAGCACCCCTAGCCGCCAACATCAAAACTAAGATGAGTGTACTCCTAGCGGCCTATGCCAGAACCAAAATGACGGTGGAGCAAATGTGACTAATCGAACAAAGTTGAGAAACAAATGATGACCGAAAAAACAAGATAGCAGCCTCCAGTTACACGTAAATAAATGATAAACGAAAAAACAAATATGGTGGCCTCTAGCAATAACCAATGTAAACAAATATGTTGGTAAAGCAAACACGACAAATCAAACGGAAGTGAAAGATAAATGACCGCCAACGTAAACAAATGACAAATCAAGGGGAGAGAAAGGAAAGTAAGAGAGAAGGAAAGAGAATGAGGAAAGAAGGTGAGAGAAGAAGAGAAAGAATGTAAGATAACATAATGGGAGCATTCGTAGAAAACTCTCGGAATGATAGAGACAACATGGAATGATAGAGAATGAAATATGAGGTACTGCCTACCAACATAGTGGTCCAATTTTGCGGCATACAGGCTACAAATATGGCGTCATACTGGCTGCCAACATGGCCAACATGGTGGTCACATGACTGGATTGACAGAGCAGGAAGTCTGGGAATCCGACATGGCGGCCGGGTACCTGGCACCACAGCCTGAAGCCTGTGTGTCCGCTTTCCCATATCCCTACTACTCCCGAGCTAAAGGAACAGACACTGGATAACTCGCCATTAATACCGCTCAGTCACGAACATGCCCGTGATAGTCGATGTAGCACCATCATCTTCGATGTCCAGAAGCATGTAGCCCCTTTTGCAAAGCATTCACAAGACTTTTTAGGAACCATTCATTGTACTCATTCAACTAACTCCCCCCCTCCCCTAAAAAAACCCGAAAAACTTTCCAAAACACATTGAGAATGATCCATCTGATTGTAGGAACATTTCAGGTACTGATCTTTTAAGGAGCCGGTCTTATTCTCCCAGAAGGCCTTCCGCCATTCATTTTAAATTAAAAAAAAAAAATGGGGGCACACAGGAAACTCCCATACTCGTTCTCCCTACACATTAAAAACTAAATTGTGAAATTTTACACGAATGTACGTGGCAGCACAATCTCCACACATGTTCGTGTATGTTTACTGTGTGCCCCATGTATATTTACAAATACAATTCCAGTGAAATTTTACTATACTTGTTATTATTTTTACTAATTATACGTAATCTGTATGTGTCATTTTACTTTTTTTGTTACCAATATCGATCCACATAATGTAAATTTACACAAACTTTGTTAGTGTAATTTTACTATACCTGTGAGTTTCTTTTACTAATCCTCATATCAAATCTCATGTTCTCTGTACATGTTATTTTACTATACTTGCTACTAATTTTCTACCACACATTGTAAATTAACACAATCATTGTTATGGTAATTTTGCTACACCAGTCTGTTACTGTTTAATGTTCATCATACCTACTTACATGTACACTGTAGGTGTAATATTACTATACCAGTTTTTTAATTTTAAGTTATTATGATGCTAAATAACAAGCTCTCTATGCATGCAATTTGACTGTGCAAACTATAGAAGTCCTGCCACATGCTGTAAATTTACAGAAACACCACAAGTATTATTTCACCAATGGGTATGTGCATTTTCTCGCTAACAAAAAAGTAAAATCGCAGATTCACTGCAATTGTAAATACAAAATTTCTGTATATTAACAGCGTTATAAAAAGTTATCTCCAAAATGTAGATAACAATTGACTTCAGATATAGAATAGGTAGTTATATACCAAAGCCAGCATATACCATCAGTGGGATTAAGATTTCCTTTTGAACACGAAAGGAGTTCGAAGTAGTTCTACTTCCTACCGCTAAGTCGCATGTGTTTAGCAAATACTTGTAGTTATATTTAAATTCACAGGAACATTGGTGTAAAATTACACATAGTGTACTCATTTTAGGAAATTACACATAAAAAATGTAAAGTTACCGTAAATTTGTATGTGTAAATATTCGCTCATATACTTTCGAATTTGTAATTTATCACCCTTGTTAATGTTAATATACCAGTACACGTGTTTTTTTTTTTACTGTAAGAGGTATTACATTTTGAGTGAAATAGGAAAACATGTACTTTTACACTGATGTACGAGTTTATACAACAGTGGCATGGTTGTAAAAACACACAGACTTGGGGTTTTAGTACTATGAATTAGTGTACTTTTACAAATACTTTCGCATTTGTAATTTTACGCCCTTTTTAATGTCACTATACCAGTACATTTGTGTTATTTTACAGTAAAATTGTATTACCTAGTGACTAAAATAAAAAAGTAAGTAGTTTTACACCGATGAACGTGTTTTAATACAACATTAGCGTGTTTGTAAAAACACACAATCTTAGGGTTTTAGTGCCTTGCATTAGTGTATTTTTACACATACTTTTGCAAGTGTAATTTTACACCCTTTTAAATGTCATATAACCAGTATATTTGTGTTTCTTTACAGTAATAGTGTACTACCTTTTGAATGAAATAGAACAATATGTACTTTTACACCGATGTTCATGTTTCAGTACAACATTGGCATGATTGTAAAAATATTCAGATTTGGGTTTTAATATTTCACGTTCATGGATTTTTACACGTACTTTCAAATTTGAAAATTTACACCCCTCTTATTGTTAATAAACCAATACATTTGTTTTTTTTTTTTTTTTTTTTGTGATATCAGTGTACTATGTAATGATTAAAGTTATACATTGGTGTAAATTTACACATAGTATAATTGTTTTTACAAATTACACACAGAAAATGAAAATTACCAAAAGGTTGTGCGTGTATTTTTACACTTTTTTACAGTGTAGGAGAAAATATGCAAATACTATCAAATGCATATATAATATAGGAATATACGTAGTTATAGACTGTTCAAGGTAAAGTGAGCACTTTTTAAGGCCCTGCTAAATTTTTCCTTTCAATTAATTTATAACTATCCGTCACTTTTTAATGTAAACAATGCAATATGACTAATAAAAACAATATTTCATAAATCTCAATATTTAACGTCTGAGACTGCAATAAAATATACTTATTAGGGGTTAATGCATTTTCTGAGGGCCTTAAAAATGCTCACTTTACCACGAACAGCCTATATGTGAAGAATTTATTTTAATTTTTTATATTTTTTTATCTAAATTTCTATTTACATACACAAATACAAGCAAAATAAAATAACATTATTTGATGTAAGTCTATTTCCAGCTCCCAACCTAACAATACCTGTACACACACCAATTGCTAATTACACTCTAAATTTTAATCAGTGGGAAACCACTGATTCGCAGTGAAATTCAACTTCTCTAATCAGTGAAAATGGCTCCACTTAGAATCAGTGAAAAACCACTGATTGTTTTAGAAAAAAATTTCACTGTTTACTATTACTATTGTGCAAATTACCGTAACTTAAAAAAGTAAAAAAAAAAAAAATTCGCAGGTGGCCGGGTTTTAATTCGCGCACCTTCCTACTCGAGGCCGTTGCCTTACCAATTGAGCCATCACACCAAGTTCAAATTATGGGAGCAAAATACTTGTGTTATAATTCCGCTACGAAATCATGTAATTTGAAGTTGTATGCTCATACTTTTCGTGTTTGGTTTGATTGGGACCGTTAGTATTGTTGAAACGAATAGTATGTATGAGTGCACTCTCTTCATGTGTTATTATGACCTCGTAAAATGGCGTTTTGAAAGACGAAACTCATTTTAGAAATTATTTTGTATTAGTCGTATTCGTTTATTCGTTGTTACAACACTTGATACACGTTGTTTAACGGCCATTTTTTAACTATGTTCGACGGCCAATTTTACAAGCAGTTTCAATGATACATCAGTCAAAAATAATTAGAGACAGAGTAAGTTGCTCAGATGACTGGTCCAGCAGTCAAAAAATCAACAACTGAGAAAACATTGGAAAAAATTACTGACGTATCAGTCACTGAATCAATCAGTATTTTTTCTCTGGTTCAACAGTTAAGTTTTCAACAGTTAAGTTGAATGAAGTGATTGTTGTATCAGTCAGATACGTTTAACTGTAACATATTTAGAGCGTACGCAAGAATATAATATAAGTACCGACAAGCGTAGGACCAAGTACTGGTCGCTGTAACACCACAGCCTGGCGGCCAACGACTCGACGGCGCCAGCCAGAGCATCCGTCACACTCACCGGCTGGGGAGGGGGGAATGCAACTACACCCGCCCCCATATTGAGTAACTTAGATGCCAGTAAGCCTACCCTCCCCTTACTTGACAATTTGACGTGTTTCAGTAATGGCGTGAAGCCATTACTGAGTTTGGATTATGGAGCGGCACCGGAATGCAAGGGCGGGGAGAGCGGGAAATCCCCGTTCTCCCCGTCTCTTGTGACATCGTCCGTCACGATGTCGCAAGGATCCGGGAGCGAACCCGCCGGGAATCGAACACGGTTCCCCTGGGTGGAAGGCGAGTAGTCTGACCACTACACCACCGAGGCCCCTCACGCTTTTAAGAAAAAAAAAGAGGCTTTGGGTAACTTGATTATACAGTAGCTGTGTCAAGGCATTGTTGTGTCGATAGTTGTGCAGGAAGGAAAGCATTTTGTTGGTGTGTCCCGGAGGTGGTAGGGTCGCATCTGGCACGTGCACTCTACGCCATGAAGACAGTCACTGTGCGCACAACACAGACGCATGGGAGGGGCGAGTCTGACTGGACAATGAGCCTCCAGGGCCGTGGGAAAGTGTGTGCGGCCAGTGTCCACAGCCGGGCCTTCGTCACATACCGACCTCCAGTCTCTTTCCATCTACCGTCGAATGATTCTGAGACATGGCGCAAAAACGTCAGCCATAAGTAGAGCGACTTCATCTGGACCACTCAACCGCACTGTACTTCACGCATAACTCATTTCAAACTACTAAACAGACCATCGAAACTGTCAAAAAAATATGACATATGTCGCGTATGGAAGAAGAATGCATGTACAGTACAGCAGAGGCTGTTCACGGTAAAGTGAGCCCTTTTGAAACCAACCTTCAAAAAAGGCCGCAGCCCATATCAGCTCATATTTTAATGCGAACTCAGGCTGGCATGCCTCAAGTTCAGTTGGTAGCGACGGATTGAAATTAGTTCGATTTCTGAAAGTTTAACTCAAAATATTCGGTGAACTTTTGTGAATACTAACATTATTAATTTTTTCTTTCTAATTTTTAATACATATTTGTATAAGAATTAAAGAACTTGTAACGTTTTACTTCTCTGATAATTTCACAGTTTAGCTTGACCGACGCATACGGGAACTTTTCTGAAACCTGTCTGATACTAGTCATTCGTGTGTTTCACGTTTTTACCAGCAAACGAATATGGTGACAGTGTTTGCAAAATGACGTGCACAACTGCTTTAGCTCTTCGCTGTTTTGTGGAGATAATAATTCACATGTGTCTGTTTTTCACAGTTTTCTTGTTTTAAAAATTTCGTTCTACAAATAAATTACGCCAATTGCAATATTCAAGCACAGCGAATCATAAATGCATATCTACAATTAAACATACAGTAACGTATGATAACCTATTATCGTTTCGTCGGAAGTTGCACTCATTGTCGCGATTTTTTATGTTAAGTGGAAGGCTTCAGTTTTCCTATGGAGAATAGCGTCATCCATTTAAATGTTTTTTATTGTGTGAAGTACTTACGTCGTATTATTTTTCATTATCATACATGACTAGTAGAAGCAGAAAACATAGCAAACTTGGAGTGAGGAGACTATGCGAAATGCAATGGATGCTGTGAATAACAAAGTGGCTTCTCTGGAGACTGGAAGCTGCTAAGACATATGGTGTACCATTTTCATATCTTCGACAACGTTACACTCGTGTTGTAGTAGTGCAGCTATACAAGAGGGTGATCAAACATCTTTAGCAAATGTAGAGGAGCTAGCATTGTAAATATTTTAAGAACTTGTTTAATTTCTGTAATTACTTTCGAGTGTTTGCTGCTGACCCTATGCACCCTATTCGATGACACTACTCACCAGTGACGTCGAAAGAATAGGGCCGGTTGCTGTGCTTTATCTGTCGTCTTATTCCCTGGAAAGTGCACTGAATTAAATTACTCGAGTGAATGCAAATTGTATATTATAGAACAAATCTCAATTTCATATTACTGTTATTTGCTCAGTTTTACGCTTTCCGTTACTTATTGATGATTTTGAATTTTATGACCCGATTCAGGTCGTTGTACCCTATTTCTCAATGAACTCAATATGTTGTACAGTTGACGCAGTGGTTCATCATTGGAAGAACTCTACTTTCCCTCGAGAGTATTCATCAAATGCAGAAATTCTCTATTTGTACTCGGCAGGGGACTGCGAATACTTGGTGCCCTCCTGTTGATGTTACAGTGAAGTACAGCAACACTGCAGTATCTGTTGGTTCCTCATTTCACTATTACTACTACACTGATTTGGATCATTTTTGCTACTGCATTTTATACACTTTTCATAACTCTCCTGTAATTGTTTTACTAACAAATTTCGCGACGGCAAATGAGAACTATTTGTATTTTAACATTATAACTGTGCTCCTACTGAATTTAATTCTCGATATGTTAGGGTTACTGGAGAAAGTTGGTAACTATCCAAAACAAGTTTCCATAAAGAGAGTAGTTTTGTTTAAGCCTCTATAAAAATTCAGAAAATAAAGTTTTCGATGTTTACTTTGCAATTTAAAATTCTCTAGGATGTCTAGCAAGTGACCTCTTAAAATGGTTTCGGGCAACAAAAAATAAGCCGATTTTCCTCAAATAAATAACCACGGTCGTGTAACGCTTACCAATTGGTTTTCAGACAGTAAAATCGTCCTTTTTTATTTTACCAGAGTGTGGAATAAATTGTTAGTTTGAATATCGCTTAATGATTATTGAATTAGATGGCATTTATTACTTTAAATCTATATGTCATATTACTAACAGTGGTCTCCATGCTTTGATGGTTAGAATCTATTAAGTCGATGTATAAAACCTAATAATATGCTAATAAATTTTATTAATGGAATATGTAATTATTATTCAGAAAATGTTTTGCTCAGTACCATTCATAACATTATTTGTATTATATCATGACAAATAAAATAATTTATAAAAATTTTGTCTATTATACATTGAGCTCCCAATGCCTCGACATTGCTGGCCCAACCACTACCCCAACTCTCCCATTCTGCCCTAGCTTATACACAGGAAAAAGGAGGAGGATGGGGTCTCATTAAAAATCTCAAAACACACCATCAGAAAAAAAAATCAGAAATTTGTTTTTAGATTTGCAGCTTTTGCTAGGCTGAAAATTTGGGCGTAGTTTGGAAGAGGTGTTCACAAACACTACCAGCATTCAGACCACCGCCAAAACCATTTTGGTTTCACAAATTATTTACTTTGGTTTCCCAAATATCCGTACAAGATATTTTCACAATAATTTAGCCTTCCAAATTAGGAGTACAGTTTTCTTTCACAGCCTTCTTTCCAACCCACTTTAAACGTTTATGTCACACCTTTAAAACAATTAACAATCATTGGCAAAATCAAAATCACACCTGTGTCCTAACTTATATTAATTGGCAACGTGTACCAAGCACTTACAATTAACTCCAATGTGCACCAAACTCTTAGAATGAATTCAGCCATAACATGGCAAAAAGTATTTTGAAAGACATTTTTAATGAGTTTTACAATGTCTTAACACAATACTAATACCACTATTCCCCAGGTAAAACCCCTTTTAAACGCAACTTAGAATGTCACACTGTTAAACCTAATTATTTTTCAGTAAATCACACTAATATTCCAGTAATATCCTCTTCCTGACTGAATTTCACCTCTTTTTTTTATTATTATTAATTACTACAACTCTCTAAACACCACAAAACGCCAAGGTAATGATCTCTGATCTGGGGAAGCATTACCATTAATTTTTATTTACCCACGAAAACAATAACTAAATTGGCCCCCATAATTGAGCCTTGGCCACACATCATCATCCCACCCCAACACTCACACCAATAGGCAGTCCTTCAAGCACCACCACTCAGGCCCAGGAGCCAGAGGTACTCTCCCAAACACTCACCATTTCAGCGATGGCCAGTCCTGGACCTCCAGTCTCTCAACACCACACAATCGACGGAGAGTGTGTATATTCTCCACGTCTGAGCACTTGGATGCCAACTTTTACCCTCCGCCGACACCATTCACTCACACGCCCTAATGGTGAAGGAGGAAGCCAGGAATATTCTCCCTGATTATTCTCACGAACGAGTTCACCCACACAAGCATACAACAGACATATTCAAAACTCATCCACTTTAACTGCGTTATCATACGACCAGGTACCACACACCAGTTCCGAAAATTTTAAATTAAATCTAAAATACTCTAAGGCAAAGAACCAGTCGAGCTTGGGGAACTTTCTCATCTTCATAAGTTCGCCGTGCGAAGTAAGAGGACGACATGCCAATTTTTTTCAAAATTGCAGTTATAATTTTTTGTTCAGTAACCCCGCAATATATCAAATGGAATTAAGGAAAATGTGCCTACTTTACACTAAAAATAGCCTTTGCTCCAGTTAGTAATGAAGATAACCTAAAGAGAAAACTAGAATGATTGTTTTCATCGTAAGTTAGACATTCACATAGTGGAGGTGTTGAGGCCTGTTAGTGCCCCTATCTTTGAGGCTAACCTGGAATCCTGCACGAACAGAACAATGCGTGGCCACATGTGGGACACATCGTCCGACAGTTATTGGTTGATCACCATGTCACACTGCTTCCTTGGCCTGCGTATTCACCGGATCTCTCACCCATCGTAAACTTGTGGTCCAAGGTCAGAACGACGACTGGCCTGAAATAGTCCACTCGCGTCACAACGAATGAACATTTGGCATTCATCAAAGCAACATGGCTGAAGATACCCCAGACAGTCTACCCAAGTTTCTCCCTCTGAACACTGCGTCGTGTAGCAGAGGTTATTTCCGTCCAAGGTGAAGCAACACAATACTGATTTCCCTATGTTCAGTACGTAATACTAAGTTGCAAGAGTAATCATATCGACTGTGTATGATGAGTATTCTGTTCAATAAATCTGGCTGTGATAGCTCATGTTCTTCTTGGTGACGGAATTGAATGACAATTAGTGTATTTTATAAGCTTTGTTGAAGATGCGATAAGCCAATCTATTAACTTAGACGCAATGCTTCCCGCTATGGACGATTACTCTTATAAGAATAGCAGCACGAGAGTTGAACACACAATAATATTTTTATTTCGTTGTACTTAGACTTAGACACACTTCCGTAGTCACTGGGCCAACGTTTATAGAGTAAAAGGCAATACTAGCATAAATTTCTCGCCGCACAAAAATAAAATATAAAAATCGCTTCACTTATTTCTTTACGATGACTGCAGCGCTGATAATTTCCAGTTAAGTTGTCTGTTCCAGCTAATTTGTCTGTGTTAAGAAAGGGAATTAATTTTTTACTTGTTTTCAGAGCTGATTGACTGATAGGTGGTAGCAAGATTTAATACAGAAATTTCCTATTATGCTACAAAAGTTTTTTTTTTATTTCTACCATATCCACTTGACGAGGGGCGAGTCGTACCCAGAAACACGTTCAGCTGCCCAACGGGATTTTAATACTTTGAAGAGTGCAGTCTAATGAACCGAAGACAACCAGGAACCGCTGTTAATCACAGGGAATACTCGCTGTGCACACTTAATACACTGTGTTTTTTTCATGCACCTGCATATGTTTTACATGGATGTGCATGATTTAGAAAGTGTGTGCAATACTTTGCATGTGTCTGCACAGCCTTATAACACTAATGCTATACTCTTTGTCGAACCACTACCACACTCCGTTTGCCATCCTTGACATTACATATCGTTGCCACTACAATATCAATATTTACACACCCAGCCATGGTGTGCGTTCATATTAAGTTGCAGTTCTACATTCATGTTTGTCAGTAATATAAATATATATAATATATCATTATATATATATAATATATCATTATATATATATAATTCTCACATTACGTAGCCGACTCCGGCTGTAAACGTTTTTCGTAAATTTAAAAAAAATTATTGCTTGCTTCCATTCATATTTCCAATGATTCTTTAACAAAATTTGTTCCAGTGTGACCGTCTACCATATGCCGGAGTTTTTTTAGAAAAAATTGTCGCCACCATTATTGTATTAAACAAGCCTTGCCACTTAAAGAAACAGTCATATATTTTCCAAGATTAATTGTAAACATACTTACATTGTCTCACTGAACATTACATTAGTTTTAATTAGTCTGTATTTTATGAACGCTTCCATGTCTCAATTTAAGAAAAAAACTGTTATTCTACTTTCAATTAAACATTGTGTAGCTCTCCCTTGCTAGTGTTAGGGTTACTTTATATACAAATATGTATTCGAGAGGGACTGGGCTCCGTTTATCTGAAAGCCCATTCAGCATTATTTTTACTGAACTTAGATATTCCATCAAAATTACGCAGCAAGTAAGTTACTTGAAATAATTTGCTAAGACGCGTTGCTACAGGTCCCGTTCTAGTAATCTCAGAACATACCGTTTACGTAATAAGATTTCGAAAACTCATTCTTCATTAATTCAGCAAGTTCAAAACGGAGATGATTCTTGTGCTGTCCTGGCAATTTTCTTCCTCGCTTATATGATTGGGCAACACCGGGTTGTTTTACGAGTCTGCCAGTTACTGGCCCTGTTTCCAAACCCGGCAATTTGCAGTACTTACAGGCAGATATTCTCATGAGCGTACTGCAGGAAGTACTGGCATGTTGATATATCTTCCCATTGTATGAATCCGTTTTCCTCCTGTGCTGTACAGCGCACTGCATACTCACTCCTCGTTTCTCTTATCTCGCGCCTTCTACAAGCGTTCTTGAGGAAGGCGGTGTCTCAAGAGTCAGCAAGTTCTCCACAAGAATACTCGAGCGTACTTGCACGCTCTTGGCAGAAGTACTGCAGCTCTACTCCCTCGTGCCACTTGCTAGCTCCATATCTCACAGAACGCGGTGTGCACAAGTAAGCACGAGCGCTGCGGGAACTAACGTCAACCAGAAACACGTACCTATATATGCTAAATTTCTATACGACATTTAAAGTAGAGTCTATTTATTTAAGACCTTTGGAAAGTCTCACTCTGCGTGAACATCCAAACCATTAAATTAAGAATTACATTTGAATAAGTAAAAAAAATCTTTTTTTTAATTTGATGTAAATTTTAACTAACAAAACCATTACATGCCGTAATAGTTAACAACATGTATAATTTTGCAAAGAAAACTTTTTACCTTTTTTACGAATATAAATATATAGAATCCAGAAAAACCGCACAAAAACCAAAGCTACGACCTTTCGAAATTGTTCGGATAGCGTGAATCCAAGATTCTGTAGCTATCTTGAGGTATCTCACTATAAGTTATATATAGTCTAAACTATGGGTTTTATAAAAACTTATGTGTCAAAGATGAAATTATATGTTAAAAGCATTAATTAAAAATTTTATATTGTTAATTTTTTTATGTTTATCATTAGTGTACAACAATTTTTTCCTAAACACAGCACAATATTAGCCAAACAATTTACATTCAAAATGGGATTTTTATTCTATATTGTGTAATAGTAAATAAATGTAGATTTAATTATACGGGACATTGAATTATTTCTGGTATACATTTAAATGCAACATACACATATGAATTCACAATATTAATTTAACGTGTTAAACAAGATTTCATGCTAACTATTTAACTCTAAATATAAATATTTTCAACTATTGTGATAATTTTAGAGCAATTAAATATTTACTATCATTTGTAATATGTATCATTTAAGAATCTTCGTCCTCGCACATGCAATATTCGTTCTTGAATTGCTATTATTTCATATAAATAAAATTTAAAATATATTAATTATATATATTTCCTATAGAACGTTTAAAATTTTAATATCTTTATCATGGGAATGTTTGTGATTACTGTATACCATATAATTTATTTATGAACATTTATAATATTTGTTTCTATATTTGTTTACATATTATTTAATAGGAAATATGTCATGAATACCTATATTATACCATTCAATAATCTACAATTATTTCAATAAATATAATTGCTATCGCTTTGGATAATAGGTTAGGTTTACATATAATTTCATTTTTCACATAGTCTTCAAAGATTAAAATAAAATACTTTTGAAACTTTTAGATTTGCAGATATGAATTATTGATACACGTAAATATCAACGCTTTAATAATTTTTTGTTTGTTCTTCATTTAAAAAATGTTTCCGTAGCATATATTCTTCAACATTGCTGGTAAAATTAATGATACGTTTGATTTTCACAGATCAGTTTCTAGTTTACATAAACTTTAGATACTTTTATTTTATTTTCTGGTAAGTCTCACATAACATTGAAATTCTTTTACATTTGCCTGTGATAAGTCTTGTTATTTACGTATCATTTGCCAGCCTTTATAATTATTAAAATGTTACATATGCCTAAAATATCACAATGATCTTTATTTCGTATAAATCATAGTCAATTTGAGACGATTGTTTAAAAAGCAAGTTGGTTTATGAACAAATCTTTATACATTTTATTTAACAGGTACAAATTATGTGAGACTATAAATTCTTAGTTTCCATATTCATAAGTTAAATAAATAATACAAATCTTTATAATTTTTAAAATGTATAATTTAAATAAATTACAAAATTTTAATATAATTATATTCTAAATTATCAGTTATATATATTCGTATTTTTTAAATCATGAAATTATACAATTTTACATGCCTAAGTGGAAACATTATGCAACCGTATCCTCAAGTAACTGCTTATTCTAGTATAGTGAAACATTAAGCAACCGTATCCTCAAGTTTCTGCTTATTCTTGTATAGTGAAACATTAAGCAACCGTATCCTCAAGTTACTGCTTATTCTAGTATAGTGAAACATTAAGCAACCGTATCCTCAAGTTTCTGCTTATTCTAGTGTAGTGAAACATTAAGCAACCGTATCCTCAATTTTCTGCTTATTCTAGTGTAGTGAAACATTAAGCAACCGTATCCTCAAGTTACTGCTTATTCTAGTATAGTGAAACATTAAGCAACCGTATCCTCAAGTTACTGCTTATTCTAGTATAGTGAAACATTAAGCAACCGTATCCTCAAGTTTCTGCTTATTCTAGTATAGTGAAATGAACATTGGTCTGCACCGTCGGGAAGCGGTGCGGAAAACCGCGAGCACTGTTCTTGAAGTTTGTAATGTATTAAATGAAGGAAATGAACAGAGTCAGATACAAATAAGTTAGCTACAAATGGAAAGAAAATTGTAATATTTCCTTACAAAACACCGATAAAATAGGAGGTAGACAAAATAATAAATTTGTACGTCTATTCTGTGATCGTAAAATGTGTTATGAATACTTATTGCAAGGAAGAACGATGCTCCTTTGCATTTTTATGATTAAAATTGTATTAAATACGGTTGCGAGACTGTCTGTCATGGCAACTTTACTTTACGTGGAAGAAAGAAATTATTATAGGGCCTATGGTACCATGAACAACTTTATATAATTTAAATATTTGGATGATATGCATTCTTTAATTGTGAGATGATAGCTAAAAGGACTTCTAAATAGGCTTATACACACACATATTCACCACACTCACAAGATAAATTAAGGAATTATTTTTCTTTTATTTTAATGTCTATTATACAGGTTGTTTAAACATTGCATGTCAATATTTTGGAGACACATTCCTCACATCTGGAGGATGAAAAAATTTAATATGAACATAATTCCGCAAACGCGTATTTTCTTTACTACCGCACGTAATAAATAACGTACACTGTATGGCCCGCGGGTTGGACCATGTTACTGTGGAATACCACTGCAGCATTCGCTTGCATGATACGCGACACCTCACGCCACGACACTACACCTATATAACAGTAGGAACTGCACAGGAATTAGTTACACATGTGTGAAAGCTTATCGTCGGCACTAAAGGAAATGTTCAGAATGCCCTCCATAAGCACAAACACGCCGTTACATGGACACCCGTATGCGTTGATGAATTACGGATTGTTTCGCAAACCGCCATAATACAGTTACAGAGGGTGCCCACATCGTCCGCTGGGGTTGCATACACAAGTGCCTTTAAATTTCCCCATAAATATAAGTGTAGCGGATTCAAATTAGGGCTCCTCGAGGGCTGGCATGGGGCTGCCAATTACAGCTGCGATGGCATTCCACAGTAACATGATCCAGCCCGCGGGTTATACACTGTAAATTATGTGTTACGGACTGCAGTAAAGAAACGAAGCGTTTGCGGACCTATGTTCTAATAACATTTCTTCATCCTCCAAATGTAATAAATGTTTCCCCAAAGTATTGATATTCAATCTTGCAACATCCTGTAGTTTGTTCTGTATTGTAAATGTTTATCCTTAGAGTAAAAGTAAAGGTTTGTTTAACGGTTTTATGTTTTTGGTTTCTTGACAATTGTTACTATATATATATATATATATATATATATATATATATATATATATATATATATATATATATATATATATATATCTGTGTGTGTGTGTGTATGTGTATTAAAGGTGGAATAATTTTTTGATTTCCAATTTTTTAACGTAGGGATATTTTTCACATATTTTAACTGTGTATGTCCGTTGGTTTAATTTGTTTGTGTGTTCCAAAAATAGTAACACCGTGATTTGGACAAGCCATGACGCAGAAATAAAGCAAAGCACTTTGTTTTAAATTTACTACACATGACATAGCGTGTAATATCTGAAATTTGATCAGTGCTTGGCAGAAATGAAACTTAATGATATATTTTACACATGTAAGTTAAAATGCTTGTCTTCTCAGTCCACACTTTCACACTCAGTTGGCGTTGGCAACAAGCCATACCCTCCTGATGCAGGTTCTACTATCGCACGCCACCACAGCCTCACACAGAAGCTCTCGTTTGAACTTCGCAAAGAAAACACATTTTTACCAAATTTCAGGGTTGCAGCACTTAATGTCACATAACAGCCACGCATCTGCAGCTTATATTCGGGGTAATTACAGTTTATAAGTTGATGCATCATGCCTCATTACCTTCCATCTCCAAAGTAAGTCCCATACGAACCAGTATCAGGTGTACAAAATTAGCTTTGTCATCAGGGGCCAGAATTTTTAATGACATACATACTGGATATTATTATGAAACCAGTAGAATTATCACCGTGCCGAAGTCCTAGAAACGGTATTCTATTGCCAAAGTCTATAGGGCAGAAAATAATGAAGGAAAATAAAGTTCCACATCGTTGAGTTTATAGGACCAGTTCTTTCAGTTGCATGAGTATTTAAATTAAACCCGGAAGGTATACATTCCCCACAGAAGTTTCTTTTGCATTGTAGAGATTCAATCTTATTATTCGTTTCACCCTGTAAAAAATAAATACGTATCGCTCCAGCCGTTGCCAACGGAGTTAAATGTTGAAATCATTCAGCGAAAAATGTTAGAAACGTCTCACTGTGCTAAATGTTTCGTTCTTGGAAGCACTTTTACGGAGCTCTTTCAGCCGTTTCGGGATCCCTGCATAGTAATGAGGATGTAAAACAGGAATTATTAAGTGGAAGGCGTCGCGTCAAGTAGGAGGCACCAGCAGTATCTGGAGAGGCGCGACTTGCGCTGCGTAAGTGCTCGGCACACGGCCAGAATGCAGGGTGTAGCGGAAGTACACCCATCTGTCTTCTACAATGTCGTCTGCATATCACTTCCTGTGTCATTCTCATTGTCTCAAATATGCTGGCAGAATGGAGAAAACCCATTTTTGAAAAATAAACAAAAATAGTTTTAGGAATTTCAAATGTATACATATTTTTGTACAAATCTAAAAATTGACACTTTAGGCACAACTCAAATTAATTGCGCATGTTATGAAAATGCCTTTGTGTATATATATATATTTGAAATTTGTAGCGTAATTTGATCGTATTTCAATTTTGACTCAGATGAAATTTAAAGTTAAAATAACGGGAAGTTACGCCAAAGTGTGAGATAAAGAAAGATCAGCATGCGCCTTCTAAGACTTCAAGAAACATTTTAGCTGAAACCAAACTTTGTGTTGAAATAACTTCTTGACATTTTTAAGAATCAAAATTTTAATTAAATTACCTATTTCCAAGTTAAAAAAACACAATCCATGTTATTTTTCAAACGATTTGGTATTCTACTTAAATCGTCAAAGATGTTGTGTTCCTTAACCGTACAATATACTCAAAATGTAGAACAAAATGTTTGTTGTTGCACCGCATTTAAGACTATGGAGAGGTCTCGCAGAATAGAATTTGTTCTGTTGTGAAATTGTTATTATTTCGGCAATTAAATGCAGGAAACGTTGAAAACTTGATGAAAGTTCCTACAGATTTCAAATCTACTGTGCCTGAATTCAATATGACATAGTTACGTAAATGCAAATATTTAGCGAAGCCAACTACCTCAGCTGGTACATGGTCCTGCATGATGAGCGCCGAGTTTACACCTGGATCCACACATGCGCACTAAGTAATATTTCATGTGGTATGCTTATATGCGGCTGGAGGGAATGACGTCTCAGCTAGTGGTCGCACACATGGAACAAGATGAATAAGGAGGCCACTGGAGATGATGGAGAAGGAAGGGAGAGTAATTTGTAAGAGGCCCTTAGTGGTGATGTGTCTGTAACTGTATTGCATTAATAAAACACCAAACATATATTTCTAAACATTTTTATGTTAAATATTTTAAAATAATGTTATTCGTTCCTTTAAAAATTATTATTTTTATTTCAATACTAAGTTCCCGTATGAGGATAAGAAATTAAAAACCAGTTATTGTTTCAAAATGTTAGAAAAATTTTTCTTGATCATTCGAATAAAGATTTTCGAGTTCAGCTTTATCAGTGTCAAGATCCACCAAAGTTCAAGGTCACACATAAATAGGCTGAAGTATAAAAGGAAAAACGAATCATAGAAAATATTTTCTATATCAAATCCATGTTCACAATCCCGAATACTATGTCATAAATCATCTCATGCTAGAAGTATATATTGCGAGCATCAGATATGTCAAATCATAACATCTTTTGTGAGCCATTTTGTAAGATAATACCACATGAAAAATAAATATTTTGTGCCATATTTCGGGAAACAATAAAATGATATCTGCCAAATTTGGTAGTCAAATAAACTACATTAGATCATGTAAACTGAGATATTTTAGTAAGTCAGACACTTATTTTTAAAATGGTGGTAATATAAAAATGTTAATATTACTTTTATATATAATAATGTGACAAATTTTAACATAACTTTGTATAGTGGCCGTATCTATTACAGCCATACAATCCGTCTGCCCTTAGCCTCTTTTGTCTAGCTATTTGTAAGATAGCGCAACACAAACGAGCCGAGTATTGTCATATCTCGGGAAACAATCAACCGATTCCTACTAAATTGGGCAAAACAAATAATGTTTCAGTATCCCCTATAAACTGGCATGTTCTAAGTGATTCTGGCACTTGTTTTAAGATAGCGGGAGTGTAAATATTTTTTTTTGCATGTTATCTCTACAGAAAACGAAACCAATTTCTACTTAACTTTGTGTGATGGCGAGATATGTTACAACAATGAAATTTATCTACACAGGACTTCTTTTGTCTGCAATTTTATCATATAATGCCACATAACTATATTAAATCTACGAAACAATGTAAATCATTTCAAATTATCTTTGTATGCTGGCAGTACCTACGCAAACATCAAATTAGCTAAGCGTAATACATTTACTCGTTCGTCGGCCATTTTGGCAGATAGCATCACATGACTACTAAGGTTTTCTGTCCTAATTAGGGGTAAAAAAACTAACTGATACCCCCCGAATCCAGGCGATAATTTATTATTTTGAATTCAATATAAATTTACAAGCCTTAAGGAGGTAATCGCGTGTTTTTAAAGCAACAGTCTTGTGAATATTTTCGTTTAGAATGCCATATGTCCCAAACAATTTCAACCGAACTTCATTTGTAACAGTATCTATGATTGCCACCGAATGTGCCAATACCAAACAGTTTTCTCCTATATTAATAAACATAGCACTACATGAGAAAATTCATCTTTATCCCATAGCTAGGGTACAAATCAACAAATTCCCACTAAATGTTTGACATAAGTAGTATTGCAGTAGGACATGTAAACTTACATAGTTTAAGTGGGCCATAATTTTCTCGAAATGGCTTCAGTATAAATTATTTCAGTTTACCACATCTGTACAATAAATTGATAAAATTCAAAACAATCTTTGCATGCTGGCTTACTTAATAGAAGAATCAGATATGCCTATACAGAACGATAGCGCCAAAATGATAAAACAAAGCATTTATGTAATATCTCGGAACCAGTCAACAGTCAACCCATTTCCTCCCTCTTCACACATGTGGGCTGTGTTGACTTGCATTATTTATGTTACTCATGCACATGTTTTCAATATGATATCCCTGTAAATATTTGTGGTTGGTAAACCCACACTACCAAAGCTTTAGACTGAATATTACTGAAGCTGATGCTATGAGTCCTACATCTCAGTTTACGGTACGAGGGTTTTGGGTTCGAGTCCTGGATAAGGCACGTGGGTATTTGTATTTGTTTCTCTGGTATTGTATTTCTCTCTGGTCCCATCTCTCATGATATCGCTGTCAGTGAAACAACCATTTACCATTTAAAAACGGCATCAATATTATTTTCATTCATGTGGCGGAAATTGGGGTCTTTGGATATATCCGTAACATCTTCTTATGGAATGTAGTACCCACATGAAGAGACCACGATTGGCACACGAAGCATAGCTGACGGAGAAGAATAACGGAACTAAACGAGGGAGGAAACGACAACAGTCTGAAAAACACCACCATCCACGTTACCAAAATGCGAGAAACCAGAGGGACTACCGACTCCTCCCCCCTCCCCCGGAGGGGTTGGAGGGGTTGGAGCACACCGGAGGGAGTCCAGCTCGTCAACTAGGAACCTAGGACCTCGCTTGTAGACAATCTGTACTTCGGAAATAAATTGGCTTCGTTAGTTTTCCAGGTGACAGTCAGTGCGTTAAGAGCTTTTGTTTTACATTTCAATAAATAATTTAATTTTTTCTCAATATCCTACACATATTTATTTGCCGCCAAAATTTGGGAACGCTCAGCGTTATGACAACACAATATCATCTTTGTTGGGCCTTCCTTGGGCAAGAGCTTTTACTGGTGTTGCAGTCAAGCTGTTCATATTTTAACCCGTTTGCTGAATTTGCGAAATTCCAGAACTAAACATTTTAGTTCATTGTAGAAACTCTGTGCCGCTCATCACCTAAGCCTAAGAGTACACGCCCGTCGGCTCAGCGTTTTAGAATTTTCATCTTTGATTCATCTTTCAAAAGTGAAGTCTTGTGCATTTGGTCATACTGTCAACATACCCATTCCTCTTCTCTCTTGTGAATTTGGTCATACTGTCAACATACCCATTCCTCTTCTCTCTTGTGCATTTGGTCATACTGTAAAAACATACCCATTCCTCCGCCCTCTTGTGCATATGGTCATACTGTCAACATACCCATTCCTCTTCTCTTTTGTGCATTTGGTCATACTGTCAACATACCAATTCTCCTTCTCTCTTGTGCATTTGGTCATACTGTCAAATATAAATTCCTCTTCTCTCTTGTGCATTTGGTCATACTGTCAACATACCCATTCCTCTTCTCTCTTGTCCATTTGGTCATACTGTCAACATACCCATTCCTCTTCTCTCTTGTGCATTTGGTCATACTGCCAACATACCCATTCCTCTTCTCTCTTGTGCATTTGGTCATACTGTCAACATACCCATTCCTCTTCTCTCTTGTGAGCGCTTAGCGGTGACTGTGTGTTACATGCGCAGAGATACGATATGTAGTTCAAATACGGTACAATAGCACGGCAGTCTTGCAGTACATACGGAACAGGGGACAGTTACGCAATAGTAAAGTATGCGCAAATAAGCTGAACAACTGTTACATTATTTAAGCACTAAATCCCAGTGGTTTACAATCATCTCATGGATAGAAACTTGTGTTTTGTTATAATTCATGTGATACTGCGGTGATGCAGTGGAACATACAAAAAAAAACTTTAACAAAATGTAAACGGCGTATTGTCAAATGCGGTTTCCGACACATTGTGGGTTTTGTAGTTTTCATTCCTGTATTCATTGTTTTTTCTATACAGGATGTTGCTAAATTACATGTCAATACTTTGGGGAACATCCATCTCATCTGGAGGATGAAAAAATGTTATATGAACATAGGTCCGAAAACGCTTCGTTTCTTTACTACAGCTCATAATACATAACGTAGAGTGTATGACCCGCGGGCTGGATCATGTGACTGTGGAATACTTTCACAGCTGCTATTGGCAGCCCCATTCCAGCCTCCGAGGAGCCCTGATTTGAATCTACTAGACTTTTATGTGTGGGGACACTTGAAGGCACTTATGTATGTAACCAGAGTGGATGATATGTACACCTTTCGTAACCGTATTGTGACGGCTGCGAAACTATCAGGAATACTCCAGGGAGTCATCAATGCATCAGGGAGTCCATGCAATGGCGGGTTGATGCATGTTCCTGCTGATGGTGAGCATTTTGAACATTTCCTTTAGTGCCGACGATCGGCATTCTCAGACGTGTTCCTGCTCTGTACGGTTCCTGCTCTTCTTGGTATAGAGTCGTAGTGTGAGGTGTCGTGTATAATCCAAACGAATGCTGGAATGGCATTCCTCAGTAACATGATCCAGCCCGCGGTCCATACAATGTAACTTACGTATTCACATGCAATTTTGCAACATTCTATATATATCAGCCATATTTCTGCCTCCTCCAGTGGATTGGTGGTTATTTTGACAGTTTTTAAAATGTGACTTATTTCCTGTTTCATTTTGGTATGCATCCTTCTATAGCCTGTAATACAGTGACTACCGCAGGCTTCGCGTCTAGTTTCGATGCGTTTATTGAGGCACTCTGTCAAGTTGTTACAAGTGTAAAACAATTATGACAAATCTTATTCAAATTATTTATGCATAGGTGTAACAAAATGCAGTTTCCAATGGCCGCCAAACGAATGACTTCAATTTTAATTAAACCTTGCGATATAAACGGTTTTCCTTATTTCTCTGCCAGTTTCACTGTAAGTTAAATTGCACATAGTTTCATGTATGGACATGTTTTAAAATTTTTGTTTAAAAAATGCTGAGTTTTGCAGCGTGGGACTAAATTTACAAATTATGACCGCTAATGAAAACCAAAAACTGACTCTTCGTTTCATTAACTCGTAGAACGAATACGAGGTGTGCATTTCAGTTGTGCGGTAACCAATAACATTTCCAATAGCGAGTAGCTTTACTCGCGTCACAATATTGTCAAAACCACATAGCACATTGTCTATTGAAATAAGTTCTTTGATATGTTTATACCATACGTTTGACTACGGTGTAGAGGAAATATGATGTATTCGAATTGCAAGAGTTATAATTTATTTCGTAATGAGATTGGTTTAATTTCAAAATCAAGTGTAAACGAACAGAACATTTTTGTATGAAAGCGTGATTTTTAATGTTCGTTTGCCAACTTTTGGGCCAGTGTAGGGCATACGCGTAAGACAAAACACGGTTTATTTAGTTTCTAGAGTGTGGTTTATTGAGTTTCTAGTGTGTGGTTTATTCCGTTTCTAGTGTGTGGTTTATTTAGTTTCTGGTGTGTGGTTTAGCTGGTCGCGAAAATTAAGAGCTTACAACTTCTCTCTGTTCCGACGGTAAAGAGCACAATTTTGGAAGCTCTGCTCAAGAACCACTGTACTCCTCAGTTTGTATCCTTCGCCAAACTCTATGCAAAACTAAAAGTGCTTCTAATACCGGTTGGAAAGGCAGTATTAGAAGTTTACTAAAAGGAAAATTTCCCCTACTAAGTAACCGCTAGTGTGGGCAAGGTACCATAATTTCTCAAATTTCGACGTAAAAACACAGGATAATTGCAACAATAATAAATAAAATATAAAACAAATTCGTAGTAACTGATAGAAATTTTCTCTTTATAATTCGCATAGCTTTATATTTTAACCAAACACTACCTTTTGGAACAATGCACACCTAGTGGTCGGAATTTTCCTTATGCTAAATTCTCCCATAAGAAATCACGTTTTATTCCTAACCTGCAGTAGAAATAATCTTCGTAAAACACTTAATGGCGAAACTTACGTTGCTACGGGCCTTATTACTTTCCCTATGCGCCAGCCGAGAGAAAACATGTAACCTATAGAAACCGAAATGTATTATTTATGTGCCAGTTCGTACTGCAATGTTTGTAATGCAAAAGATAACAAAACATTTTGCCATAAATTAAAACACATCACTCGCCACACAACGTAAAGTCTTAGAAATATTTGACGTAATTCGCTACCAACATAACTGGGATCCTGAACGTCAATGTGTACGGTAGCATATATGCAGTTAAGGTGACCGCCTGGTTGAAGGAATTTTGCACGTCCGAGGCCTAAATGTGTGGGAGCGCTAGGGGCTACCGAGACATGCGCATCAACTCGCTCATCGCCTCTACGCACAAAGCACTGAACTGGCGTGCAGTCTTGCCGTCAATAATGCGCCTCTATTAGACTTTCATTTTATGACGTCATAATACGATTAATGGCTTGATGCATGTCCCTACACCTTTTAATGTTGCGGAATATTCATACCTAAAAATTCCCGTGAAAACACCCGTCTGAGCCATTTTCACTGTCACAAAATTATCCTTTAGAGAGAAATTTAGGAACTGATAAACGTATACAGACGCGTAACGTATCTTAAGTGCTATTCGTAAATAGTCCTCACTCAGACTCGTTGGACTGTTTTCAATAAAACGTCTTCCGCTGGAGCTCTGCACACCGTTCGACGGCCTACCAAGGCGGCCACCTTAAAGGGGAAGTGATAGTTTTTTTTCCACTAAATGCTCACTTCACCACGAACAGCGTACACGACAACGGCCGGAACAGCATGCAGCTGTGCCTGTAACTGTCTGCGCAGGAGAGCCGTTGAAAATTGCTGACCAGCCCCGAGGGGGAACCACTCATTGAACCAATCAATGTTAGTTGCAGGGAGTGCCCTCTGTCCACTCGTCTATTGACGCTGGAACTGTGGCGACGCCGTCTGCCCGTCCTGCGTCGATAACACGAATAATTCCGTCCTGGCGCCACTTTTCAGTGCGCTGGACGCCCGCGACTCAGGAAAAAAACAAATGACGCAGAGAGAGCCGACCACGGAAATGTCAATAACTCCATGTGGACATTCCAGTTTTTTTCTAGCACATCTTCAGTTTCAAAAACAAAATTAATTTGGTGATTTTTAAATAAACACAGGATGATCCGCCTAACGTGGACACCGCCAACATTTTCGAAACGGTCGCAGATCACAAAACACGGTTTACGATAAATTAAATAACGTACGGGGGCAAACAATTTGTCACGAAGTAACTATACGTAATACGTGTATGGACAGAAATAATTAAACCACATATGATTTTCCCCTGGATACATACATTTATTTCAAAGGCGTCTGAAAGTACGTGCAAAGAAGAATTCTGTGATATAGCATATGCAATGGAAAGTGACCCAGAAACGTCAAGAAATAATGTCCAAATATGATTCAAGTTGGGTGGATCGATAGCATGGCACAGAGGGCCTGTACTAACAGCTGTAAACAAATTCTTCGTATCGTTAGCCGTGAGATGGGCGTCCGATTGGGATACCTTTTGCCATACATTTTGGACGGATTGCTTGGTATTTCTGCCACACCCACCGTAAATAAGTAATAGAGCATCCAGTATTTCCTCATTCATAAACTTCAGTGAGTACGTACAGCCACACACTTCAAAACCACTTACCATAACAAATCACGTAGACTGGTGCTGCGCTGCTGTAAGGCAGCAGTCCCGCCAGGATCTCTCACTACGCGTGTTGCTTGCTTATAGCTGTGAACACAGACATTGAGTAAATATACACACTAGAGTGGCAATGGTATACGAAAAAGTTGGACGAGTTTTATGTGTTACTTCCGCGAATGATCCAGAGGAGCGCTAGAGTTCTCGAAGACGTCATCCGCACAGTGTTGCCAGTTCCGCAGCCGGTAACAGTATGTCATAACCGTGGCCTCGGCTCACCCACGTGTTCGTTATAATTCTACCAGAGGCGAGCCTGTCACACGCGAGTTACCAGAATTCGTTGCAGCTGTGAATACCCAACTCTTGATTTACTAGTGGTGGCCGTGGCATGTGTTTCGTTTATGTCGTAGAATTTTTTGTTTCCTGAAATTTGCAGCAATATCAACTAATATTTGGTTTTATTTACCTCTGCGAAAATTAATTATCATAAATATACAACGGTCATTGTTTTTAATTAAAATAAATTATTTTTTTTATGGTTTACATTGTGCAGTCGAGAGAAATATATGTTAGACGCACGATGGTCTACAAATGAACGCAATGTTTATAGTTTGCGGTTGTGATCTGCTACAAAGGTGACTGTTCGTAAAAATAATCAGTACGTTCAATGTGTAGATTAAAGTGTGTTTAAGACTGTGTCCGAACGTAGGAATGTACTTGTGTATATAAGAATACTACACTCGGCTCGATATGTGATACATTCCGATAGGCATACTTATTGCATCCCTTCCAGCAACTAGTTACACTGAGAATAATATTTTTGTGGCGGCCACAAAATTATTTTGTTAGTATTCACCCTGCCAAATATTTTGTGGTGTACACAATACATTTTTTAGCTGGCACAAAATTAGTTTTTAGTGTCCACTAAACTTTTGTGGGCACTAAAAACTTATTTTGCCGCAGCTACAAAAATTTTTGTGAACACTACAAACAATTTGGCACGGTGAACACCAACAAAAAATTTTATGACCGCAACAAAATATTTTTTCTGTGTAGCTAATATATATATATATATATATATATATGAGTCAGTAAACACAGTTATAGATAATGTATCATTAAAACTGGTAACTACTAGAGGTACATTTCTTTTTAACACTAATATTGGTATGAATAAAAATTAAATGTCAGATTGTGATATAACATTTTCCCTCACCCGTGCCGTTTACTGTTCTGCATATTAGTTATAAATTCAATTCCACGCCCGGTTTATAACAAACAAAGAAAAAAACTGGTTATGTTTATCCCGGCTCTTCCAGATAATGAAACGTTAAAGAGTATATATTGTTGAGAACTTTGTTCAGTGGCGTTTCTCGAAAGTTAATACCTCCATTCCACCCTTTATAAAAATAAATATTAGGAATATCAGTTATGAACTGCATATATATCGCTTTTCAAAATAGTGGCTTATGGGCTGTAAGGGTGCGAGACGTTCAATCATCGTTTCCCCGTGTACATGCGTATGTCATTTCCAGAGACATGTGAAACATTTACGTACGTAGATGAATACGAACGCTGCATGAACGTACATCCATTAAGGAAAAGACATTATGTGAATTGCGGGAAAAGGACATTAATGATCACGTATAGGGGTCAACTCTAACAAAAGTTTGTTTTAAAGCGATAATACAACTGTCGTGTCTGTATGATCCAAGTTTACAATAATGATGTGGATTAGTGGATATTGTCTGAAGAGTTGACAGCTGTGTGTGTTTACATGTGCAGGAGTGTAACAAAGCACACAATTATATATTGTACAATGAAACCTCGGACTTATAATAGTGCGAAACACGTTGACACTGAAGTGTTTATTAGTAGTGTTAACACTAACGAACGGATGAAAACTAGACACAACAAAGACAGTCGCAATATTCAACTTCAGACTAGGCACATTACAAAATATAACTATTTCTACACTAAACATCGGTTGAATGAAATGAGTCAGTGCCAATTACTAATAGACAAGCTAAGGCTGTGTCCGAAAGAACAAATTCGTTATTTTGTAATTTGTCATTTCGTAGGTTTCAATCCGGACGTTGTCGAGAATCACTTGTCCAGCACTCGTGGCAAAAAATTCTTACATTAACAGTAATATTTGATTTATATAAATGAAATGCTTAAAATGGACGATATATTTCTACAATCATCACTGAACTGCTGCGAATATATTAATGAACCAGAAAATAACATAATATCCAATAACGACTTTAAAATTAAACATGTGTTGCAAAATGTATAATTATAGCGATAACCTGGCATCGCTACCCCGCCTAAGGTCGTGCGGGGTATAGCTGGTGGTCGAGCACAGTTATTCTAAAAACATGCCCCAGTTAGCCCAGATATAAAAGCTTTCCCGCATGGCGGTGTCCCGCCCCCTCCCCAAGATGGCACCGTGACTCTACGAAGTGTGGTAGTGAGTGAGATTTACCGAAGACGAACGCAGCAGACGACCCTAGGCCCAGAGGAGCTCCGAGGCCAACCAGATCTATAGACTTTGGGTGAGCATAAACGCGTTTGCAGTAGGGAGCCATTCTCGTAACAAGCCATTGTCCCTTTCCACCTTGTATTAGTAATTGCGACAAGGTTAGGGAATTAACTGCGACAATATTGTGAATTTTATATGACTTCTGTTTCTGTACCCTTAACTAACGTAATTGTATTCTATTGTTCATTAAGCATAAATGTATTGTGTTCTATACTTGAAGGTTGTAATATTAAAATGTATTTTTATAATCTGTCTATCTTATTTAGTTGCCGTCATGAGCACCCCTTCGTGACACCCCTTACCGCCTCTTACGGTAACGCAGTGTTTGATGTTGGTTCAAGTAGAGAGTAAGGGCAAGTGGTACACTAATGGAGGCGCCGGGTCTTATTCTCATCTCTTTGCAGCCAAGGTTCACCTGTTCCCAGGTCACATCATAATCGTTTCATTGCATATCCTAACTAATATTTTCCACAGGTGTAATACCATTGAGAATAAGCCACCTTTCTTGCCCACCCATTCCCCTCAGAATGATTATTTACGTAGTTATAGTATTGCCAATTTTACCACTCTTAATGCATGCAGAATAACTTTTTCTTCATTTGCTTAAACAACTCCCTTGTGCTGTGTGCTACCGGAGTGTGTTCTCTTCTTCCTTCTTGTAGCTTGTTTAATTTTAAGTTTACACCAAGTGCGCTGCACCATATACACGAGCATACATTTTCAACACCCAGTTTACACAGTGCATGGAAAGGTGCAGTCAGAAAAAAGCATCTAGAGTTTTGCAATTTCTTAAAACAGTTTTGATTGACATGAAGGATTTTGAAAATGATTTCGATGAAAGAGACAGACAACACGCCCTTCAAAACACTACCGAAACACCTACTACTAGTCAAATCCAAAACGACGTGGTAGACACATCATTTCCTAGCTCCGGCCACCACTACCCCCTTGACACACCTCCCCCTCACAGTCCATTTCTAACTCACCATCACAATCACCTGCATCCCTCACTGAATGCTTTGGATTTCCCCTTTACAAGGAAATTGGCATTGCTCCCCTCCCTACACGTTCGTTTCCACCCCAACCCACCACACACACATACATTAATTTCGGGCACAATCAAACACAAAACATCATGGCCAAGATCCCACCTCCCATTAATGTAATTTTCACACAACCAGAGAAACCCCCATATTTTTCGGGGAAAACGGGGGGAAATATTCAAGAATTGTTGCAACCCTATGAAGTAGTCGCCGACATTAATGGCTGGACAGACGTCGACAAATATAAACATAATTGTTTTTCTCTGCACGACATCGCCAAGCACACCCTGGAAAACCTGACCAACCACCGCGTCCAACCTATCACGTGAACAGAAATAAAAAACAGGTCTATGAAATGTATTTACAAGTGCCGCCGAGACAGAACGTGTCAAACATTTTAATTATTCCAAAAAACAAGCATTGAACGAGGACACACTCCGCCATATACAGACACTGTAATAGTACAGGGCACATTATAACCCCCACATGACGGACTCCTATTTCATTAATGTCATTTGGAAAACTATTCTCCCCCCCCCCCCCCCAATTGTGGACAAGCTCATTGGACTTCCAAATGACATGCTCGAACAAATGCGCGAAAACATTCGCAGGATAGAACTTGGCATTTTCAATTACCAACAGAATGTTACACAAACCCCCGCACACCCACATTCCGTGCGCCTTTAGGCGGAAATTACTAAACTAAAACAGGAGCTTGCACAACTTTCGCTCCGCCAACGTGACTCACCCTACCCACATCAGTTCACTCAGCGACATAACTACCCAAGCTTTAGCGTTCCACAACCTCGAACAGGGTACAATTCCTCCTACCCTAGCCGTACACAGTTCTACACCTACCAACCCGTTCCAAATTTCCCAACCAAGAACATAGGATATCGTGAATTTCGTTAACCGCCACACTCTTTTGGTAATCATCGTGGCGGAGTCAATCACACACATAGTTTTCCCCAGCACCACGACAACACCGCTTAATTTCCCCACAATACTGCCAGCACAGCTCACTACAACAGGGTACCTGCTCCCACACCTCCGTCACGTGCATACCACAGAACACAAGTACCCTGCTATCAGTCAAAAAACTTCCCCATGAGGAAGTAAAACACGCCACCCCGACGACGAAAGCGTCCATGTTAGGGCCGCGTGTAATGCAATTTTTAGCAAAGTGGTGCCCAGCAGATCGTATGCAGAAATTGCGAGGTTTAATCTCACAGGGGTAAAATTGCAGCCAAGCTCTAGTTTGTCGCCTATCATTTTACCCAGCCGTGTTGTTGACCGTAACCCAGCACAAGAACGCCACTCTCGGATCCATTTTGCCAAACCCCGTGAACCACATTGTTCTGCCAGGTTGAGTAAAGTCCCTGTCCTGTAACCACTAAGTAAACAACTCTCCATTCCGCCTTCTGTAAAGCGGTCACACAATATGCTGACACATCGAACAGCGTATCAGAAGCCCGCCCTCAGCTACTCTCGCAAGTGCAGCATTTATCCCCCCGCACAATTCAGGTCGCAGTTGCCACACCTTCAGAGCCCCCTTACGCGAGAATGCAACGTTGCTACATCGCAGCGATTCATAGCTGTGCAATGGGCAATTCACGGTCCACATAGCCTAACTAGCGATACCTGCGCGTTGTGCCTCTACATATGACATAAAAGTCATCAAACCAAATAATTTTTATTTTTCGATGGACGTCGGTGACCGTTTTCGCCGATTTAAAAATAAATTTGGGCTGTCCTGGGTCGTACCACGCCCACGTGGTGCGGCGCTATCTCCGCCCATATCACCATAGCGACCTTGTTTTTTGTTCTTTTGTTGCAACAGCTAGACTCTACCCGGAGCCGGCCTACCATACCCACACAGGCTTATACTATGTCACGGCGGTGCCTGACGTAGTATATGAGACAAGCATTCCGCTGGTATACAAACTCCAGCTGCAGTTTCTGTCCCCGCCTGAAGTTCTGGACCAATTCCTCCAAATTGCTTGTGCCGACCACAACAAGAAGACGTGTAAAAATGACAAAATTTTGTACGATTACATGTAGAGAATAGAAGCGGAGTACTGAGAGATTGCCACACCTACATCATTACCACTTTCCATGTAAAGCGCGGCATTCAAGTCATAGGAGAGGTGTGTAGTTGGTGCTGCAACTTATTAACGAACAAGCACCTTCACGCTCTCCTACAAAACGACTTAAGCCTTGACCAGCAAATCCGAGAACTCCCAGTCAAAATTTACAATACACACGCGTTGAATGTTTCTTTCAATATTGTTAATGATATCACCCACAAAGTAGAAAGCAAAATCAACTCCCTATCCGAGGTTATAAATGGCATAACTACTGTATTTAAGTCCCAACAAACTGTATTTAGTACGGCTCGCTCTTTCGAAACACAAGTCCATTCAACTGTGACAAGTGTTTTACACCTTATGAACAACCTCATCATCGAACATTCCATTGAATCATTCATCCACTCATGCCAACTACATCAACTGCCTCTTGCAGTAGTAAACAAAACTCAACTCACTCACATCCTCACGTCCTTGCTGGAACAGCTCCGCAAAATTAATCTTACGCTCAGGAACAATCAAGGAACTATATAAGTCATATTCTCTTGAATTCACTGAGTGCTCGTTTTCAGAGCAGCAGTTAGTAATTAAATTGCAAGTGCCTATAATCGATGTTCATTCTCAATGGCATGTTTATCACGCCAAGTCTGTCCCGTATCAATTCAACAATCATTCCTGCACACTCCAACTGCCATCTCCTCTCATCGCAATCGACCACAAAAAAGAATCTGTTAAGGAAAATTCACCACCCACTCACCCCTCCCAGGATGTTGTATTCCTCCCACCCGATGCTCTCATTGGCGACAATGCCAAATGTATCACCTCAGCCATTTTGTTTATTGACGTCACATCATTGTTCACCTCATGCAAGTACCACTGCACGCCTACCGTACCTTCTCTGTCACCAATATTTTCCCTTACTGGTTTTTTTAGCCAACCACTCTCTCAATACCACGCTGTTATTTACTAACTCATCTTTTGACAAAATCATACACACCCGCCCCTTAACAGCTGTTGAGCTCCATGTCCCGTGTGGTTGCAAGGTCACCACATCCTCCGGCATCATCACTCATGACACACATCTGTTTGATATGCGGGCTCCCATCGTCACCCTCCATCAAACGGCCATTCCGGTACATTGGCTATCTGAGCAGTCTTTCCACATTCCCCAACTGTCCCTACCAGAGGGCATTAATTTCTACAACATACCGGCTGCTCTGATTACTGATTGGCATCTCAACCATACCGACTTCCCTATTTTGCAAGGTGCTGTTCCCAGCCCTACAAGTGGGTGGCTTTTTAACTCCCCTAGCCTATTTTCCCTTGTCGACCATGCTCATTCTGACTACTTCACTCTCGCCACATTGTTTTTCCTGCTATGCATTGGGACCGCTATTTACATTGAGTTAATAAAAATATATACCCTCCTTATACGCCTTACTGCACCACACTGAGTTGTTTAACACAAGATCACCCCCTCGGTACACTATCGCCGGAATACTCCTCTGTACCCAATTTTTTATTTTATCACATTTTACCTGCGTTATATATCGTATTCACTTCCGTACTCATGTACCTTTTACTGCAATCAATTATCTTTCGTTTCCCACCTTCATGTTGTCCTAGCTTCCTTCTACAGTATTACATTTTTTTTTGCCGATGCCTTCACGTAATTACAACTTACACCCAAAGGTCTGTGCCTAAGGATTTAATTTTCTGAGTTAATTTTGCATGCATTGTAGCAGGCTCACTTAACTTAACTATGTATTGCTGTGCAAAAGACCTACGATTGAGATGTATTTTATTTTATTTTACTTGGTTGACATACAATTTTGCCTTGTGTGTACTGGTTGTTCAATTTTTTTCTCAACGATTTTCAGATTGTTTTCACCTCCTGCCTACGGCATTTCAACGTCACCATATAATTAAGAAATGTTACCTGATAGGGAGTGATTCCATTCAGATTAATTTTTACATCTTTCTCTATCTCAAACAGGCTATGTTGTCCCATTCGTGTCTGCGTTTATTAATGTGTATTGTCATTACGTTCACTCCCCTCTGCATGGCCTTTTAATGTGTAGATGAGTCAATTGATTATATTTTACTTTTATATGAGTCTCATATTGACCAGCAGATTCTCAGTCATAATTCAAGTCGTTTTGTGCATTCAGGTGTTATGCCTCCTGGAATTGTGGGTAATAGTACAGTTATTGAGCTTAGGCCCACAGTTTTGATTATTGCGAAACTTAAACTACATGTATACCTTGCACATTATGAATTACTATGATAACATATTTGAGTTATTGCAGTTCACGCTGCTTTTACAATTTTACGAGAATTCAGTATATATATATATATATATGTCATAATTTATGGTCAGAATGAGGTAACCCCTCCTATTTGCTGTATGATTTTATTACTTCACCTTTGACTAGCACGAAGAAGTCGAGTATTGTCCTTTACATGAGACTAATTTCAAGTTCCTATAACCTTACCTTAGTGTCTATACTATATATATATATATGTGTGTGTGTGTGTGTGTGTGTGTGTGTGTATTTGCGAGTTAAGATAGTATTCTAGTAGTAGGAAATAGTATGTTAGGGCATTAGGGCGTGGGGCGTCCGAGCCGGAGCCGGGGAAACCACAATCTTGTTACATCACCGAAAACCAAATTGGATGTCTTTGACCATAACCTTTCACCAGTGACCTTGATCTTGACCCCAAGGACCTTTGACCTCAATTAACACTAAAAAACATTTTGAAAATTCAAAAAATTGCAAAAGATTCTATACAATACAAAAAAAAAAATCCTACACTAAGTAATATAAAAAATATTTACAATTATAAAAAATTGTTTTAAAAAATATGAAAAGGGTCCTCAGAAATAACCCATTATTTCCAGAAATGCTGACATGTATCAGCAACCTAAGTGCTAGGGATCACTGACCCAGGGTCAGACAGGTAACCGGTATCAGTACCTTTGACATTTGACTTTGACATTTGACCTCGAAAATGAAAACAGCCACAAAGTATAAAGAATTCACAAAAAATACCAAAAAGCACGAAAAATTTTAAAAAAAATTACAAAAAATTACAATTAAAAATTAGTTATTGAAATTATTAAAATATCATTAGATTTTTATAAAACTTACATTTCCGAAAGTACTCCAGCACAATGCACAGCAGACGACTGACTCCCTCGCACACACTCCCTTCACCAATTCTAATTCCTTCATGTAGATTTTTTCGTTCGTCATTTGTTTACATGCTACTGTAGGCAGGCATCTTTGTTTATATGTTACTGGAGGCCGCCATATTGGTTTTTCATTCGTTATTTGTTTAAATGCTACTGGTGACAGCCATCATTGTTTATATGTTACTGGAGACCACCATATTTGTTTTTAGTTTGTCATTTGTTTATACATTACTGAAGACCACCATCTCGGTAGGCGACTGCCACCTTGATAGGTGACGGCCATTGTAATTTTCCATCCTATGTTCAAAAATTACTTTTTTTTCGAATAAATGGTATAGCTACATGCATGATGCATGACATACTACATGTTTAATTTATTAAATACTTTAAATACATATTGTTGTTAGTAAAAACATAAAGACCAACAGGAGGATACGACACACAAATGTTAAGAAAACAAATAATTTTATTATAACAATTTATTATTTTTTTGTAAATATATTTTCACAAGAAAGTAGTTCATCACATCATCAGATATTACCGTGATCCTTAAGTGCTCTTATGATCGAAACCACCTCTTTCATGGCCGAGTAATCCACATATTGTTGCCTATCAAGCAAATATTTAAGTCTGTTTATAAGTTTGTTGTGATCTTCGGTAAACATATCGTCAGTATACTCGATGTCTTCTGCCTTCTTCACATCACTTGTCGAAGGAAACTAGTTGGGGACATGTGAAGGACCATCGAGGGAATAATCATCGTCTTAAACACTATCTCTGGTCGTCATAGACACCATCAATGCTGTCTGTATGATCGGCTACACTCCCTGCTGCATCTCAATATCAAGTTTACTTTTTTGTGTAGCAAGAGTTATATGTTCATCAGTATTTAGAGCTGACGACTTCACACGAACATCTTGCAAGTGTATATTCCGCACAAACCGACAGTATTGCACTCATTCCGTCTTCAGCATTAACTATGACGTTATAATCGTCTGCAGAAACGGTACCCATCGATGTAGCAGGAGGTTTTGATGGCATCACTTGCTGGTTACCAGTAGACGAACCCTCTCGACAGACAGCGAAGAACTGATCGAACACACGTCTGTACCTTTCCCTATGTAGCAGACAGTCCTTACCGGTTATCAAAAACCCATATTTATTTTTCCTGCACAAGGCACATATATTTCTGAAATCTGATAGAGTCATGTCCGTATTCACATGATCATCGTAAACGTGGCGTAAATTAGTATCGTCCATGCGAAACAGCACCAACATGTTTGCATTGTCGTGAAGCATCTGTTTGGGTATTCGCAAATAAGTCTGACCGAGGTACACAGTCCACATTCACGTGTCGACCCATGATAAAGTATTCTTCAATACAAGTTTGTTTCTCGCAGGCGATGTTGTCAAAGACAAATATCGAGTTTCGCATTTCTTCGTTCTGAGGTACGACGGCTTCGTTATCACTGTCTGGGAAATAACCCATGGCTTCCACGGCCTTCAGTACTCGTACCAATGGCTTTCTACTTCGGTTGCTGGAACGATTTTGAATAAACGTACACGTTCTCGAACCGAAGGCCACTTGGTTCTTCCAGCAGGCTCAGTAGGATGCACGTCTTGCCGCAACTCGATGGACCCGCGATGATGCACCTCACTGTATTCGGAAATAGGCTTCCATGACGCGATTTGTGGGAGATAACTTCATCATCAGCATGAATGCGTAGGGTTAAAGTAAAATCTTGCATGATAATACGTATGTTACCACTACTATCTTGCAGTGAGTGCGATGCTGATTGTGGTGCTTATTGTGAATGTTGTGCTGATTGTGATTGTGGTTCTGATTGTGATTGCAGTGCTGATTGCATTACTGATTGCGGTGCTGATTGTGGTGCTGATTGTGGTGCTTATTGTGGTGCTCATTGTGGCGGTTATTGTGGTGCTGATTGCGGTGCTGATTTTAGTTTCAGAGAACCAGTCCTACAAATTTTAGAATGTCTCTTCAAAATATCATTCCGTGTAAACTGTCTCTGGCAGAAATGGCACTGAAATGACATTCTTGTAGTTTTCATCCTGCAGGTCATTTTTTCATGTCGACGCACGCTGCGCAGAGCTGTAAATGCTTTACCGCGGAAGCGATAAAGCATATGCATCATTGACATTTTTACATCTGTATTGTTACAAGTCTGGAATGATACTGAAATGAAAATATATAAAAGGATCGTATTTATTCCTTTCTCGCCTTCTCATGCCAGCATACATTTTGAACATAGACGAAAACTATATTGCAAAATTGTCACTAGCGATGAGCCTGCTGGAAGAACCAATTGGCCTTCGGTTCGAGAACGTGTACGTTTATTCAAAATCGTTCCAGCAACCGAAGTAGAAAGCCATTGGTACGAGTACTGAAGGCCGTGGAAGCCATGGGTTATTTCCCAGACAGTGATAACGAAGCCGTCGTACCTCAGAACGAAGAAATGCGAAACTCGATATTTGTCTTTGACAACATCGCCTGCGAGAAACAAACTTGTATTGAAGAATACTTTATCATGGGTCGACACGCGAATGTGGACTGTGTACCTCGGTCAGACTTATTTGCGAATAACCAAACAGATGCTTCACGACAATGCAAACATGTTGGTGCTGTTTCGCATGGACGATACTAATTTACGCCACGCTTACGATGATCATGTGAATACGGACATGACTCTATCAGATTTCAGAAATATATGTGCCTTGTGCAGAAAAAATAAATATGGGTTTTTGGTAATCGGTAAGGACTGTCTGCTACATAGGGAAAGGTACAGACGTGTGTTCGATCAGTTCTTCGCTGTCTGTCGAGAGGGTTCGTCTACTGGTAACCAGCAAGTGATGCCATCAAAACCTCCTGCTACATCGATGGGTACCGTTTCTGCAGACGATTATAACGTCATAGTTAATGCTGAAGACGGAATGAGTGCAATACTGTCGGTTTGTGCGGAATATACACTTGCAAGATGTTCGTGTGAAGTCGTCAGCTCTAAATACTGATGAACATATAACTCTTGCTACACAAAAAAGTAAACTTGATATTGAGATGCAGCAGGGAGTGTAGCCGATCATACAGACAGCATTGATGGTGTCTATGACGACCAGAGATAGTGTTTAAGACGATGATTATTCCCTCGACGGTCCTACACATGTCCCCAACTAGTTTCCTTCGACAAGTGATGTGAAGAAGGCAGAAGACATCGAGTATACTGACGATATGTTTACCGAAGATCACAACAAACTTATAAACAGACTTAAATATTTGCTTGATAGGCAACAACTCGACCATGAAAGAGGTGGTTTAGATCAAAAGAGCACTTAAGTATCGAGGTTATAACAAATGATGTGATGAAGTACTTTCTTCTCAAGATGTATTTACAAAATAATAATAAACTATTATTACAAATATTAGTTTTTCTCAATTTTTGTGTATCGTATTCCTCTGTTGGTGTTTAGTTTTTCATAACAACAATGTGTATTTAAAATATTTAATAAATTATGCATGTAGTCAGTCATGCATCATGCATGTAGCTTTACCATTTATTCAGAAAATAAGTATTTTTTGAACAAAGGATGGAAAATTGCAATGGCCTTCACCAACCAAGGTGGCAGTCGCCTACCGAGATGGTGGTCTTCAGTAATGTATAAACAAATTATAAACTTTAAAATACTATGGTGGCCTCCAGTAACATATAAACAAAGAGGTATAGTAGTATGTAAACAAATGACGAACGAAAAAACACATATTGTGACCTCCAGTAACATATAAACAAAATGGTTGCCTCCAGTAGCATGTAAACAAATGATTAACGAAAAAATCAAGTTGGCAGAATGAGTACAGATGAGGGGGAGTGGGTGCGAGTGTGTCAGTCGTCTGCTGAGCATTAAGGTTGGGGGGGGGGGCGACCTGCTTTGGAAATGTAAGTTTAAAAAAATTTAATGACTTTTTAAAAATGTTTCAATAAAATTTAATAATTAATTTTTAGTTTAATTTTTAATAATTTTTATTTTTTTAATTTGTTTGTGATTTATTGGAATCTTTTGTGATTTATTGGAATTTTTTGTTAATTATTTTGATTTTGTTGTATTTGTTATTTTCAATGTGAAAGGTCAAGGTCAAAGGTCAAATGTGATTATCCCGGTCACCTGTCTGGCCCTTGGTCACTGATCCCTGCACCTAGGTCGCCGATCCCTGTCAGCATTTCTGGAAAGAAATGTGTCATTTCTGAGGATCATTTTAATATTTTTTTATTAAAATATTTTTATTAATTTTTTAATAATTTTGAATAATTATTTATTCAGTATTTTTTATTTGTGGAATTTTTTAAGTAGTTTTTGGAATTTTTAAAAATGTTATTAAAAGGTCGTGGTCAAGGTCAATCAAATTCAAGATGGCGGTTGGTTACTTAACAATATGGCAGCTCACCCTGCTCTGGCTCCGACGCCCCACGCCCTTATACCCAAACATACTATTTCCTACTACTGATGCCGCCTGGCATTATGTTTGTTAACGAGTAGTTGTTACTTAGGCCTGCAGGTCTATGTTACTATTTAATTCAGTATACCTACAGTTACAGTAACTGTTGGATTAACTTGTTTGCAATTACTTCATCACTTATGCTGCGTATTATTACTGTTCAGATTTTGACGTTCTATTCCTGCCTTGACAGTAGTAGCAAATCTGTAATTCGTACTTTTCAATTGGGAATATATCTCTTTGGCTGTCATGTGTATCTGCTCATAATGAACAGTTAGGATTAATTGCTTTTATTCCATATTGAGGGGAATTACAATATTGTTACTTGCAGTGCTTGTGACTTAGGCCTAAGGTTATATATTTTTTCTTCAATTATGCGCCTCATGACATTCCCAGTTAAAGAAAAACTGCTCTGGGAATTAAACTTATAAGTGATATTATCACATATCGGTTTTACAAGTACGAATTTTCGATGACATTCAGCCATATGTGCAGAGATATTTAGTGTATAGTGAACTTATCTTATTAATTTCCAGAACTTCACAGGTTCTATCACTTGTATGGCATTATATTTCTAGGTTATAAGCTATTTTTAGAGGGGCATACCACCCTTTTTTTTATTCACCATTTCACATGTCTGCATATTGTCTGATGTTCTTTTATGTGTATCATGTTCAATAAAATATTTATGAAAACTTCCAATAACAAGTAAGATGTTTGTAACTATGTTATAGTGTATAGGTTAAGAATGCTATTCTCGACATAAAATATATTTTCAAATTATTTTCATAATAAGTTTTGTTTTATTGTCAATATCGCCTTAGGGCATAATATTGTACTTTTCGCCCGATTGCAAAGATTAATTCAACTTAACCATTAAGGTAGAGTGCCATATATCTCTCTCAATGCAATGACGCACACATGAAAGACACATCACAAATTGCAGTGCTACGAACTTTCCTAAGAGACAGTGCGACGTAAAATTAGTGCTTGCACAATACTTTGTGAGCTTCAACAAACTTTACACTCCTGCGTGGGTGTCACATACGTACAAATAGAGTGCATAAAAAGAGAAATTAAACTTTCAGCGCCATGCGCAGGGCTACTACCTACCGAATATAAACTTTCTCACGACGATGTCTGTACCTACCAATTCTCGGCTTTTCTATTTTTTCACATGTTTTATGTTACCACTCAAAGTGTTTATTAGCTTGTACGAAATGCATATTTTTATATAAAAAAAATTCTAACGAACATAAGTTACAAATACCACTGAGTGTATATATAAGTTGAACGTTTTATTCTCAAATCTGTATCAATCACACTTAAGTGTCTGTTTATACTTATCTAGGTAGCTATAATTATCCCACTATTCAAGAGTGTATTACGTAGACTTTTAACCTTGTCTCCTTTCATAGCTAATATTTTTGGCATGTTGTCAAGTGTTCATTAAGGAGCAATTATTCCAAACTCCCGCGTACTTGTGCCCATTGCCTAGCTATTGGGATCTCTTTCTAACTAATTATTAAATGTGGCAGTGGAAACATGCCTTTACTCTCCCCCACGTGTCGCATAAAACATGTTCAGAACTTAAATTGTAATTCCATGGCTAGCTAGATACTTTGTATCACTGTAACGTATTTCCGAACTAACCCGCCTTGCATTTTGCCCCGAAAATTAACTTAAACTTAAACTTCATTATTTATTTTTCAAATTCAATATGTGAGTCACAAAATTTTAAATTATTTTTTTTCGACGATGACTCCTACTTGTAATTGCTCCCTCTATACCGCTCTTAAGTCCTCCGTGTATGCAACCTTGCGCTACGTTCTCCATTGCCTTGAGATCCTCCGCCTCTCTCACTCACACCCTATGCTATGTTCTCCAACAATGGTCACTACAACAACAGCCGTGACGCCTGTTATCTCGCCGAGGGTGGGGGGGGGGGGGTAGTGTAGAGATAACCTGGCATCGCTACTCCGCCTAAGGTCGTGCGGGGTATAGCTGGTGGCCGAGCACAGTTGTTCTATAAACATGCCCCAGTTAGCCCAGATATAAAAGGAGTTCGCGCATGACGGTGTGCCCCCCCCCCCCCTCACCAAGATGGTATCGTGACTCTACGAACTGTGGTAGTGAGTGAGATTGTATGCTGAAGACGAACGCAGCAGACGACCCTAAGCCCAGAGGAGCTCTGAGGCCAAACAGATCTACAGGCTTTGGGTTAGCATAAACGCGTTTGCGGTAGGGAGCCATTTGTCGTAGCAAGCCATTATCCCTTTCCGCATTGTATTAGTAATTGCGACAAGGTTAGAGAATTATCTGTGGCAATAATGTGAATATTATATGACTCCTGTTTCTGTACCCTTAACTAACGTAATTGTATTCCATTGTTCATTAAGCATAAATGTATTGTGTTCTATACTTGAAGGTTGTAATATTAAAATATATATTTTTATAATCTATCTTATTTAGCTGCCGTCATGAGCACCCCTTCGTGACACCCCTTACCACCTATTACAGTAACCCAGTGTTTGATGTTGGTTCAAGTAGAGAGTATTGGGTGCCAGAGTTCATTAGGAAACAGGATGAAGGTTAAGTGTTACATAATGCATTATGAATTATGCACTAGTCTCTTATCTATCATACGGGAACACGTCTTCTGTATTTGCAATTTTGCGTTTATGTTTTAATTTTAAATTCCAGCGAATGGACACAGGCAGCAAGCCTGTCATGTTTACTTTTGTTCCTAACATAGCCTCGTTTAAAACCACCATATTGAAGCAGATCATACTTCAAAACCGACAGTTGCACACACGTGCCCTTGTAATATTGTTTTACTTTTACATTACTCTAAATAACAGTTTCCCACCAACTACACTGACTGTCGTAGCCTCAACATTATTTTATAAATATATAAAATACAACTATTTCTTTCAATGCTTTAGGAAATCCCACCAACCCACACGGCCTGATAAGTAACACTGGGAACCAAAACATAAGAGAACATACATTCGTTTCTTCTACTCACATCATAACACATGATATATTGCTTAAATATTTCTATTTTAAGTCCAGTTTTATTTCAGACGTCGCAGCTTACGCTGCATTACGGTGTGAAGGTATTTAAATGCAGCCAAATCAATACATTTATCTGTTCATAGTGTACAGTTGTTACCAAGAATAAGAGAAATATTAATAAATATTTTGACTGTGCCAAAAGTTTTTCGTGTATTCTGGAATGTTTGTCGTCTCCTAGCCTACAAATAGGTAATGATAACTGTTTACGAACACTATGTAATAATTGGAATGATTTGTGACACTAGGGCATTCTGGTGTGTTAACCTTGTGGCATATTTACATAATGATAATTTACTGTTCCTAAAAGCAGTTATGTTCTGTGTACCCCGTGTTTTGTTGAATGAATAAATACTTTTTTCGTTAACGGCCACTCATTTGGTTTGCACGATTATACTATACTAAAGACATATATTTTATAAGATCGTCCTCATAACAAGGCGTGTTAATTCATACAGCAAGTGTATATTGGATTCGTTTATCGTGGGTATTTTCTCATTTTTACTAGCTTTCCCCTACCACATAAAAATTTTAATTCTGTTAGTATAATACTAGCAGTATGTAGTGTATCATATTTTCAAAACAGTTTTTCTTCCGATATTTAAAAAGGAATTAAGAATTTTCTGATGCCTAAATTCTGCGAGAGGCGTGAGTCGTTTAAGTCGGCATTACACGATACCCAATTTATACTACTTTCTTTTATACCCGTGGGCACAGCAGAAGGCACACAAGTTTCTATGTCATAAGGGAAGAAAGAACGCACCCGTTCATACCCACACGTTAACTAAAGTGTTAATATAAACTTGCAAATGGCAGGCAAAACAACTCGTAGGGGACAGAGGTACAAATGCAACTAAGTTTTATAACTAAGCTCTTTGTGGTGCATCCACAACGTACGACGATTGTTTCTTTTTTTCCCTGGAGAATGCATTTGTTTAGGTTTAAACTTACGATTACGATTTATGTATGCAAAATGATACGAGTAACGGCACTGCTTATGAATGGAAAACAAGGCACTGTATTTACATGTATGTACGACGGACATTTACGCCACTCATTAAAACATTAGCATATTATTTAAACAAGGGCATAGCTAGGAATGTCGTTTGGGCGAGGGGGGAGGAGAGAGATTTCATATTTCTATTTTTGATTAAAATACGAAACCTGTTTTATTTAAAATTAAGAGTGACATAATTACTTATAATCCATAGGTTCATGAACACATATGGAACCACAAAATTCTATAAACATTCTTAATGTTTAAGGAAGATCACATATTCCTTGAATTAAAATAAAATAAAATTTGACACTTTGTTTTCAAATTTTATTTTCATTTCGGTAGGGGGATATGTCCCAATATATCAATTGCCCCCCGCTTAGACTGCGGTATTTAAATATGTATCTTTAATGAGCATAATAATCAATCTTGTGCTCTCCGTAGTTAAACAAGATTTTACGGTTATAAGGCCAATATAAGACAGAACTGTTACATTATTCAACTCAAGACTTTCATGTGTGCCTGTTAAGATTACTCATGCTATAAAGCTCAAATTATCTGCTTCAGAAACCAATCGATGTGATTAGCAAACAACCACTGCTCATCGACTGTACTGTGCTGGTAGTTGTATATTATTACTTTTAGACAAATATATTCCGGAAATAAACGTTTTCTAACAATAAAATAAGTTATAAACAGCCATAAAGTGTCCCATTATAAAAACTCGTTACCCGTCGGAGATTTGAACTCTAATATCCACAATTATGAGGCGCAGACCTTCTCACTAACTCACTGAGCTACAAAAACCACTGACATTACACACATATAATAAGATATATATAGAACATAAATCCACAGTTATAGCGTATTTTATAAATTGGTGTTTATTCTTTTATTTTGACCATGTGAGTAATATGCAACATTTTCTGTTACTTATGGGTACATTATGTTTCATTTTGTATGAACGTATGTTTTACAGAAAAAAAAATCTTTTTGTAGACGGGCATACATGATTTGAGTTAGGAACTCTGGTGTCCGCCATTTTGTCTGGCCCAGCTCGTGGATATAGCAGACATTCAGAACACTATCTACTGTTGCGGAGTTGGGATTGGGGGTGACAGAGATGTAGTGTGAGTGAGAGAGATTGTAGATGTCACTGTGACAAAGTCGCCGACATACCCCAGAAAATTTAACCCGGGGAAGTCACTCTAGGTATATCTTTGCTCAGTGGTACAGGTACACTGCCCGTGCTACCAGCCCACCTTAGTCATATTTGCACATTAATTCTTGGCGTTTCGTGTTACTTTTCACTCCACATTCGATATCACTGAATTCTTCTTTGCGCGTACTTTCAGATTCCGTTGAAATAAGAGTATGTTTGCAGGGGAAAAATCATATGTGGTTTAGATATTTATGTCCATACACGTGTTACGAATAGTTACTTTGCGGCAAATTACTTGCCCTCGTACGTGAACTGATTTGGCGAAAACAGCATTTCGTGATCTGCAACTGTTCCAGAGATTTCGGTAGTGTCCACATTAGGCAGACAATCCTTTATATAAGTTGTTTATAGCATTTTAATATTGTGTTATATGTTGATCATTGATTATTTGATAGCCTGGGACCAAAATGATTTTACCTATACAGCAATATTCTGAAACATTTTATCAGAATTCTACATTTATTCGTATTGTGAGGTATATTTTTGTTTTATGTTTTCCAAAGATCTTAAACTAAGTAATTTTTGTCTGATGCATGGGTAACTGAAGTCAGTTTTGTAAAAATATTTTATTACAGTAATTCGCATTATAAGTAATAGAATTGATTATTGAATTACTGGAAGAACAAATTTAGTAACAGACAAGCAAAATGTTGTCTTCTCATTCAGCATACCATATCTCAACATACACTTGTACGATCCCGAACTCCTCTACCACACTAGAAACATTTCGACTTTCTTTCAACTTCTCAGTGAATCAACCACGAGGAAAGACATCCAGATGTTGTCTAAAAGGATTGTTTGTTTGTCATATCAGAAATAGAACTGTAAGTGGGAGTTGCTCAACCTCACGTGCACTGTGCAATAGCTTCCACTACAATGCTGAGTGTACACCGCGCTAGACGTTCATGTCCTTCGCACACGCTCACAGTACGTGATACTGCGTATATGCACATGACCTACCATGACATGCTGCGTGTATTGGCATACCCTACTGTTTGTTTGTTCTCGCGCCATATTAACTTCTACACTTCATACTTTATTTCACACTGGTGTAATTAAAAGTTGTGCTATTCCGAAGGACTTTCACTCTTGAAGAATGAACCACAGGTTCCCAGTTGGTAATGAGGTGATTGATCTTCGCTTACACAAACTGTTGAATCAGGCTGTAAGGCTTAAAAAAAACGTAATGAAAATAGCAGGTATGGCCTTAATTTTTTGCAGATAACTTTTTTTGCTGTCAGGATTTATGAACGTTTGATGCTGGTTTATGGAGCAGTAAACATAATCAACAAAATGGTTCTCTTGTTGCAACTGCCCAGGACCAATCGTTTTCGAGTAATTCTTTGGCTGCAGCGTTAGGTAATGGTGCATACACCACACGACTGCGCGGTCGGTTTAACACTTACTGTAAACAACACCGCCATTTTACATCACTGGGACGCTACTCCCTCAGCGCGGGGGTAGATCGGTCCCTTGTGAGGGACCTTGGCCACCCAGTTGGTTCTCAGTTAGATTGCGGAGGCGAGGAGAAGCTAACCCCCTCCCCCCTCCGCACCCATCAAACATATTTTAAGCTGCAAGGCAACATTCTTGTACAGGATTCCCAGGGTAGCGCTTGGGAGCTGTTTCCATAACTGATTTTTACTCTCTTTTTCCCTGCCTGTACGGGATAAAAGAGAGTGGTGAAGTTAATTGATTTTATCAGCGCGGAATTTTAAAGTTCATGACTTGTGAAGTACTGTCACGAGCTCCCTGTGAGAGAGCTAGTGACAGTTTGGTATAAAAAGCGGAGGTTAATAGCCAAATGAAGTTAAATTTTCGATATAAGTAGCTTTCCCATGACTGGAGTGGCAAGGGTTTATATAATTAAATTAATTATATGTGTATTGAAGTGGTGAATTTAAGTTTCGCGAAAATTTAAATCAGCGTAGTTGTTTCAGTTTCAGTTATTACTTCATATCTCATATGTTAAAAACCAGTAAATAATCTGATTGGTGTGTGAATGCATGTCTGAATGTACCGTGACGAGCGGCTAAAAGTGAAGTAAAACATGTTAACTCGGGGAAGTCCGAGAGCGATATGGCTGGCGCGATGCTAGCGCCAACTAGTTTTGTTAAACGTGGTCGATTTTTGTCCCGGACCGATCGGAAAATTCCGGCCAGTTTCGGGGCCTTATTTCTATGAAATCGGGGGGTATAATTGCGCTGAGGGCGTGAATTTATATTTTTAAAGTTGTTTTGAACTATATTCCGTATTGATAATTATTTAGACTTGTAAAATTCGAAAGCAGAGCCATGAAAACACGTCTCGTGAGTGAAGTTAAAGAGTAATATAGGCCAGAAGGCTCAGATTGGCCGAGAGAACTTGGTGGGGCGGAGCTTATGAAGTTGCTCGAGAGATGGCAGCATGGTCGTTAATTTACCGTCAACAGCTTTTAATTGACACGGAAAAATTTAAATAGATTAAAAGCGGTTGTAATTAGAGTTATTAAATCGTCTTAAATAAATAATTGATGCTGCATAACTTAAAATGCTCAGTTGTGTACGACTAGGATATATACGCGATTATTTCGCTCGTCATAGTGATTTATGTTAATGTTATGTGTTTCGGAGTTGCTCCAGTACAGAGTAGGGGAAATTGGCATATGCGAGTCTAGTTGACGGGCTAGGGGGCCGCAAATGACGCCATGGCTTCGAGAAGTAGCCAGGTTCCCTCATGTTTTTCTGTTATGTTGCGGAGTTTTAGTATGTAGGGGTGGAAATGAGCCATGAGCGAGGCGAAGTCGCATGCTCGAAGGAATTCCATGAGTTCATGGAAATCCTGCATTACGTTTCGCATCTCTCCTGACGAATTTCGCTGGCGAGGGCGGGACTGGGGTTGTGTATTTGGCATTGCAGGGGTGTCAAGAGTGGGAGCTGGTTTGTGAATAGACGCAGAGAGTGCCTGCGAATACGTTTTGCCAGGCTGTAATATCCTGACTGTGAACCTGGACGGGGCAGGAGGTTGTTTGGCAGTTTTCGGCGCGATTTTCGTAGCAGCAGCAGTAGTTCTTTTCTGCACCAAGTCCAGGAACTTGGGGCAGGTTTTTGAGAGAGCTGTGTGGTCGCATGCGCAGTTACTGCACGTCGGCTTGGAGTTGGTTTCGTTTTTTTTGTAAGCACTCTCGGGGTGAGGGCCTGCGCAGTGAGGGCATTTTGTCGGCATGGAACATGATTTTTGGTGTGTCCTAAAGCGAAACAGTTGCGGCATTGCGCCACGTCTGTCGGCCGTTTCTGGTATTGTCGGGGATGAACTATTGTCATATTTATTCTCGTGACAGAGTGCAGAGGAGGGATAGAAGTGTTCTGCGCCGCCGTGACACAGAAAAAACGTTGCGGCTCCAACGTGAATTTGGTGGGGTCTGTTTGGTTTGTGATGCGTTTTTTAAATTGATAAATGTGCTGGATTGAGTATCCGACACATTCCAGGTCTGTCTTGATGTCCGCAATGTCGGTTGTGGGGTGGAGGCCAAAAACTACTTTCTGTGGGAGCTCGGAAGCTTGACAGAAAGTAAAGTAATGGATGTAGTTCGCTTCTAGCATTGTGCGAGCAGCTGTGAAAAAAATCAAAGTTTTTAGTGAGGATTTGCGTTCCGCGAGCTGTGGGGAGAAGGGAGAACCCGTCCCTACTAATAGCTCGCAGTTTCTGAACAAGTAAGTTGTATTTTGTGGCGTCAGGAACCACTAATCTGTACTGGTTTTGTTTTTTTTCCGTCGTGTTTGTGGTGCAGCCGTTTGTGTTTTGTGGGTGGAGATGCTTGAAGAGCCGGGATGGTTAACTGCTGAGGTTTTTTCTGTTACCTCCTTAAGCGGGGAAAACCTATTTTGTGTAGGAATGGTGTTTGAATGTGTCTCAGACTACACAGAATGGAGACGCTTGTTCTCCTGCGTGGTTGTTCTGTCCCCTTTTCGTTTTACTATCGGGAAGTCGGTTTCCATTTCAAATGTTTCATTTCCTGCGGCCGGTGTTGACGGTCGGGAGGAAGTTGGTGTGGTCATTGTTGGCGTCGTTGGTTCCGTAAGAGTAGCCAGGAGTATGTCAATGTGGTCGGGGATGCCTTGAGGAAAAATGTCGTAAACAGTTTGGTGATTAGGTCGTCTCTTTGCCAGTTCTAAATATCGCTTGTTTTCCCGGAGGTACTGTAAGGAGTACGGGCCAGTTCCCGTCATCCACGACGGCTCAGTCGGTTCCCCGCCCGCCGCCATAACCCGAGAGGGGGGTGGGGGAGGGGTAGGCTCTTTGTGGAGCGACTCTCGATGTGTTGTTTGCAAATTGCGAGAAATTGTTGTTAGAAAAGTACCTAGATCGGTGCTATACACTGTGACCGCTGACCCACTAGGGGCTAGGCTCAAGATGACCTGTTTCCAGGCCGATCACAGTGTACAGGGTGTGTGCCGCGAAGCTATTAGTCGTATACGGCCAGAAGAAGTAGAGACGCACTCTCCTTAGGCGAAGGCGAAGGCAGCACTCGCGTGAGAGTGTCTGTGAGGAGTAAACAACATGTACTCTACACTACATTACTGCAGCTTTGTGTTTTTGAGTCAGTCAGTATGCGATGCCTTGCAATGCTGGTATTGCCTACGCACCTCCTACTGTATCGCAGCCGCCGAAAGTTTTGTATGTGTATCAAGCGAATACAGTGGGTTCTAGGAAGTTGCAGCGAGAGGATTTATTTTTTTTTTGGTAAATTAGATCAAATTTCTCAATAAACTAGCATCAAATGATCATAAATTCTGGCGGTCGAAAAGATTTCGTTCAAAAAATGGTGACCATTCCTGTTATTTTCATTATGGGGTTAGGTATCAGTAAGTTTTTCTCTCCTGGAAAAGATCCCGGTAGCAAAAAAACAATGCTCGGAGAGTTTTAATTTAGTTTTGCTTCGTTTCTGTTTTTTTTAAATAGTTAATAAAGTTTAAAATAACAATTTTTAAGGGCTCATATCTCTATTACTATCCAATTTAGCTGAAGTAACTAGGTCATGCACTCAAATTGCAAAAGGGCAAAGTAATTTCCTTTGCACTGTTCCTGTGGTGTGATCGTCAGACTATTCACACCCCACCAAGGCGAATCACGGCGGGGTCATCCGGATTGCCGCATGTGCGGAAACATGACGGACGTTGCCGGTGGCAGGCGGGTTTACTCTCAAGGCACTCCACCGCTGGTCCATCTCCACCCTCACTGGCGCCCCACACTTCGCTAAGCGTCTCTCACAATCTCTCCACTTATTTACGCTGCTCCAGTAGTCACAACCAAAACTTGTATGCAAGTATTTTGCAAATACGGTTGAATAACGACAGTATGAAGGAGTTTTGGTCAACACAGTCCTGTATTCTCTTGATCTCCAAGTATTGAGGTCTTCTGTAGAGGATATACAATGCACGCTTTAATTGAAGTGGTTTATAGAGGCGCATGAACATGATAGCAAACGACACAAAATAAACATGTTCGAGCTTCGTTCGACATCTACGGCCAATGGGCTTCTTTTGTTTCCCGCCAGCCTGTTTTGGATACCTGACTGTAAAATGCCGTGATATGTCTTCCCACTTCGATACCACAATAATTGTTAGCTGGTATGTGTTGTGGAAAATAAGAGGTTAAACACTTCTCAATTATTAAGATATCCATTACTATACGTCGGTGTAATGTTAATTCTAGTGTGAAATCGAATTGAAATCGCTCGTTAAACTTCTCTCTGCCAATAAACTGACTTACTTATATTTCAAATTCTTTAATCCATCAACAGTGTCACGTGATTTAAAAAATGTTTTATAACAGCTATATTTTAATATCCTACATACACTCCTTCATTATTCCTTTGGTTATTAGCCTGGTGTCGTTGTGAGTAGACATTCGGATACTTAAAGGACTAATCGGAATTTGTTAACTGTGGTATTTCAAGAATGGTATTCGCAGGCAGCTACTGAGGAGGCATATTTAATAAATATTACAGTCGCGAAAGTGGATATTAACTAAAGAGTTGTGAAATACGACAATGCAAAAATTCTTTTATTGCCAAAACCCCAAGTAAGCGTAACATTCGAAGTTTTTGGTCTTGCTGAAGGAAGATTTCTTTTTATAGTGTATCACATACAGGAGGCTGGCTCTCTTCCATTTTCCGCCACTACTCCATCTCTAGTTGTATCAACCATTATTTTTGCTAGAAGAGAACAACATACCTGTCCTCGAACCGAGCAGTTGGCTCCGAAATAAATTAAGCTCTTCACATAAATGAGCTCATGAAGGTGTCTCTCCAGCGTAGGCTAAAACGTAGTCATATCTAACTAAGTAGATAAACTTCTATACGACATTTTAAATAGGTATGTTCATCTTTTAACCACACTTTTAGCCCAAAACTTGTACCAAACATATTTTTTTCAATGTATAGCTTTTAGTTTCTGTCCTTTAGTGTGCATTAGGAAAAATAGACGGTAAATTGTTCTTTAGTAAATTTTTCTATTCATGTGCATAATTTCATCACGCAATTAAAGAAAAGATATATATTTTGTCCAAAGCAAGTCTCACATAATCAAATCATTATGAGATACCTGCCCATAACTTCAATTATGATGCTGTGCCCCAATTCCTGGCTTATAAATAATTCATAATAAATATAAAATTATGATGTATGAAAATACTGACTATTTTGAAATGAAAGTAGTGAAGCAAAAGGGAACGTTCACAGATGATTGAATAAAGTTGTATTTATTTTTAAAAAATTATAATACGATACACATTTACATAATACAATTTTAATGTGAAATCAATTACTGCTTAACTAATCATGGCATTCATAGGGCAGTTATGTTGTGTTTTACAATTTTTTCGTTTTTAGGTTTAACTAATTTTGCTTCAGAACAATTTTGTCGGGGAGTTGCAGGGTTTGCCACCTAGTTACAAAATGGATGTTGAAATCAGAAGCCCTCAATGAACGTGCCAACAGAATCAGTGTACTGGCAGTATTCGGTGAAGAAGTGCAAAAAGTCCTTCTGTTTCTGGGTGAGCTCGACGGGCTTGGGCTTGGGTTTCCTCTTGACCTTGGGCGGCGGGGACCGGAAGTGCACGGGCTTGCCCACCTTGACGAAGGGTGGCTCCAGGGCCTTCTTGAGGCACCTCACGAGCCTGTCCATCACCTGAGCCTTGACGGCGGCGTCCCTCGAGGCCTGCAGCTCCCTCTCATTGGTCGCGAGGATGTGTCGCTGTACCTCGTGCACCACGCTACGGGGGTACTTCTCCAGTTGCATCATCAGCTGCACAGAGCACACTTCACTTACACTTGCACAACTTACAACTAACTGTATGTGCAGTGGGTGTCGATCTATGTGGGAAGTAAACCAGGCGTGGACAGAACACCTCAAAACAAAAAGTTCATATGACCATACATCCTAGGCTCGATGATTTCCAAGTTATGGGTCCATGTCACAGAGTGCACTGTTAATAGTCGGTACACCCCATGCTTGTGTACATTATGTGGTAGATATGAACGTGAAGTTTTGTTTCACTGTTGACGTTCAATGCACGACGGACACCAAACACTTGACAGGCCAATCATAGTGTAAGTTTCTGCAACAATAGTTACATGGGTTACTCGAGGGTGTGCCTTTTAACCTGACACTCCGCTCGTGGCTCATGCACGATGAGGCGCCCAACACTTCAGTACTGTGGCCAGAGCTTATCTTGATGAACTGATCTCGCACAGGTGGATGGGTGTTGCCTGATTTGCACGTTGCCCTGTTCTGAAACCAGTGGAGGACATCTCAAGACCATTGTTTATGCAGCACATGTTTCGGGCATTGCAATGCTTCGCCAGCGTGTAGAACAAGGTTGCCAGCTCATCCGTGACACACCTGGAGTGCTTCAATGTGTCAGACATTCACTGATGCGACTGTGCAGATGTTCAATCGTATGCAAGCTGGACATTTCGAGCACCTCTGGATCACTGGTGGCACATTTGCCATGCTGAAGTGACACGAATAGGAGTGTATCAGGTTTGGCCATCAATAATGCAAAAAGAACCTTGGAAGGCCTTACGATTGGGAACCATCGCTTATACGACTTTTATTCAATGGAATTTTAGTATTGTATTGAGTTGTGTTTGTCTACACCTCGGTTACTTTCTGCATAAATTGATACACACTAAAAATATTCTATAAGTTATTTTAATAAATAGTTTCAATAAAGGCAATGCTCATCATCGATTATATATATGCACAATGTATGGCCTACGTAGTCCTTCCCTTCCCACTCCGAACAAGGGTTTCTTCGTCAGAATCTTTCATCTAGACGCAAATAGGATGATTGCCAAATTCTTATTCTATAATGAATATATTATTTTATTTTTGTTTTTTTTTAATATCTGGCACCTACACGAGATACAAGTATCCTTAAGTACAGAAGACTTTCTTCGAATAATTCATATATTGTAATGCATTCCCATACTGTTCAACTAGAACACACATGTATTCTCACAGTTAGTGTCTACTATTACCACAATTTCTTTGAGATGCCTCAGCGTAATAAAATACGACACAAGACCACGAGGATCTTTGCATTTATTGGGAGTTGCCTACCAAGACTTCGCTGTTATGTAAGTTATTTTATAAACCAATACTTTGAGTAATTTAGAGTAGCAATGCTCAAGAATATATTTTGCTGAATATGAAATAAAATTTTTTCGATATAGATTTAATACAAACAGTTACTGTGTGTAAATAGAATTGTTCGGTGCCATTATATATGCATCTTCGAATTTTATCTTCGATTTACCTTGTTATTGTTTTATTTACATAAATACAGACTTGACTGTGTTGATTAATTTGTCTTCAGAAAGGAACTTATCATGACACCTTATAGAAATATGATCACGATCATTTATTTTTATGAATTTAAACTTTCCATAAACCAGATATATTTTTATTTCAACTATATGGTGTTGATACAATAATATGTTAACATGATTTGGAAGTGTCTTATACTTTTTGCTGATATTGAATAACTCGAATGTATTTTTAAACGTTGATAGAACTGCCTGAAAAGTTCCAGGTAGTTAGTTACATTATAAATGAAAGTATTAAATAAATTACCTGGTCGTATCGGGATTCTATGGCTGCCTTCATGTCTATCATCTTCAGGTTACTCTCATTCTTAGCGATGACAGCCTCGTACGTCTCTTCCACGAACACTTTCAACTTGAGGAGCTCGTCCGACTCCACCAGGTCCTTGAACGTCGTCGACATGAGCTGCCTGGCGTAGCTCTCCAGTTCTGCAGCTCTCGCCTCCTCCCACTCAATGGCAGTCTTGAACTCTAAGATGGTCGTGGACATGGAACTCACCTTTACACAGTAAAGTTGACAAGTCTATTAGCACAGACATGAATACATTAATACTCCGCGAATTATTTCAATGCAAGGTATAAGCCATTTACGGTTAATTCACTCTTTTCAATCGAAGCTTTGCCAAAATCACTCTATGTATGCTATGTACGACGTGTTTTTTTTTTGTTTTTTTTTTTTTCCTAAATATGACTTTCGTCTGCATTTGATAATTCTATTAACACAACAATTATATATTTTTGGTTAAATTGGCTTTTTATTTATATTTTACCTATAAATTATAATGTTTGATTTTAAGGTAAAAAAGAGTCAAAACAGGGGGAAATACGTGTGTTGGTAAAGCCTAGTAAGAATCAGTTCCCGTGCAAGTCATATTAAAATGAATGCGTATGAATATGCTGCGTTGCCGCTTTGGTGTGATTTTGAACATTTATCTAAGGTTTATTGCATGAGGCGGATGAAATATTTGAAAGCAAAATTTTAGCAGCGTTTCAGAAAAGTTGGAAGTAACCGTGATTCAAATTTTTATTGTTTTATTCTATAATTCTGATTTGACTTTAGTTGTTTAGACAAATCCTGCGTGACTGTGGGTCAGCAACCAGCAGAAAGCAGTGCCATAAATAATCCGGTACAAATGGTTAGCACAGTGGCAGCGGTCAACAGACAAACGATGCTTGCGTGAGTACTTTCCAGGACTATGAAATCTAGCCTGTTGGCAAATAGTCATCTGTTTACGTAGCCTTTCCTGTGCACAGAGAAAAGAAATTTTGCACGTTTTACGTATAACAATTCTTTGGAAAGTGGTTTCCAAAACTCTTCGTCTAACACTAAATGAAATATATTGCATTATAAAAACACTTAGTGTTTTGTGAAACATATAACATTGGTTGTGTCTCCCTGTTTATATCAAACTTGATGACTACTTTACTTGCAAAATTTATTTTTACACATTAAATTATACCGTATTATAAAAGTTACTCTAATTTAATAATAATGTTTAAAAAATAATCGTACCTACCAGTTCCCAAATAAAATTAAATAAATAATTTCAGAAATAATTGATTAACCTTTAAGGTGTAATATTGTTATATTTCTCACATTGTATTTGCAAAAATTCGTTTACTGAATGATGATGTATATAAATATTTATTTATAGAGATTTATGTAGATAGTTATATAATTATTTATATAGGTATTTAAATATATATTTATATAGATATGTGTTTGTTTGTGCGTGTGTTGTTTTTGTGGTCGAGATCATTATCAAAACTTAATTTAAAAATAAAGTAGACAGAATCCAGCATCTTGTTCGATTGCTATATCACCCTAAATATTGTAGTCATTTGGAACTTTTCGTCGAACGCACCTTAAGTGACGCGATTTTTCCGCTTTGCAACTGGTCACCTCAAAATTCTAAAAATAACCGAAAATCAACTGCAAAATTGTGACCTGTCTCCCTCTATACTCTATAAAAACGGAAATCTTACTGATAACTTATGATACTTGAGATCATAGAATTATATTGGTTTTACTAATGTTCTGGCGCCGATTCATTATGAATTCTACTGATTTGTCCATCAATAAACTATTTTAAGGACTCTATCCATATATTAATTTGCACAGTGTATAATTTTACAGCACTGCATTATGTTCTTTTATCGATGCCTAGAATGTTAGGATACTACTATAATCTGTAGACACAGTGATTCTAACTCTCCTTTTTTCGCGACCCTGTGACCAGATGACAATTTTTGACAGCTTCTGTCATGACGATTGCAACTGCCCATTGGACTGTACCAGAGCTGTTCTGTATGAAGATGGGTACAATGTTAAATAACTTTAGATTATAATTATATAAAGATTATATTTCACGTATTCATATAGGTCAAAATTGAAATACAGAGCTCAAAATAATTTTGGAAAATACAGAAATCAATACAGTTATGGGTTGACAAGTTCATTTTACTTGCAGGGAGAAAATGGCAAACGTACAGTGTTTCTATGAAAAAGAAAAATTTTTGATTCCACAAATAAATTAAAATAACAAAATTATTTACATCTCTGATTATGCAAGGTGTATTTATTTCTCGCTTCCATTTTGAGCCGTTAGTAGGCATCTGGAATGTCGGATCTGGATCCGTTCGTCATATTGGCAGACGAAGCTAGAGGCCATATTGGTCGGTGCAGTCTGCGACCTTAGTAGGCGTCATAGCCACAGTCCGCCATCTTGATAGACGTCACAACCACCATCCACCATCTTGGTATGCGCGACCGGCGGCTATATTTGTTCGGTACAGTCCACTATCTCGGTAGGCATCGCAGCCAGGACGGCTATGTAGGTCGGTGAAGTCCGCCATTTTGGTAGGCGTCCCATACAGGGCTCGATTCCATGTTGGAGTTATTCCCCCTCAAATCACCAAAAACAATTTTAATAAAAAATATTTTAAAAACCATTTTCATAACAAATGTCAAAAACAAATTATTTCAAAAAAAAATGTTTAAAAAATTAACACTTGCCGCCAGCACACATTCCCTCACAGTAACACATATCAACACTCTTAAACCCTTCAATAACCCAGTGATCCATGACCTTGAACATGAAGCATGACTTTGACTTATGACCTTGGCCCACGACATTCACTATGACCTTGGCCATGACCTTGTAATCTTACCTTGACATTTGCCCATGTCCTTAACCTTGATTTATAACCTTAACCTTCACACATTACCTTAACCCTGACATACAAACTTAACATTGGCATATAAACTTAACCTTGACATATAAACTTAACCTTACATATGACCATAATCTTGACCTATGACATTGACCTTGACTTATGACCTTGTCCCTTGACCTTGATCCTGGTGACCTTAAAATAAAAAATGGCGAAAAATATTTAACATTTCTTTTAAAATCGAAGAACATATGTCAACCAACCCCACAACCATAACAAACACCCCACACCACCTCGGCATTGGCTTTGCATAACATAAATTATCCCTGCACCCATATCAATCAATGGTATATGCCCATTGACCACTAAATTACTTTACCACATATTTTTCCAGTATTGGACACTGTATATAGTTTGCTGGTTATCTTTTTTTTGCATCTACCACCAGAGAGCTCCCCGTAATCCGTTTCGAACCTTTTTTGGCGACTCTAAATATAAAGTATTTAATGACAATATTTTATTCTAGAAATGTAGAAACAAAAATTATAAAAATCGAGGAACATACAACATGAATCTCGCGCATCATCTCACCACCTTCACATCACCCTCTCCTCTCAAAAGCAACCCACCAAATCACAAAAAATCTAGAAAAATTGCAAAAAAAAAAATCGAGGAACGTATAACATTAAAATCACACTCGTCCCATAACACTCGCTGACCCTCTGTCTGCCCATCGCTCAAAACGTAAAGAAATTGAGAAAAATAGCATAAAAACAAAAATAAATTAATAAAAGTTTAGGAAAACATTACATCAGTGATTCCGACACCCATGCTGGATGTTGGTGGCCTTGACCTTGACCCAAATGACCTTGAATTCGAAAAACTACAGAAACGTACAAATCCATCGAGTTAGAATTACATACCTAATACTAAAAATCAAGTAGGGTGTGTATGACCCTAAAAGTTATATTCTTGTAATGATGGCAGAGCATATCCAGTTCCTGGTATGACAAGTAGATCTCTGAATCTCTCCCTATATATTTAATTGGATATAGAGCTGGTCACACTTACGACCCCAAAGTAAGTTATTAAATTTATGTAGCACATATATCCCCTCTCCCTTCCTCTTCCATTGACAACACAACTCTGTCGCTCTAATTCCCTCGTCATTTACTTACCATAGCTCATCCACCATCAACATATATGTATGTCACCCTCCATGAAAACGACTCCCCCCCCCCAACTAATCTAACCACAATAGCTTGAAATAGCTCGTCCCCTGCCATCCACCTTCGCTATCAACCAACCACGCGATATCCCACCCCTTTCCCTTTCTCCAAATGAAACACCAACCAGTTTCTGAAGAGACGTAACTCTACTCAAAACTGGCTCTTGCCATGGCCAATTCAAGCAAAATGGCAAGGACAGTGGTCAGGACTAATCTACCATACCACCCAGCTGTAAAATCAATCGATGACAACCAATCTCGAAAAAGTCCACTAATGTGAATGACCAGTCAACTAACCAGTTGTGAAACATTCCTGAAAATTATTCCCCAGTTTATTCATTCACATTATAGAACTCAGCCGATTTTTAAATCGACCCGAGAAAAGCATAATAATTCATATCCTACCATGCTCGCTCCTCTTACATACACTTGCATACATTGTATTTAAAACAGACTAGTAATCGATCGTACACACCACTTAATTAATAAGATTTCAGGGAAGCGGAATGGAATGACTAAGTAATTAAACTCAAATTACTATGTATCCAAACATTTATGTTATTTACTTATGGTATACATGCTGTATTTATAAATATTTAATATATTCTATCTTTACATTTCTCGTATGTTTGTAGATTATGGATAGTAGCCAACTGTGTCATCTGATATAACACCGATCCTTCAGTTCACATAGTAGATATATCGTTAATGTGTAAGAAATATCCATCTGGTTGCAAAGCGATCAAATGTCTGAGTCTATTAACAGGTTTTTTCGGGTTTTCGGTAAACATGTAATTGGTATTCCCAGGGTCATCTTAGTCTCCATTTGGCTCATTACAGCAAATAAAAGTGCGTTCTTGGTGCCTTTGGCCTTCTTCACACCACTTGTCGAAAGAAAATCATTGGTGAAATGTGTGGGAATGTCGAGAGAATCATCGTCCTTCTGATTAGATACTTCATCAACACTGTCTTCATAGTCATTATCATCAATGTTTTATTTATGATATTCTTAACCTTCTCTTTCAACCTCAACATCAACTGTAATTTTCTTTGCAGGTGTCGCATGGTCATCATCAATATTTAGAGACGACAACCAATTATTTTGAAATTCAGCGACTTCATGCGCAAGTCTTGTAAAGGCACATTCCACACAAACCGACTTAAATGCACTAGTTTCGTATCTAGCATTAACTGTCGCATCACTAATGCCCATCAATGCAGTATGGTTTAATGGTGACATCACTTGCTAGCTTCCAGTAGACGAACCCTTGTAGATCTAGATGTGTTCCTTCAATGTATCGCCTTGCATAAACTGCTCGGTACTAATGTCCTAATGCTTAATTGCACGAAAAGGGCTCATCGTACATGTTGTTCTTTAATGCCGCCGAGTATGGTAGCTTTTCCTGGAGATCTTCACATAGTAGGAACACTGTTTTCCAAATAATTTTCCAGCGGTGGGAGAAGGTACATCTATATAGGTAAGCTCTATAGTAAACTTCGTACAATCATTTGCCTGAACATATTCATGACAAAACTAACATTCTTTCCAAAGTAGTAACTTGTGAATCTACTTTGCCTAGAAACTGCTGTATATACAAACTTACACACATATTACATCAGTGAGATTTAAACAATTTTATGTATCCATTCAACGAGACATTTTATCTATTTCTTTGATCACATTACCATGCAGTTACATCTTCAACAGTTTCTTCCAGACAAGTTATTTGCTCAGCTTTAACTCCGTAAGTGACCTCTCATGATCTATAAATTACCCCTAAATGACTCCAAAAAGACCCCAAAATGTCTCCACCTGCTTTGCGAAAGACCCCTCGTGATCTAAACATGACCACACTTGCTCAACAAATGACCTCTCACACTCCACAGCTGACCTCTTCTACTCCGCAAATGACACCTCCTGGTCCAGAATGACTCCTCTTTCCTTGATAATGACCTCCCTTCATCTGCAAATGACCCTTCACGCTCAGCAACTGACCCTTAATTCTCCGCAACTGATCCCTCCCCCAATCCAGGCTTCGCATTCATGTAGTGGATTTGCTGGTGTTTTATGTTGTAATTCTCTGTAGTTAGGTAGAAGGAAATCAGCAAGTGCCTATTTGCCAAGTAGATTGGGCCCGCTTGTTATCAGATTTACATATCTTACTAAAGTCAAAGTCCAACTCAAAATCTTGGAATCCATTTCTTCTTCACCTTGGCATAACTGTTGTATACTATCGGCAACAGTGCTTTCTATTGCATCTACGTTATACACAAAGCTACATTCGAGGCATTGAATGCTGTAGTACAATATTCGTTATTGTGAGGCTCTGATTTTTTTAGCTACAGCCAGATACAAAATATATATAATCCGCCATATTTTTCTACCTCATCGATAAGATGGTTTATAATATTATGTTTCATTCTTGACAATAACGAGTAAATATCTTGTCATATTCGATTAAACATAATATTTAAGAAGACCGCTGAATGCAGATCGCTTCAGGAAAATACCATTAACATTAGGCGTCGATTCGCAGAGCACTGACTTAGGTTGTATTGTACAATCAAGTTTCGTTGATGCAGGTCGCATCTTCATGTTCGTTGAAGTGAAAGGAAGGTCTTCGTATTCACAATTATTCTTCGTTGTATGACGAGAGAAACCTTACAAATCGATGGTTTCAGAACGACAACTGCCATTTTCGTACACAAAATCCATTGTTTTTACAGTAAAGAGTCCAACCTCTGCTCACAGAAGGCATCATGTCGAATATTTTAAATATAAAAATATGGAAGTACGCTGAGAAAACCCACACACTCGTTCACGCCAGAAGAAAACATGCAGATACCTATATACAAATATAAAATATTTTTTTCATTAATTTATATGCATACACATTGAATAGAATTTTTATACCACAAAAAAAAACGACAATTCGAAGATGGAGGAGCATGAAGGTTCATTTCCGGAGCAGGAGAGGTCATTGTTCAGGAGGGATCATTTGAGGAGCAGAAGTTGTCATTTTCAGAGCAGGAGGGGTAATGTTTAGGGACTGGGGTTATTTGTGGAGCAGGAGTGGTCATTTGTGGAACAGGAGGGAAACATGTGGAGCAAGAGGGGACATTTGCGGAGCAGAGGGGTCATTTGTTGAACATGTGGTCAAGCTGAGAAAATAACTTGTTTGGAAGAAACTGTTGAAGATGTAACTGCATGGTCTTGTGATGAAGGATATATATATCGTTGAATGGTTGCATAAAAATGCTTAAATCTCACAGATGTAATATGTTTGTAGGCTTGTATATAGAGCAGTTGCTAGGTAAAGCAGATTCACAAGTTACTACTGTAGAAAAATGTCAGTTTTGTCATGAATATGTGCAGGCCAATGATTGTAAGAAGTCTACTATAGAGCTTACCTATATAGATGTACCTTCTCCCACTGCTGGGAAATTATATATAAAACAGTGTTCTTACTGTGGGAAGATCTTCAGAAAAATCTGCCATGCTCGGTGACAATAATGAACCACCTGTGCGAAGAGTCATTTTCGTGCGATGAAGCATTACGACATTGGTACCGCACAGTTTATGTAAGGCGATACATTGAAGGAGCACATTGAGATCTGCAAGGGTTCGTCTACAGGAAGCCAGAAAATCATCTCACCAATAGCTCATGCAGCATCTGTAGATATTGAGTCGTCAGGCTATATTGACGAGATAGTTAATGCTAAGGATGGAATGAGTTGAGTAAAGTCAGTTTGTGTGGAATGTGAACTTACAAGACTGTCGCATGAAGTCAACGAATTTCAAAATAAACGGTCGTCGTTTGTAAATACTAATGATGAACATTCGACTCCCACAAAGAATTATACACTTAATATTGAGGCTGAAACAGCATGTTAAGACGATCATAAAGAGAGCATTGATGATAATAACTATGAAAACACTGTTGATGAAGTATCTGATGATAAGGATAATGTTTCTCTCGACATTCCCACACATTTCACCAGCGAGTTTCCTTCGACAAGTGGCGTGAAGATGGCTGAAGACGTCAAGCGCGCTCGTTCATTTGCTGCAATGAACGAAATGGAGAAAGGCAGATGACGCTGAGAATACTGACCACATGTTTACCGAAGACCCGAATGAACATGTTGATACACTCAGACATTGGATCGCTTTGCAACACGATGGAGATTTCTTGCACATTGAGGAGGTATCTTTAATCATTTGTGGACTGATGGATCGGTGTTATATCAGACGAGACTATTGGTTGCTCTCCATGATCTGAAACATCTGCGAAATGTAATTATGAAATGTATTAAAAAATTAGAAAGATAGAATGTATAAAATAATTAAGGAAATTAAATTAATTACACCAAAATATATGAATCTGATTTATTAATCAGACCTTTCTGCTTCCCTGAAAGGCTTATTAATTCAGTGGTTTGTGAAATCTATTGTGAGAGTATGTTGTAGATGAAATTTATGCTAAAGTGTGCAGGACCCGGAGGGGCCATGGTACGAGCTCAAGTATTATGCCTTACTCGGGTCCATTAAAAAATCGGCTGAATTCTGCAGGGCGAGTCCTTTAAAAGAGGCCCCGTGGGACATGTGTGTAATGGAGTGATGGAATGAGGAAATGCAGACCACGGGGACTCTTTTAAAGGACTCTAGCCTGTATAAAGCAAACGTATGAACTGGAGAATATTTTTCATGAGTGTTTCGCAAGTGGCAAATTGGAATGGGCATTTGCATTAATTGACTTTTTCGAGATTTGTTGTCATCGATTGATAGTATAGCTGGGTAGTATAGTGGATTGGTCTTGACCACCGTTCTAGCCATTTTTCAGGAATTGGTCTTGGCAAGAGCTAGTCTTGGGTAGAGTTACATCTCTTCAGAACCGGTTGGGGTTTTGTTTAGAGAAAGGGAGAGGGGTGGAGAATCGTGTGGTTGGTTGGAGGCGTGGGTGGATGTCAAGGGGACGGGCTATTGCAAGTTATTGTGGTGTTTTATTAGATGGGTGAAGGGGGGGTAGTCGTTTGAATGGAGCGTGACATGCATATATGTCAACAGTAGCTGAGCTAAGTTAAGTAAATGGTGAGGGAAACAGTGATGACAGGTGTGTTGCCTTGGGGGGGGGGATGTAAAAGGGGTTATATGTGCTACATAAAGTCAGCAGTCTGCTTTGGGGGCCGTAAGATTTATCAGCTATACAAACAATGAAACGTAGAGGCGGGGTTCAGAGCGTGCTTGCCGTACCAGGGAGTAGATGTGCAGTGCCATCTTTACAAGAATCGACATTTTAGGGTCACACACATACCACTTGTTTTTTCTTAATAGGAATGTAATTTTTACTCACTGGTTTTTTCAATTTTTGTTATTTCTTTGAAATTTTTCTCGATTTTACGAGCTCACGGTCACTTAGGTTAAGGTCAATTGCATCAACATCCAACTTGGGTGTCGAAATCATTGATATAATATTTTCCTAAACTTTTATTAGTTTCTTTGCGTTTTTTTTTTTTGTAGCAATTTTTCTCAATTTTTTATGTGGGGGTTAACGAGGGAGAGGGGCGAGTTGAGTGTAATGGGATGAGTTGCTCTATTTGTTAAATTTTTGCAATTTTCTCGATTTGTTATGATTTGGAAGGTGGTGAGAGGGAAGCGGGTGTAGCGAGGGTGTTGGTATGCGTGTGAGGTTAATGTTGTATGTCCGTAGATTTTTAGAATTTTTTCAAATATTTTTTCTTCTACTTTTCTCGATTAAACTATTACGTGTCAATACTTTATGTTTGGAGTCATCAAAAAAATTTGGAAATTGACAACATGGGAGCTCTCTGCCGATAGATGATAATAAATAAATAAATAACTACCAAACTATTTATAGTGTCCAATAGTACTGGCAAAATATGTGTTAAAGTCGTACTTTAGTGACCAATGGGTGAAGCAATAATTTATGTTATGTAAAGCCAACGGTTGGGCAGGGGTGGAGTATTTGTTAGAACTGTGGTGTGGGTTAACATAAGTTCTTCGATTTTTAAGAATTATTTTACTTTTTTCAGTATGTTTAGTTTCAAGGTCATAGGTCCAGGTCAGGGTCAACGTCTTGGTCGAGTTCAGGTATAAAGGTCTTGGGTTAAGGTTATGAGGCACTGGGTTGTTGAAGGTGTTAGGAGATATGAGGGGTGTGATGGTGAGAGGATTATATATTTTTTATTAAATTATTTTTTTTAATAATTTTTATTGGAATAGTTTTTGGGGATGGCTAACATGGCATGGCGCCTAGGCTGTGACGCCAAACAAGATGGCGGACAGCGCCGACCAATATGGCCGTCGGTCGCACCTACCACGATGGCGGACGTATCCAGATCCGACATGCCAAATGCCATGCCTCAATGTCATATTCATCATACTACTGCCATATATGACCTACATTGCCATTATAATGTTGCCTCACATGTTGTGACGTGCTTTCGACCTGTGTATTGATTTCGTTTTAAGGAAGAAGGTTCCATTCTGTATGGCAAACACTTATGAGACCTAAAAAGTTTTTTGTTGTTGAGGAGATTAAAGTGCCATTTTTAAAACTGTTCCAGTTATGCTAAGTGTAGGAAAGAACTTGTGTAACGTAATTCATTAATGGAATATTTGTCGAATCGTAGCTATATCAGACAAGGTCGTAAAACACCAACAGGAGGTGGTGATTGTAGCAGTGTAAATATCGAACCTATACGATTTGTACTGACTCTGAACAGGTAAAAATTAAGTGGTTCACAATAGTTTTAAACGCATAATAAGCATGGGTATTGTTATTAAAAATTAAATTAACTGTTTTAAGATACGTGTTTAAAAGGCCAAAATCCCGTAACATTTTTTAAGACGTTTAAATTTAAGTAGTTAAGAATAATGTTTCTTGCAACTTGAGTCACGATCCTTAAAGGGGGTGTTCGTGGAGGAGTAGTTTCCTGGTTGTTAGGGTGGTGGGCGAGACCCTCATATACCTCCTCCCGCCCTGTGGCTACAGCCATTATTACTTATAATTATTATTTCCTTATTAAAATAATTTAGATCGCGAATTTTTTGCATAACGGCATGTCAGGATCACATGAATACCTTACAATTGATTGAGACATGACTTTTATTTCTGTAAATGTTTCCGTTCACTTTATTTGTACATGCCGAAAACATTAAAATTGTGATTCTCACGTGCCATAACGCAATAACAATGGTATCTATATTGTGATTCTCACGAGCCATAACGCAAAAACAATGGTATCTATATTGTGATTCACGCGTGGGAAGGGTACTTGCCAAAATCTACCATTTAAACAGCATTTCCTACAAATATAAAACCATGATTTTTTTGGCAACAAGCATCTTTCGATCTCGCCCTCAAACGCCATTTTGAATTACTGGTTTTTAGCTTATTTCAGGTATTTGAGGGTACTTATTTTTTTGTAAAGTACAACTATGTCTCTGTCCAAAAATTCTTTATGCTATAGAACAAATATTCTTAACTTTTTTGTGAAGTAACTAAGGCGTTGATTACTGCAGCAATTATCTAGAGATTCTTGCCACTTTACAATTACAAAATAATGGGTGAATAAAATCTAGTGAATTCGTTTGAAGGCATTTGTTAAATGTAGACGTGCTATGCTAAGAAATACAGTCCTAAAAAAACGTTGGGCGTCAAGTGTAATATGTTGCACACGAAGATGTTCGCTGAGAGAGTCGGTGTATTACAAAAGAGATTCGTCACGTCTAGCGTGGTATTCTGTACAGACTGAGTACTTCCATCACATGTAGTCTCCTAGGTCGCAAGCAACTTAGTAAGCAAGAAATCCCGGCGATTCAAAACTTCTTTTTTATATCTAATTATTGATTCGAATGAAAAGAGAGAGTAGTGTTAATATACGGACAAAAGTCACAATGGTAGTTGGTACCATCTAAATATTGTTAATGTAGATAGAAACTGCAACAGAACTGTATGCGTGGCCTTCGACTGTGATTGTCTGCAACTATGAACATAGTTCCTATAGCAGATCATACTACCCTTCCTTCACAACAGTATCTTACACAGTTCCGGCAACAATCACAACTCTAACAACCTAACAGAAAATTATGATGCTGGTACAGAAGTACCGTTGCTTCTGCCATGAAACCTGACTATAGGCTATTTCCGGTAAACTGAACACTTTTGTAAACCCTTATGATCTACTTGTATGCTCGTTGTGTATTCTTCCAACGTGAATAAAATTAACGTTGCAATATGCTTGACCATTTTGTGAATGCGTAGGTCAAGTGAAACTTTAAATATTTAGTAAAGTAAATACTTTTCGAATTTTCTCATTCTTACACTTATATGCATTAGAAACGAAGAAAGCAATATAAATCATTACTGTTTTCAGAAAATGTTTACTGGCACTTTTAATTCAACGTGAATATATGGAACTAGAGGCTGTTCACGGTAAAATGAGCACTTTTGAAAGCCCTGCTTATATCTGCTTGTACACACGTCGTGTGTTCTTCAGCCTTAAGTAAAATTAACATTGCCATTGGCCTCATCACTTTATTCATGCTTCAGTCAAGTGAAAATGTGAAATTACTACAAAAGTAAATATTGTACAATTCTGCTCATTTTTACCCTTCGATGCTTTAAAAATACACAAAACTAGAGAAATAATTTGTTATCACAAAAGGTCACCTAACACTTTTCATTCGACGTTTAGATATGGAACAACTTTACCTACATTGTTACCAACTTCAATTGGGCACATGCCAGTCAACGGGTCTATAGAAATATAGTCAGGTGTAGGCTGATTACGGTAGAATTAGCACTTTTCAAAGTCCTGCTTAAGATCTACTTGTTTGCACGTTGTGTATTATCTCACCTTATATTAAATTTAATTTGCCACGGGCCTCATCACTTAATTCTTGCGTCGGTTAGGTGAAAATGTTAAATTATTATAAAAATAAATATTTTACAAAACATATGGTTATTTTTAAAACTTCAATGCATTAAAAAAAAAGAGAAAGCGAAATAAATAATTAAAGTTATCGCAAATGGTTACCTAACACTTTCTATCAGATTTGAAGATATGGTACTACTTTCGATTCATCGTTCTGAACTTTACCGGTCGCATGTCACTCAGTGCGCCCGTTAAAGTATACGTAGGTAGGGGCAGGGTTTTTCTAAAGTTTATTTCAAAAGTGCTCACTTTATCGTGAAAAGTATATATATATATATATATATATATATATAGAGTCACTTGTTTGATATTTATCGGTGTACGTATACGACACGTAGACAAGCATGTGTCTAGTACCTGGTTCCGGAAAGTCTGCTCGACTTGCGCGCTGGCCCTGCGCATGTGGTGTAAGGTCTCGGAGAGTGACTCGAGGTGCAGAAGGGAGTCGAGATTCTTGTGCTCCATGTCGGAGAAGATGAGCAGAAGCTGCTGAGGCTCGGTGAAGTAAAGCTGCAGCTGCTGCGGCTCGGTAGCGACGTCGGCCGAGAACTTGCTGATGAGCATCTCCAGGGAGTCCTCGTCAGGCAGGCTGCTGGAGGCGTGCCTCACCGTCAGACCAGAGTCTACGTCACTCACAAGGACGCCATGCTCTTGTCGCCAAGTGACTGGGCTCACCTGTGGAACAACACTCTCCTCTGCACTCAGCCGAACCTCCCCGAGATTATGCAGTATGTCCCACTACAAGCTGAACCCTCACACTAAACAATTTGGCTGAACGGAGTTCAGAAATTTTTGTAATAGCTATTTCATAAACTTACAAAAATCTTTTAGGTAAACCTGTTGTACTTATACATTTACAATGTCAACAGCTGTACTGCCATTGCCTTTTCGCGGTATTTTAACACTTTTTGGACCAAACCTTTCAAAAATCACCCCATGTATGATGTGTTTTGTTGTGTTCTGAATATGCCATATATCACAAGCGTTTTATACATACAATTCATAGAAATTAATGTACCAAGCTTTATACTAAATTTAACTTTTGGTAATGGTTTATCTAAAAATTACAATACTTCATTTACTATGACTATGAATTAAAATACGGAGAAAATAGGTGTGTTGGTAATACCTAGTAAAAAATAGTTCGTATGTAAAATGCTAATATACTGAGAGCACACGAATACGGTGCGTTGTCCCTTCGGTGTAACCTTCTAGACTTGGCAGGCTTTATTTGCATGAGGCGGAGGAATATCCTGAAAGTAGAACTCAAGCGGGGCTTCGGAAAATTTTGAAGTAACCATTTATTATTTATGCAGGTTGTTCAGCGACTCAACCAACATACTTCGGCTGCGAGTTATACAGTTAACTGGCAAAAAATGCCATATACACAAGTTGGCTATGCAGCCCTATTTCAGAGTTACAGGGACAAAATAAATAATAAAAATAAAATTCGAAGTACTGAATATATTTAATACAAATGACTACATTCATGGTGTATGTCCCACAAAGCTGTTCAAAATGTGCCCAATCTGACTATAAGCAGACACTGCTAGTGTAGCTAGCATAGCCAGTCTTTGCTAGTGTGTCGAGACGAGTGGTTGTGCAACAATAACAGGAATGTTTACACGTGCAGAGTACGCAGACATAGTGTTTGTATACGAATACTGTGATGGAAATGTGCGTGGGCAGCAGATGAGTATACGCGCAGGTGGAAATAGAAGAGGTGGGTCTGTCCCATAGCCGACGAGCTCTCCAGACCTCTCCCCCCTGGACTCTTTATTCTGGGTCTGCCTGAACTGAAGAGTAGGGTTTACAGCGGACGGCGATCACACACGAGACACTAGTTGCTACAGGCGATAATTGACGCCACTAAAGCCTGCCCACACGACACTCATTTCAGTAGCCGTTTTCCTACCTATTTTCTGCTAGCATTTTGCTCCGATGTAGGTTACAATCCAGCTTCCTCTGGAGCGGTCTGGCTCCGGGTATAACAGTTTTCGTAGCCATGGGCATGCCCGAAACGGTAATAGAACATGTTCTAAGGCTGTTTCCGGATCGTCAGTATATACGTTTAAGTACGTATATTTGCGTACTAACAGTGAAGAGTACTTGTCATGTACTTGGTGAACATATTGGGGCATGTCATCATCGCATCTTCATGTTAGACTGGTCACACGTTCTGGCGAAAATATCAGAAACTATGTGGCAACAGAAAAATGTGGTTCATGGTGTTATACATACGTTACAACTTCTATGGTTATGCAATATAAAGACACACATAACGATATGAAAATTTGAAATTTATTTTTGAGTAATTGTTTTGTACCTTGACATCTTACGAGTTTAAGCGCTAAAACATGACTTAAGCTGGGAATGACGAATTAATATGAGCATTAGTGGGCGCGTATTGTTAACAGGAGGAAATAAAAGTCGGCGCAGAAATATTGTTATACACTAGTTGTATGTAGACCAGCAAGGCAACAGGTGTGTATTGTTTTTGAAGGAAAACTAATACAAATATGCTAATATAATGTCTTTTTTTTTTGGTTGTGCACTTTGAGTACAAATTGTACAGCAGAAAATCTAATTGCAGGATTATAGACATTCTTGAACATCGGTATCCTGGCGTTATGTTTCTCTGTTCAGCTTCTCTCGATTTCACAAGTATTCATACCACACGAATAGCCTTGGGATGTTGCTATACCACGTTAGTGGAAGATTGTAAACGCATTAGAGCAGTTGTTATGGGATTTGTTGCATTTGTTTACCGCATGTAGACCTAAAGGGGCACTACACCGAAACTGGCATTCTTTCCTCGTGCCTTGATACGTATCGTACAATGTGTTTGAAATATGCACGTTGATAACAAAAGAAAGAGAAATACAATTCAATGGCGTTTGTAAGCACTTGGAAATGCGGATTGCAAATATAATATTGTTTGTAACTATACACCTGGGAAACATGCTGCAGACGTCTATACAACGATCAGACTTTTATTTATAATTGGAAGTACATTTAATAAACTGACGATTATTTACACATACAACAGAACCACATTTTGTAAATACGTATTAACTTTTAAAACTGGTGAGCTTTATAACCACAAAATGTACACGTTAATTTTCACATCTGAAATAAATTATGGTGACTGTCGTAAGTACGCAAGTATGCCCAGCAAGTATATAATTTAAAAACTTGCCAAGTATAGATCCTGTGTGTACTACACTGGGAATTCGGTCAGTGCTATTATATATATGGTGATGTCACATCCGGGGAAAGGTATGCACAAGTATGCATTTCTTGAGCATCCGGAAACAGCCTAAATTTCTGCTAAACCCACAGAGCTGTGACGAACAAGATGGCGGTCACCCGAGTAACAACCTCAAGCCGTATATTTCCGTTTACGAAAAGATTACAGGTTATGTAAAACGTATTTATGTACAAAACTGAATTTAATGTACGCATAAGTAATGGGAAACGTTTCAATTTACTCCCACGGTCATAATATAACACTAAACACAACTTTAAAAATACTTAATAATTATATGGAATTTTGCCGTGTATATATGCCCTAATCGTTTACACGGCTAATTAGAAAGTTGCGTCTGTGGCTCAGCGGATTAGCACGAGGGTTCGCGCTGCTCAACTTTAGGTTTTAGAATTTAAATCTCCGTCGTATAACGACATTTGTTTAGTTACTTTATGTGATACATTATTGCAGGTCATATTTTAAGTTATTTTCAGAAAACGTTTATTTCTAGACTATATTTGTCTAAAATCAATAATACTAACAAATAACACAAACCAAAGCTAAATCGAATAACCACAGGCAGCCGACTGCACTGTGCAGTTACTTGCATATTATTGCTTTTAGACATATATATTCTAGAAATAAATCTTTTCTAACAATAACATACATGATAAACAACAATAATGAATCACATAAAATAACCAATGAAATAACGTTACACGACGGAATTTAAACTGTAAAACCGAAAACTTTGTAGCGCAAACCTGCGCACCAACGTATTATTTCCCGCTTCATTCGACGTTGACGAAGCTCTGGTGAGATCGTATTGCTGACAAGTTCCGTGCGACAAGCGAAGAGAAAATGTGCCGCGTAGAGGGGCCGGGGCGCGAACCCATGACCCCCTCGACTAAAAGTCGGCCACCCTACACTCCTGAGCTATCAAGGCAGGGCAACCCCCTGAGCCACACACACAACTTACGAACTGATTGTGTACAAACGTCATTTTAGCTTTGTTATAACAGTAATGTTAGCCAAACACACATCAAAACCTTATTTTTGTATTGAGGTGTGTTGGCTTTAATTTAGTTTTCTAACCTTATAAGCATGTTTCATTACGGAAAGCACAAGATTGATTATTATGCTTGTTGAAGATGAATATTTAAATAATATTAGAATGTTTTAATTAGTTGCGTAAATGTCCGTTGTATATAAATATGAACACATTGCTTTGTATTTATTCATAAGCAATGACACCATTAACATAATTTTCAGTACATTAATAGTCTAGTAGATGTTTGTACTTAAAAACTTAAATAAATATATTATTCAGCAAAAAAAAATAATCTTAATGCTTTTTGGATGTATCACAAAGCACTACATACAATATTTTATAACATTTGTACCCCTGTCAACTGTGGAATGTCTGCCATTTGCGAGTTTTTTGCCTGCTCTTTACAATTTTCTGTTAGCACTTAGTTAACGTGTGGGTATGAACTGATGGATTATTTCTTCTCTTCTGCTATTGAAACTTTTATGCCTTCTGTTGTGCCCATGGGTATAACAGAACATAACAGAAATTGGGTATATTGTAGGGATGGCTTAATAAACGCAGAAATGAATTTGCAGGCATGCAGTCGCAACACGCCATTATAGGCTACAACGTATACACTAAGATGGTGCATATTTTTAACGGCTCGTGTGAGACGTTCAACATGAATGTAGTCAGTTACATTGAAAACATTTAGTGATTACAATATGTGATTTTGCTGAAGTTGCATCCGTGTAACTCTGAAATGGAGCTGCATAACCTACTTGTGTATATGACATTTTTGTTGCCAATCGTCTTTATAACATGCTGTCGAAGTATGTCGGTTGAGTCGCGGAACATCCAGTATATGAAAATTTCTGTCGGAAAGGATGACATTCAGTAAGCTGCTGATAACATACCACGAGTTCGAGTTAGATGTGTGCGAACTGCTGATAAGTCATCCCTGCAGAGAATCCACGCACCGTTAAGGGAACTTCTTACCTGGGACGACAGGGTTGACGGGTTTGGAAAAATTGTGCCCCCTCTCCCACCCCCTCTCAATCTTGTATGTGTTTCCCGTTAGTACTTTCCAGCATTAATTTTGTAAAAATGTAGACCAGGGTATGTAAAGTTCTATGATTTTAGATGCAATGGTGCGAATACGTACTTTTCTCTGTAACCTTTCAAGAAGTGTTCAAAATTATTTTTTAGTACATATTTTGTATTCGTACAACGTTTCTCTAGACATATGAATGTGAAAAGTTTAGTTGCAAAATACGAGTACAGTTACGTGTCTGCCTTTCAATAAATAAGAAAAAAATAATAATAAAGCAACAAAATGCTACTATAAAGAAAATACAATCTCACCAAAAAATTTGCATGGTTCCCTCTATGTACCAAGTTTTTTTTTCTGTGTGGGACTAGCATACTTCTTGTAGTTATGTGTCAAAATTCAAAACTAATATTAATTTCTCCGAGAGATCAGTAAAAACTTACTACTTTTGTCTTTTGAAGGTAAAATATCGCATATTGACACAAGATTAAATCTTTGGAAACTCTTCGAAATTGAGCACGATGCACAGACGCATCTGTTGCGCAGTGGCAAGTGTCACTGCTTCTTATGTATAGAATTCGCGTTCACTCTCCGTCATATCATTTGGGATTTCCCAAGTCGTAGTTGGGTAGGAATGAGCCGGCATAGGCCTACAAATTCTGGCTGACCTACAATTTTAATAGCACGAAAACTTCTGTGTATCATCAAACAGACAGATTACTTATTACAAGTTCAAACAATATCGTACGATATTGCAGGAAATTCGTTTAAGAATTACTTCACGCATTGTAATTTTACAGGATATCGATCGATAGCTTACAGTATTTTTTGTACTGTATATTTTAAGCAATTTCTTGCGAAGTTAATAAATATTTATTTGTAGTGTCACCTAAGACCATTCACGACTGGAACAGACTTATGAAAACCAATCTTTGAAAAAACACCCTAGCATTTAGCTGCAAGCATAATTAGTTTGTTTTACTAGTTATGCATGCAGCTAAATGCTAGGGTGTTTTTTCAAAGATTGATTTTCATGTATAAGTATATTCCAGTTGTGAATGGACTAAATTACTTTCTAGCAACTAGTTTCCAAAAAAAAAATATTCGTGAAAGTAGAAAAAAAAATTTAGTGTGTAGGTTTTTGTTAGTAACTTCAACAATAATGAAGATATTTGAACGAATCTTTGTAGACAGCTATTCTTTTGTTTGTATGAGACGTGACGACATCAGCGTCCAAACAACACTGCACTCGACACTCCATACTAAAGACGTTGGCAATGATATAGATTTGTAAAATGTGCATGGGTCTGTTTTGTTGCCTGTTTTATTGTGGCGCGATCGTTTTGCCTCGTGACCTCGAGGCAGGGTGTGGCGAGTCAATCGGCGGTGGTGCGTGCGTATACATATCCTGTGTGTAGACAGATGATGTGACTCGTGACCGGAGAAGTGTGTGTTTCATTGCGCATGGCGACTGTGTAAGCAGCATTGATAGGAAATAGGGAATCAATGTCTCGGTGTAGTGTGGAGCAACACGTCTTACTTGTTCGGGCATACTGGAAAACAAACACTATAAAGGTACCCGCCTACCTGTAGCTTTAACTGTGCTGCAGGGTGCGTGAAATACATGTGTTCCCTCGAAACTCTTTGTGCTGATCTACAAAAGGAACACTCACTTGATGGCAAGGCTGTTGAGTACTTTCAAAATGTCACGCATGTTAGTAACAACATTTCACATCGCTCCAAAATGGCTAAAAACAGTTTTTTTTTTTCACAGCTCTTTATCAAAAATTATACCCCTTAAATACATGCAAAACTAACAAAGAGCCCTGTACTGTGCCTTCCAACCGATTTTCCACTAATAAAATAATAGGGTCACTGCTGATAGTCCCATAGGAACACACAGTGCGACTATATACTGTTCACGATAAAGTGAGCACGTTTTAGGCTCTAGATACTTCATTCTTTCTGCAATTTATTATCCTTTAACTACCTTTATAAATCAACATTGCCTTTTAAGTAATATACAAAGTGTATATATTCCATTGCACGAGGAAATTTACGTCTAAGGCTAAAATAAAATATATTTATTTACTATTATTCCAAATGAGAGAGCTTTCAAAAGTGCTCACTTTGCCGTGAATAGCCTATAGAACACTGCACGCTAGTTCGGAGCCTTGTGCTTAACGGCGATGGCGCACTTGATGCGCGTAGCAATATAACCCTTATCGCTCCCGCGCTTCACGGCCTTGGACGCGGATAAAGCTACAGATAGGCGGGAACCTTATAGCATGTAATCAAAGATTCTGAGAAAACTTTGTGGGACAGAAATGCACCAAACAAGAACGTCATTTGGGCCCTGCTGGCGAAGAAGCTCGAAACCAAGTGGTTGTTGTTGGACACGAATAAAGGCGATCGTCTAAAGATGCAGCAGGAAACTGTCAAAGATGTGAGGCTTTGACTATTCCCCTCTACAAAGAACGAAGTCACTGCGGCTTATTTCTCACGAAACCGGATTCTCGAAAATCACTTGTGAACGTGCAGCAAAACAAAAAAAGCCAATCTCTATGAGTAGTATGGGCGTGTATGTTCTAACTTAGTTTTAATTAATCAGATTGCGATTTTATATCGAATTGATTGATCCAATTAATCCGTTAATTAATCTGCAATCTATCCAATCAATTTTTGATAATTGTTAACCCGCTAATCTAAAATCAATTTGATGAAATATGATTAATGAATTTAAAAAAAATAATTAAAAATTCTTATTTTTTTATTTATAAAAAAATATTTTTGTGGGAGTGTATACATATGAAATGTGTGATATATATGTATATATATTTATATATATACCCCTTTCCAAACACATCACACCTCAGTACAACACCAGATGTCCAAGGGTTAACATCGATGCTGCCGCTATCCAACAAAAATAAAAATAAAGAACCCTTATCAAACATACCATATATACACTCCCACAAAAATATTATTTTTATAATTAAAAAAAAGGAATTTTAAAAATTTTAATTATATATATATATACAGTGTAGTATTTAATAATGTTATTGAGGAGGGAAGCACAGGAGTTCCTCCCCTTTCGGCCCGGAAGCGACTGAGGAAGGGGGAGAGAGAGCAGCATCAAGTCATGTGTAGTGTGGCCAGCATCTGTATGTCGACTGAGGTTATGCGAAACGGTAGAGTTCCAAAATACATATTTTGTTTAAAACTAATTATATACAAATAATACGCTGAAATTCACAATTGCAGTTTACTTACCTGCCCTGAATGCTAGGAATATAATTTATGACAAACAACTGAGACTTGTACAATGCACATAAAATATTCGCTCCTCGACAAACATAATATATTGAATTCTAAATGAATAAAAGTTAGATAACAAATTACCATTCGTAAATATTCTTAGTGTACTGACTGAGGGATAAGACAGGTATTATGTGAAATGGCGGAAATGCATGGTTCTTGAATTGTAATAAATTAATGATTTGATATAGCAAAGTACTAAAAATTATGTTTTATAGAACATGTCATAAATAAATTAAATGTCTTACCCCGATTGCAATGCCAGAAGTTGCAATGTTTAAAAAGCTCTGGATAACTGCTTGAATAGCACATATTTAATTTATTAAATGCATGAAAATATAAAGGAATTATACCAAGTCCAGATGAACGACAGCCAACAGAGCCTAGTTCCAGGTGAAAAGTCAATTACCGCCCCAGCGATTGTGGTGTTATAAAGAAAACAAACAAGGTACTACTTACTAGAATTTTATCTACCAATCTAAATGTTATATATTAATGAGTTATTAAATTCGCACAAATTTAACAAGGTAAACTGATTAAATACATGAAGTCGTACAACACAAGAAGGACATATTCTACAACAAAGTAATCAACAAAGGTGAGTTATGTAAAACACAATAAAATTATTTATTCTTGCTTACGAATGGAGCACAAATTCAAAACACCAGTTTATATTTCCAATGGAAGCTAGTAACAATAGCATTCTAAACACACACATACCTTACAAACGAGGTGTTTTAACTATCACATATACTTTAATATGGAACAATCTACCACTTTAACACAACAATGTGGAACATTTGAAATTAAATATAAACTGCGGTCAAAATAATATTACCTATAAAATCACTCATGCACATAGTTACAGAAAACAAACAACTTACCTCATTTTCATGTATAACCTAGAAAAATAATTTTTTTAAAATAACTATCTCACAAACGACGTGTCCACATACATTTTCCTACTGTGAGAAGACATATTAAAAATAATTTTTGCTCAACTTCCATCAATACCCTACCAACTTTTGCAAGACGTGGTAAACACTTTTCACTCATGTTTCTCGATAATCCATGTTTTCTGATATCAGACGTTTTATAAAAAATAATGTGAAAAGCTATTAAACTATTGCACATAATTTCTGAGAAAATTAAGAATTTGTGAATACTAGCTAATCATGGCTTAGCTGAACGACTTGAATTAAACATCCCACACATTTCCTCAAAATTTAATTAATTTTTGAAAATAATAGTAAGATTAAAAAATAATACACGGCCATATACGTTTAATGTCTTTACAGAATCACACTTCTTACTGCATTCTGAGAATTAAATTACTAACTCACATAACTTCCACCGAAAGCCTAATGCAGTGAAAGTTTACCAAGTCTCACAGGTGAAGTGAACACTTTATCCAAGCGTAGATGAATTTCAGAAACAGAAATAACACACATGTTTTCCAATATCATGTGTTTTATAAACTATCACATTTTATGTTCTATCTCCGGAATCCTGCCCTCCATCCGTGTAGGACATCCAAATCCCTGGATGGTCAAGAACTGGCCGAATGTGCTGTTAGGGAACACACACTGACCACCCACCTAGGTTTTGTATTATCTCTGCACTCTCAACCCCTCTCTCTACATCCCCTGTAGTCAGGGTCAAGAACCTTCACTCCTTTGTGATGTAGACCATTCAAAAACTTCACAGTGTCGCCTGCTAATGTTTCTTCCTTGCAAATATAACTTAAGAAATAAATTGCCCTGAAAGGTATACAATTATTTCCTAAAAATGATTAGTCACATCCCAAATGTATTTAAACTGAAGCAGTTGCTATGCCCTACCCCCCAAGGACGAAGCAAGGTGGACAAAATTAAAACTCAGCAGATCAAAATCCCGAAAGTAACAGGAACCCTCGTTCAAGCAGAAAGAGATTTGAAACCTTAAATCAAAAGTGTACTTGAAATCAAAGTTCACTTTACACAAGTAAAAATTCATGAGCAGTTTCAAGAGTATTTGTTTAGAATTATTTTTCTCATATTTTCTTACATGCTTTGTTTGCACTAACAACAACTTCTGATGATTCACTTAAAACATAAATATCTGTTAGTATCATACAATGATTATATTTTAAAAAGACATAAAATTTTTATTTTTCAGAAAATACAAATATGAATAATTTTTAAGAAAATTGCAAATCACATTATATTTTTACTTTGACCAAACGCATATTTATATAAGGGCATATAAGCCTCCATGATGATTCATTGGAGAAAATCACTGTAAAACATTGAAAGCAACCAACCTGAAATGGTGATTCTCTGTGTCTCCAGCATTGTAAAATGCACCTGACATATTAATTTTAGTATAATTTTAGTTTAAACTACTGAATAAGTATAAAGTTCCACCAAAAATAAAAAGGCGAAAAGCTAACATTTTACTGTTATTATCAAAATATTTCCCTTCTCTGGCAACATGACCATACATTACACAGTATATATATATATATATATATATATATATATATATATATATATATATATATATATACAAGCCCACTAACATTCGATAATGGCCAAAAGTTATAGTATGGTATTATGCTTGATTCGAAACAAGCAATAATATTAAATAGAGGGATTTACTGAGATCCAAACAACAGGTTGGATAATCATAAACCAACCAACAAAATTATTCTCGTTTGTTTTGCCTGGATATTCCCATGTTAATTCAAATTCTCTGAGCCTTTTATAAGAAAATTCCTTGCGTAACGAACTTTAGAATGAGGCCAAACACATTATGCCTCCTGATTAATTTAGCTTATTCAAATTAAATCCAGCAAGAAAACAACCATGTATTAAAAATTTTATGGCTAGGTAGAACTTTAACTGCTATGTAAATACTCTTGGAAAACACAATACTCCTATTTAAGAAGGCACATTTCTTGTCGCAAGGCTAGCAATTTTAAAATATAATTTAAAAAATATTCCAAGTTTTACTTAAATGACCTGAAATATTCTCAACTTTAAATTATTAAAACTTTTCTTGCTAAAATGGCGCCTGCCTCCTAACTCAGGACACCAAATATGCCTGATTCCTTTCTGCCATAAGGGCAAAGCTGAGATTTTTACTTGTATTAAATTACTTAACTGGCTTGGTGATATCCTTCTACGGCAGTGTCAATCCGACCCCAATCCAGAGAGATCGCACCCACCTTTTAGACAAAACACAAACCAGTTCCCTTAGGAGGGATGCAAAATACCCCTGGACAATGGAACATTTAATGGCCTTTTAAGGAAATTTCTGTTGAAGGTAACCATTCCCCTATATAGAGGTGACATTATTGCTGTTCAATCATTTGGTTTGAAGCAGAAATGTGTCCATGTATTGGGTGCACATGTGATCACACATCACAATTATCCCGAAGTTCAAGCAGATTGCAGGATCTGATGTCACGAGCACGCAAAACCCAGATTGGCCTACTGGCTAGGGGGCGGCTGATGACACAGGCATAGTTACTCGAACCAACTAGTCATGCTTGCCATACGTGCTCGAAGCAAGCTAGTGCAAAGATGAAACTCGGAACTGCTCCTATAGTCCACCCAGGTGACAGCAAGATCGAATGCAGCAGCCCACCCTGGTCTGCACCATAATCGGGTACAAACAGCTGGTATGTGGTAGATTCCATGTCCTCCTCACATTTTTTGGGCAGGTAAAATTCAATTTTTCGAGAAGATAAGCAGTAAAATTTTCAAGTTACTATGTGGTCAAAAATACTTAATTTTTCATGTGAGGCGTCACACAATTCTGGCAAACATTATCCAGTTTCCAAGACATATAACATTAAAAATAAAATATGTAACAGATTACCGCTCAAATGCTAATCCAAACAAACACTAATCAAATGAAAAAGTAATCCAATAAAATGCTACTCCAATGAAACTGTAAGCCAAAAAAACAAATGGAATTATTTCACAAGTGCAATTAATTAAATACTCAATAATTGTACATCTAAACCTTATCAATAAAAGACTAAGGATGAGTGTTTCCCTTTTTAAAGGATATTATCAACAAAATATTCAATTGGTGAAGCAACTTTCTGCAATTCGTAATCATAAAATCCGCCTTTAATAGGCTGTCCATCATAGGTTTCGAAATAATATACTCTAGGAAACGACTGTCTAACTGAAATAATTTTTAATATTTCATAAGACCAATAAGTAGTTTTTTTTTTTTTTTTTTTGGCTAACTTTGAAGTTCTGCTCTCTCTCATCGAATACTTTAACATGATTATAAATGGTTTTCATCAATCTATGGTCCCTAAACTTTTTGGGTGACATCTTTATAATTCGATGATATCTCGAAATATAAAATTTTATTATTTCAGGCAAAACATTTTCCCAATTGTAAGTCCCCTTCGACGTGAAATACTTTTATATTAGCTGTTTATTCGATTTGTCGAATCTCTCGGCTACTGAAGCTTTAAGTTCAGAATATATTACATAATGATTGATCCCGTATTCAGCCATTAGTTTCTGGAAAGAAACTTTAAAAATCTCGGTCCCGTTCTCGGTTCGAAGCAATTTTGTTGTTCTTGCTACTATAATGGTTTTAATTGCAGTGGTAACTTGTTTCTCAGTATTTTTCTTCACAGGTATACCCAAAGCATATTTGAAATAAATATCTATTGTGGTTTAAATATACTTGTATCCCTTATTCTGTTATGAAAGCAATGTCATTTCATACAAATGGGCTTGAAAATGATCATTTATACAATGAGTAATTGCTGTTTTTCTGGGAAATCTTACCCTGCAGGGGCCTGGCATTCTTGCGCAAATCTTACGGAACTTTATTAGTAATATAACCTTCTTCTATCAGCTCTTCAACAATAGAAACAATTTTGTTTGTATATGAATTATTTCCAAAGACCCTCTCGAAGCAATGAGAAGATTTAATCTGCTTGCACCAACTTATTAGGATTGTTCCTATATACAGGATATAATCGATTGCCAATTTTATCTCTATATATTCCCCTTCCAACAATATTCCATAATAAATGTAGTTTTGGGTGGTTTTCATCTCCTGAATAATTATTTACAATCGTACAGAGGAAAAGTCCTTTATATTTCTCTAAATCGGTGTCGGTATTTCCATTTGGAATGTTTTAAAATAATAATTCAAACAATCCTTCACTCACATAAGTTATGTAATCACCAACTTGAATTCTATTCTAAAGTAAAAACCTAATTACTGAATCTCCCAGGAACCATATGTTTCCATGTCGATATTCACCAAATATCGCATAGTGCATAGGTGAAGAATGTTTTAAATCTAAATAACTTTGTGCTAAATGAGAATGGTTTTGCTTTTTCTTCTTTGAAGGTTCCTCCAATTTAATTTTAAATGGGATTTCTTTAGAAAAAGTCAATACATTATGTAGTGTATCCATTCTATTTGTAACAGGTTCAAATATTTCTTAATTTAAAACATCCTGTTCAATTTGGACTCGTTTAGCTTGTAAATATTTCTCCTTTATAGCAGATGTAACATTATGTAAATCCAAAGCTGAGTCAGACATTTTTTGATTATGTTTTCTAGGTGTAACACTAGGTCGAGTAGTCTGTGCCTTTTCAATCTTATCGATTTTACTTAGAATTGCTTAAAATTTACTTATAATTTTAGCTCATAAGTCATTAATTAAATAATTGATTTGTGTTTCCAAATCATTATTTTGTTTTCTCAAATCTGTTTGCGAATACAACACTTATATATTGTGTTATCTCTTCCATTCATGTTTCAAGTTGTTTTGCAGTAGTAGATACTAACTACTTCATTAATTACAAATCTTAGATTATTTTGCATTTCTAAAGTTGTGTTATAAGAAATGTGTTTATCATAATGTTGAAGTTCTTAGTTATCCCATTTAAAGATTCTTTTATTCTAAGTTCATTACTTTGCTATTTATTCAGAGTATTGGTTAAAATTTTTGCAATTACACTCGTTCCCTTATAAGCATTATCATTCCCATCAATCTACTTTATTAACTGCTCTTGCATATCAGTATATTGTGATTTAAATACGCTTAGTGTAATAGTGTTCAAGTTTTCCATGTAAAATTTACTTAATGCTTCATATCTTTCACAGCCATACCTGCATTACGTAATATACAGGATGAGTATATGAGTGGTTTCACGTGGATGCTCCTGACCCTATATCTACATGTTGTACCAGTTTATCTTACCATTTGTAGGAACGTCGTTTTGCCCAAAGTGAATGTGATTTGCCCTGTATACAGAGATACGGTTTTCTGCCCTTTCTTTTTTCAACCCCCCCCCCCCTCCCTGGTTTCTGGAATCCCTTATTTGGACACGCTTTCAAAGTTTCACATGTTTCATCAGTTAGAATAATTGGTGGGGGGAGGCTGGTGTGTCACACCATTAGCACTTAGATGTTCGCAGATACCTTAACAATATATTACCGAAATGTTGGATTGGTTGTGGAGCAGTTTGGGTCGCTCATGGTTGTCACATTGAACATTTATGAAGATATGGTAAACAAACTTCACACTTCTATAGTTCAACTGATTGGTCAGCAAAGGTTGTAGGTTGTTTGGTTCGATATTTTAGACCTTCAAATTTGGGGTATTATTTTATACTAATCCTGTATGTCCATTCAAATCACAATTCCTATTGCGATTTTTAGTTTTACAGGTATTGTAATTATTGTGTTTATACCAATATGTCCAAACTTTAAAATACTCATTATTCTTCATCGGGAATTAAAAAACTGTCAAATCCACACTTATATCTCACTCTATTTAAGGAAAGTGGTGGTGTAATTAGCAGAAAACCATACATGTTTTTCCAATAGTAAAAACATATATTTTAATATTTGAAAATATCATATTGGCCAAAACATGGTCATTGTAAGTATGTTGTAGATATTTACTGTAAATTTTAAACACAATTATCATATTTGCATTATTGTGCAAATTATGTTTTGAAATATGTGTGTAACTTTATGTCAGGTAAAAACTATCAACGTTTGAATGTCTAACAAAATTAAAATACTGTTGTAACCTGCAGTTTGCACCAAACATTACCAAATATAATTTCGGAATTGGGCAATGCCTCATTTGGCGGCACTGTATCTTCTTTATTAGTATAAGAGAATATCGAATTCATTCAATTAACGACAAAATCTTCGCTAATCGCAAATATTTATCTTATTGTATAGTTTGAGAACACCAGTATACGTTTCCAAACTTAAGTACATTTGGAAGGTCCAACATCGGCATAATAATGCAAATTTTTCCATGTGAAGAAGGAACCCTTATTATACAATGTATATTTGGATGTAAAAACCTCCATGTTTCTCTTCAATTGTTTTCTTTTGTATTTGCAATCACCAGAAGATGCACAATGTACTGTAACCTATTACCTTAAAAACTATAAATCCAGGTCTATATATATATATAGGTTTGCATTCAGTTGAAAATAATTGCTTGTACTAAACATATCAAAAATGGATGCGAGTAGTGAATACATTGATTAATAAATTAACATTTGAATTGCATTTACTGAAATATAATTATTGTGGGCATGGAACAAAGCTTGCGAAATGCCTGGCACAGAACGATCAAGGTACAAACTCTTTGTATAATGTTTGTAAAGAGCATGACATAGTTTATGCTCAAACAAACAATTTGAAAGAAAGGCATATATCAGATACGATTCTAGCTCATAAAGCAACAAACATACGAAGAAGCCACCCACATCAATAGTTGAAAAGCATGGCGCTTAGGTCGAAGACAAGGTGATGTAAGCAAAAGTGAAAAGAGGTATGGGCATAAAATGCAAAACAAACCAAAAAACCAAGAAAGGTGGGATATTACCATTCATATTTACCACATTAAGCAGTTAAATCAAGTAGTAAAGGCATGTATCTTAAACTATATAAAGTTGGACAATGACAAAAAACCTTCAAATATGGAAAAAAAGCAGGAAGTCCTAAATAGTCTTCCAAAACATGCAGTCACTAACAACAATATTCTCGTATTTGTAAAGAAATTGGATATTCCTTATTTCCGAGATGTGTATATGAGATACGATTTACCAAAAAAACCAAACCTTTGTGGATATATGATTGTTGATTTAGATTCAAAACTAAACGAAGGAACTCATTGGATTGTATTAATAAAATACATAAATCAACCATTGTATTATGATAGTTTCGGGGATTTGTGTCCTCCAATTGAAATACATAACTATTTAAAAGACATGCAATGAAGATACAATTACAAAATTGAACAATTTCCAAATACAATCAATTGTGAGTAATTTATGTTTACTGTTTCTGACTATAAATAGAATATTTATGTATGTGTAACAGTAATACATATTAGTAATATGTCAATTACGTTTATATTAAGTGGAATCTTGGCACAATTGCATTCGATATATTTCCCTGCTTTGGAGTTAGATTTGGAGTTCGATAGAGAATGGCAAATAAGTCTAATTGAATTCGTTACTTATAACAGCAAACCAAATATTGATATGCGCAACCAATCATTTACAGTCAAGATTAGTGAAAAAAAACTATAATATTTTGATACTGGTAGGATCTTACAAGTTAGATAATTTAGAAATGTTCTTTAAAATGGCATTACCTGATGGTGTACATTTCCGATTACATGGAAATTCAAATACGTTAGTTAGTGCGATGTCCAATAACATTAATTTCGATTTCATAGAAGGTTACGAACAGAGTGTATCCCGCTTATGAATTGCATGAGTCATCAAAACAGGTTAATATATTGTCAGTAAATATATGTCATATAAATGTTAATATTGTAGGAAGTTCATATTTGAATTTAAAACCGACAAATACAGTACGTGAATTCACGTGTGGGGTGGCTCCAAGATATAAAATAATTGAAAAACTGAATACTTCGATACGTCTTCTAGTAATAGTTAATCAGGTCAATGAAATAGCTGTTACAATTGTCGATGAAGATGGTGAACTTATTAATTTTAGAATCGAAGATATTACCATTCATAGATACTTCAAAAAAGCTATTTAAACACTTGCATTCTGTATGCATTGTAATCATAATGGATACTGTCTATAGTAGTTCATATGGCCATAAGATAGGTGGTTCTTTTAAGAACTATGTTTCTAAGGATCATACTTCGAAAAAAGTAACTATAAAAAGACATAAACGCAAGCATGAATTGCTCACTTCAAATAAGGTACCCGTAAAGTTAACACAGGCAACAAATTGTTTTTAAAGGAATTAGGATGTAAGGTAAATAGAAATGGGAGAAATACTTAATGTTGAAGAACCAATGAGTTATGACGATGCAATCACCAGTGTGGAAATACATGTGTATGAAACATTCTGAGCAGGTCCATACACATTTCCATTGGAAATAAGGTTTTCTATACAAAATAACGATATTTATTTATTACCATCGAAATCAAGTTTAAGATTTAGAGAAACAATTAAAAAGACAGCCGATGCAACTAATCCAGAAACTACAGGAATTGTGAGAAACAAAATACTACATTTAATCTCCTGAATTGCATGTCTGCTCAATGGTGTTGAAATCGACCAAACACGAAATGTTGGAATTACTTCCATGATAAAGAACTATCTCTCATAGACAGTAAAAAATTGCTATACAGAGATTATGGCTGGGTGGAGCAATAGTAGCGATTATAAAATACAAATAAACCCAGGCAAAAAATATGAAGTTGTTATACAATTAAGTATGGTACTTGGCTTCACTGAAGACTATAAAGAAGTTATATTAAATGCTAAACAAGAATTAATTATTCTACTTGCTAACATGCATTTTAATGTCATATATGATACAACTAATAACAACAAAGGTGTAACATTTTAATTAAACAGTGTTTAGTGACTGATACCACTTACTGATATTAACACTCGTGAACATGTAAAGTTTTTAAAGTATATCGAAATAGGGAATAATTTAGACACTGCATTCAGGTCATGGATGTTAGAGACATTTCCAACACTACAAAACACTACAGCACAAAACATCATATAGAATGTGAAATCAAGTTTTTCATCTGGAAAGTAGAGATATGTTATTTGTTTTCAAACACACTGACAAAACAATTTAAAATCACACAGATCACTATTCGATAATTGTGATATTAAAAATATTAAACTGTATCTAAACAGTCAAACGTATCCCTCTAAACATTTTAATATAAAATTTGGTAATGGCAAATTCCTTATTTGCTACAATATGTATAGGATGTTCCAGGAAACATATCACAACAAAATCAACTCACTAATATTAGAACACTATGATTCTAAAACCAGATAAACAATATTTGTATTTGATGTAAGCAAACAAAATGACACCATAAGCAATTATGTTATAGATTTAAAAAATTTAAATAATTGCAAATACACCCATTCTAGCAAATACACAAGCATATACTTTGATCATTAATGATAAAATAACAATCTAAAATGTAAGAGATAAGCTGGTGAAAACAATACTTGAGTCAGTAGGAAACTAACACGATTCCGACGAGATATTTAGCAATGTGCAAGGATTTTAATCTCCAGATAAATTTATATTTAAAGAATTGGCTATTACTGATATGGAAGAACACACGATGGTATTCAGCTTCAAATGGCCGTTCGACTAGAAATAGTTGAGTCCCAAACAAGAAAACAAATAGATGGGTTACCAAACCCAACATGGTTGGAATTGGTAGAGGGGGTGTATGGAGTATGAGAATATAGAAGATATTTGCAAGAATGACCAAAATAAGTATAAGATATACATATGTGAAGTCGAGCAAAAACACATTTTAGAAAGTGTGAGGAATGGGAAAATAACACACATTAAAAAAAATGCAATTATCTATCTTTCAAAAAATTATGTAAAACATATGGATACAAATCGAACTTCATCTCTATAGGGGAAAACTCTACATTATTGCTAACTTGGGGAATGATGACTGACTGGGGTCAAGTGGATGAAGGTGAGTAGGAGCCTTTGGTGAGAAAAAGTATGAATAAAGGAGGTGATTCGCAATATTAGTTAACTTCCAATATATTAATCGCCTATCAGCTCACCAGACCTCAAGTTGTAAGCATTATTCATTGGAAATGAACTTTAATATTAAAGAGGGAAATGTTTCTGTCTATGCATGTTATGAGCGGAATCGTAACATTAGCAGGACATGTTTCAATGCTGTGAACTATCAAGTGAAATTTAGTATATAAAGTTTTTGGTTTTATGGAAACCAATATTTTCTAAACATGAATCAAGAATAGAATGTAATCACATGCTGGTGCATATAGAAATCAAAGTGTTAATTGAATATTAGCAGATTATTTGCACGTTGAAGTAAACATTTTAGAAGTTGTTTTGGTAAGTAATAATAAACATTTAAGCTATACATTACAGCTGCATATATTTTTATAGCCAATAGACTGTAGATTCATAATGTTTTCCAAGCTGGCAAACATCCTATACTTAATTGTGTTACCTTTTTTGAAACAGTTTGTGTAACTTGTGTATGCTTCTTAAAAAATTTGTATATCATTTTGAAACAGCTTGTCATATGTGTAATATTTGTCAATTTTCATTTGTGTTCTGCCCAGAGGCAGGTTTTCACATGGTATCTCTCCATGCTCTCCTGTCTTCTGCCAACCTCTTCAGGTCCATATACTTACCACTTCCCTTGATGTCATATATCAACTAGTATTTTCTTCTTCCTTTCAATCTTTTTCCACAAACTATTTCTTCCATAGACTCTGTTAGGAAGCACTCCTGTCTCGAGTGCCCCATCCAGTTCTTCTTCCTTTCTCTTATGACTTTTAGCAGTGTTTCCTCTCATCCTTCACGTCCACATCTCAAATGCTTCTAGCCTTTTTTCGTCCTCACGTCTCAGTGTCTGCGTCTCTGCCCCATAGAGTGCCACACTCCATACAAAACACTTGCATGTCATTTCCTCAGTGCTCTATGTAGTTTTCCGCATAGCAACCTGCTCTTCCTATTGAACACTTCCTTTGCTACCGCAATACGAGTCTTCACTTCCTGATGACATTTAATTTCCTCAGTTATCATACTTCCTAGATATTTGAATGCTCTTACTTGGCTGATATTAGCTTGTCCTATCTTAATATTTGCCGGTTTCCTTCCTTTACTGAATACTATACTCTTTGTTTTTTATGTATTGAATCTCATGCCATACTCCTCACAAGTTTCATTCAGATCTTTTAGCATTTTAGCTATAGTTCTTTCACATTCTATTAATAATCCATGTCATCTGCAAATCTTAAACATTATAGTATCTATCCGCCAATACATACTCCTCCTCTTCCATCTAACATTTTCCCAATAATCTCCTCCAAGTATAAATTGAAGAACAAGGGAGAAAGGCAACAGCCTTGTCTAATGCTCCTCCCAATGCTGCTCTCTTCTGACATTTCAGTTCCAATATTTACTCTTACTTTCTGTTGTAAATATAGATTCTGTACTAGTCTTCTCTCTTTCGAATCTACTCCTTTCCTCTTCAAGATGTCCATCAGCTTGTTCCATTGTACTCTGTCGAAAGCTTTTTCCAAGTCAATAAAGATAGCATAAATTTCTCTACCTTTCTCAATATATCTTTCCTCTATGATTCTTAACAGGCCCATAGCATATCTTGTTCCTTTTCCACTTCTCAATCCAAACTGTTCCTCTCCAATCCTTCTATCTAACTTCACATATAGCCTTCTATTCAAAACTCTTAACAATATTTTAGGTGCATGAGAAATTAGAATAATAGTCCTATGTTCTTCACATTTATTGGTATTCGTTTTTTTTTTTTTCAATTGGTATCATTACCATTGCAAGAAAGTCATCCGGCCATTCCCCTTTGTCATAATCCCGTTACATAGGTAGACTCCTCCTCCTGTTTCATAAACTCTTTAACATGTCTGCTGGCAAATTATCAATTCCACACGCCTTTCGATTCTTCATCTCCTTCAGTGCCTTTTCTACTTCTGTTTCCAAGATGTCATACTCCTTTCTATCCTCTGGCACCTGTGCCTCCTCTTCAATCGTACTTTCACTTGGTCTTTGATCCACCTTATACAGATATTCTATATATTCTTGCCATCTAGTCAACACTTCAAGTGGTTCTCTGGCTAATGTGCAATGCCCTTTTTATATTTCCATGTTATACTTTCTTGCCCTTCAAAGTCTATCTCCCTAGCCATTCTGTACATAATTTCATACTTTCCCCCTTTCTCAATGTTCTCTATTTCCTCACATTCCTCTTTCATCCATCTTTATCTTGCTTATACAGTTCTTCTCAATTCATTATTCAGTTTTCTATACCTCTTTCTTCCTTCTCAATTTCCCTTATTTTTCCACATTCTCCATTCTTCCATCTTTTTCAACATGTTTTCCATTATCTATTCTTTCCTGATACTTTTGGACTCTCTAATTCCTAGAACTTCTTTGGCAGATGTCATGAGTCCTTCCCTCATTTTTATGCTTTTCTCATTTATACATTCTTCATCTCTACCTCTTTGGCATTATTCCATAAACCTGTCTTCCAGCTCTGAAGCCTACTTACATTTTTGAGTGTCTCTAAGTTTAATCTTTCCCTTGCTTTATCTCTCTCCACTCTCTTCATCTTTACTTCTATTTCTCTCACTACGAGATTGTGAATTGAATTTTTCTGCACCTAGGTAAGCTTTGGCATTCTTCAGGCAGTCCCTATAACTTTTTTGTATCGGGATGTGGTCCAGCTAGTACATTTCTCTATTTAAATTAGAGACCCCTGTATACCGTCTCCTTTTGTGATTTTCAAATGGGGTGTTGCCCACCACTAGTGAGTTTTCTGTGCAAAAGTTAATTAGTCTTTCATCCCTCACATTTCTTACCCCTAATCCAAATTTTTCCTACTGTTTTTTTCTAATTTTCCTTCACCCACAACTGGATTCCAGTCCCCCATAATAATAACACAGGCATTTTTATTCTCTTTCTCAATAAGTTCTTCAATCTTTAAATAGTATTCTTCCACCTCTTCATCTCTATATCAGTGAATATGTTTTAAAATTAAATTATTTGTACTTTTTTTTTTAACAAACCCCTTCACAAACTGTGAAAGGCATTTGTATTCACAAGAAAGGAATAATATTACCTTGGTGAATAAAATGTTTCAACACTAATGGTATTCCAACTAGTTAAAAAGTCTTTGGTTTCTATCAAGACAATCAAATCTGAACAGATTCATTAAATGATAGATGTTCTCAAATTTGAAGATGTTTTAACATAAATGAATAGTGATGAATATTCCCGATGAAACATTACTAGCTGAATAATTTATACTCAGTTTGAATTGGTAAACTTACACCCTTGGCCAATGTCTTAAGATGCGTAAAACCATTACACTTAGAGTTCAACAATGCTGTCATTGCTACCAATTCTTGTCTGGAGTCACAAGACATACACGTTTGACTTCAACGACTCTCCAGTGTTACCAACCACTAAACCAAAGTCTCGAAGTGTGTAAGCTTGAGTCCAACGACCCTATCCAGAAACAGTACAGCTTCACAATAACCTACAGACATCTCTCCTCATAGCCTTTCATGAAGTAGGTGATAGCCCATGGAACCCCCCCCCCCCCCCCCCCCCATTTATTAGCAGGTAAAAGACTTAGCCTTTGTCCATACTAGATGGAAATCATCTCCCACCCTGTTCGCAAACTCTGTAGCACAGTCATTTGTATCAATGTATTCTTTCTAATTTATTAAATATAAGCACTTTCCATCCTTCAATACAGACTTAACAGCCCTCAACTTAGTATAAAGGTTTGAATGTAATATGTTAGAAAACACACATACACATACACAAAAAAGTGAATACAATCAACAAAATGTTGCAAATAAAGATACCTTAGTTGAAAATGTAGTAGTTTTGTTTTCTAAAGAGACTTTATTCTATACACAAACTTTACTATATTTGTAAAATATCCTACTTCATTTCTGTATATATTACATTCTTTAGTAGTAATTTCCTAGAAATAGTTCTAACCTATGTTTATTATTATTAATAATATTATTCTTGACCAAAAATTGGTAGATGAGCTTTTGTTTATTCAAAAACGAATAATATAGTTACAATAGCGAAAAACTAATAATCATATACATTAGCAGAAGATATCTGTAGACATGTTTTACGGTAATACACATTTATATGATTGACAAAATATATATTAAGTTAACATGGGAACTTATTTACTTAAATTAGTTCGCAACACATAATGCATTTCTTGAACTCTATATAAGGTTTATGGAAAGTAAAGATTTTTTTATGTTATATTAAGGTTTACACATATATTGAGGGTGATATCTCATTGTTAGGAAACTTTACAGATCATAGCTTTAAAGAGTAAGGAATTGAAACCCTTAAAAAAATAATAACAAGGTTTCCATTGTAAATGCATAACTATTACTAGAAATCTATAGTGTTGCAAACCGTGAAAGAATTTTTATAGTCATATGTTTTATATAGATTATATTATTTTTTTTCCATAAATCCACACCATATAAAATTATACATAGTGTTATTGGCTATGTTGGTCTCTAATACGATCGTTAAGAATTTTTATTTACTGATAATAAACCAGAATTTATTTAATAATTTATTTAATTATTGTGGAAATACATTAGTTTCCATTTCTTAGGGAGGAAAGAGAGTAGTGAGGTTGGTTTCAAAGGTTGTGGTGAGGAGTGGTTAGGGTTTGAAGTTGTTTAAAAGTCGAGGATGCAGAGACGGAAGGGGTGTTTGAAGCTCTGGCTGTAGAGAGGGGATGAGTGCCTCTTCCTGAAATTTTAAATTTTTAATAAGAAGGGGTCTAGTCTCTATGCGCCCTCTACTATTTCCAGTAGTTCTTGAGTGCGGTTTAAGTTGCGATGGCAAGTTTCTACGAAGACTTGTTTTTAGAATGACGACTCAAAGACTTGAATGGGAAATACAAGATTTTGATTGGAATGTTTTTAACCATAAAGTGGAGTCTCTGGATACAATAATATCTGATTTACTGGGTTCTTTGAAGGAAGGCTCGCCATCTCCAATGTTTTCAACTCCACCTCCTATGCTGACTCCACTACCTTCCATGGCTCAAATAACTTCAACACCACCTCCTATGCTGACTCTACTGCCTTCCATGCCTCCAATGACTTCAACATCGCCGCCTCCGATAAGGTTGCCACTGCCTCCTATGAAGCCGCCGCCTCCGATGACATCAAAACCGTCACCCCGATGATGTTGCCGCTGTCTCAACTACCTCCACAGTCTCCAGCAGCATTCAGCAACCACGGCATCAGCCTTGCCGATGCCTCCGACGTTACAAGCTCTTGACTTATATCTGAAAAAATCAGGTGAGCGTTGCTTCGAAAGGCCGGAAAGTTGTTGTTGTAAGCCTTAAATAATGTGAGAGTAGAAGTTGATGAAGGTGTTTTATTATTATTTAATCGGTTGGAGGAGTTTTTAGTTTTCAATTTCTTTCTCTCACCACCTCCAAATATACCTTCCCCCAATCTCATATCTCCTGAAACACTGCAATTATATATAGAATCCCCGCCCCGTCCGTCATCATGGCAAATGCAATATAGCCCTGTTCTTTTTCCTATATCACCTGCATTGCCTGTCGCTCCTCCAAAGAGGCGTAAATTAAGTTTTAGCCTTGCCTCTAGGCAAAAATTATAGTGAATGTGTTAGTGCTTTTCCTTACAATTTAAGGTTTTTGGTATGTGTTAATATTTTCTGATGAAATATAGTACAAAGTTTACAGTTTTTAATGTTTTCCGAAGAAGTTTTTAATGTTTTCAGAATGTTTTTAATGTTTTCAGACATAACATGATGTGAGGTTTAATGTTTCAGATGTAACATTGTGCAAAATTTAATATTTTAAGACGTAATATTATGTTAGGTTTAATGTTTTCAGGCGTAAAATGGTGTACAGTTTAATGTTTTCAGAAATAACATGATGTTAGGTGTAAAATTATCAGATGTAACATGATGTGAGGTTTAATGTTTTCAGATGTAACATTGTGCAAAATTTAATATTTTAAGCCGTAACATTATGTGAGGTTTAATGTTTTCAGATGTAACATGGTGTAAAGTTTAGTGTTTTCAGACCTAATATGATGTTAGGTTTAATGTTTTCAGAAGAAAGTTTTTAATTTTTTTTAGGCGTAAAATTATGAAAAGTTTTTAATGTTTTCAGAAGTGAGTTTTTAAATTTTTTCAGAAGTGTTTGTATTATGTGTTTGTAAGTAACTGATTTTTTTATTCATATTTTTGGAAAGCTTTGCTAATGAGATGTCTTGTGAGTAAATATCTTTATAAGAATGATTGTAAGTAACTTTTGTGTGTTATTGTTGAAGTATGTTTTAATCATTTCTTTTTGAAATAAAAATATATCAATGTTTAATGTATATATATATACATTATGTATACATTATACATGCATATTATATATATAGTTATTTGTTTAATTCATTATATCATTTTAATATATTCTGTTTACACTAATTAACTTTGTATGAATTTGAAAGATGAAGTATTTGTGAATGATGGAGTTTGTGAATGATGAAGTGATAGTTTCAATATACATAACAATACTACAAAGAAATTCTTTTATATTACATTTAAGAGTTGGTTGCTTATAAAGTAATTATTTTTATTTAGAAATATGATTTTATGGAAACAACTTCGAAAATGTTGGTTTGGTAAATCTGAAAGTTTTTTGAATGGCAGTATTGTCCAGCAATGAATTGTTTTGTCCTTCAAAGACATTAGCTTTAGGTACATTCACAGTGGGGAGACCACTGTCCTACGCGATAGAGAATTGCATCTCTCGCATAGAGGCAACAGTCACCCCGCTACCTTGTTCGAGAAAGAGAAACATGCGAATGCATTAAACTCTGACATTATTCACTTAATATTTGTATAAATCCATAACAGGAAAGTAAATTTCAATATGACTTACTATTCATATTATTTGTCTACAATAAACTTGGAACACACATCATTACTTAACATGCAATGATAAAATTCAGCGAGATTGTATTGTGTTTTCCTATATGATGGCGTAACCCAAAAATATTGGGTGGAAACTTTATTAAATCATACTTTATTTTCAATTACATAAAAACTTTGTATTCTCAAATTTGTTATTGTAGAGAAATCTAAACGATAACATATTTTGTTTTCTCAGCTATAAGCTACTATTTGAACAGAATTTTATGCACATTTGTTTAATGTGTATTTCATTTTATTAGTTAGATATAAACCTTTGAGTTATGTATCGTAAACATATATTTTAATAAATCGGATTATACGTATTTGAAAACAGTGTTATGTGAATATTTATGACACAATTCATATAACAAGTCTTGGAATCGCATAACAATTATTTAGTGAAAATATGTATTGTTTTTGGTATTGTGCAAAATTATTCGTAATGTATTGAAATATATACTACACGTGTGATTGTTGGAAAATAATTCTTTGTAATTAGGGAATAATATTTCAGTGGGAATTGTTAAAATATATCCATTCAAAATAGGTGAGACTCTGGGGCTGCGGGATTTTTGCAACAGTCCTCGTGACAAAGGACAGGGTCAACGATCTGGTAGCGTCCTGGTTCGGACAAAGACGCGGAATTGGGCGAGAAAGAGGGAGGGTGGGGGATGCATATAGGGATCTTTCAAGCCCTCCTGCTCGCCTGCAACCTTGCGAAGCCATCTTAGTTTCATGACAACCCTGGGCATGAACGCATGGATATCCGCTCCTACCCTTGGTAACATTAAATGTGATAATTTATAAAACGCCTTATATCGGAAAACTTGTGTGTGTGTGAATCCCGTTTCTGAAATTCATCTACGATTGGATAAAGTGTTTGTTACCCCCGTGAGACTTGGAATACTTTCACAGTGTTAGACTTTCGACGGAATATGTATGAGCTAATAATTTAATTCTTGGTATATGGTAAGAATTGCGATTCCGTAAGGACATTTAATGTATATGTCCGTCCATTATTTTTTAATTATAATATTGTTTTTAAAAATTAAATAATTTTTCGATAAAATGCATGTGATGTTTAATTCAAATCGTTCGGCTAGGCCGTGATTAGTTAGTATTCATATATTTCTTAATTTCCTTACAAGTTATGTGCTATAGTTTAATAACTTTTACACATTATGTTTTTTTATAAAATATATTGTACTGGAAGACATGGAGAAACGTGAGTTTAAACTGTTGATTACGTCTCACGAAAGTTGGTAGGGTTTCGATGGAAGTTGAGTTAAATTATTTTTAATATGTCTTCTCGCGTTAGGGAAACTTATTCGGACCGATAAACTATGTTTGTGGATACGTCATTTGTGAGTTGATTATTACAAAAATATTTTCTAGGGAATGTGTGGAAATGGGGATAAGTTGTTTGTTTTCTGTACTTGTTTGTGTGAGTGATTTTATAGCTAATATTTCTTTGTTCACTGTTAACATTTCATTTTAAACGTTCCAAATAATTGTGATAAAGTGGTAGATCATTCCATATTAAATTATATGCGATTGTTAAACATTACATTGTAAGGTACATGTATGTCTAGAATGCTATTGTGATTAGCTTCCATTGGAAATATAAACCAGGGTTTTATATTTGTGCTCCATTCGTAAGTACGGATAAATATTTTTCATTGCGTTTTTCATAACTCACTATCGTTATTTACTTTGTTGTAGGATACATCATTCTGATGTTGTGCAACATTTGTATTTAATCAGTTTACCTATTTTGAATGTATGCGATTTTTATAACGCATTAATTTTTTATCACCTAGAATGGTAGGGAAGTACGATGCATTTTTGGCTTCGTTGTAGATATAATTCTTGTAAGTCATTCCATGTTTACTTTCTTTATAACACCACAATCGCTGGGCGGTAACTGACTTTTCAAGTGGAAATAGGCTCTGTTGGCTGTCATTTGTCTGGACTTGGCATAATTCCTTTATGTTTACTTGCATTTAATTAATTAAATATGTGCTATTCGAGCAATTATCTGGGTTCTTTTCAATATAACAACTTGTTTGCATCACAATCGGAGTAAGGCCTTTTCATTTATTTGTGACGTGTTCTATAAAACGTAATTTTTGTTACTTCATTATTTTAAGTCATTCATTTATTACAATTCTCGAACGACGCATTTCGCTATTTCGCATAGTACATGTCATATCCCTCAGTCAATACACTAAGAATTTTTACGACAAGTCATTCGTTACCTCACTTTTATCCATTTGGAATTCGATATATTCTGTTTGTCGAGGAGTGAAAATGTTGCATGTCTAATTCGAGTCTCTGTTGTTTGTCGTAAATTATATTCCTAGCATACAGGATGGGTAAGTAAACTGCCGTTGTGGATTTCAGTGTATTATTTTCGTATAATTCTTTTTCAATAAAATATGTATTTTCGAACTCCGCCGTTTCTCATAACCTCAGTCGAAATTTAGATGCCGGCCATGCTGCACGTGACTTAATGCTGCTCTCTCCCCCTCCCTCAAGCGCTCCCAGGCGGAAAAAGGGGAGGAACTCCTGTGCTCCTCCTCAATACCATTATTAAATATTACACAATACATATATACCCCTTACCCAACACATCACACCTCCGTACAACACAAGATGTCCAAGGGTTAACATCGATGCGGTCGCTCTCCAACGAAAATTAAAATAAAGGACCCTTATCACTCATGCCAATTATATATAATCGCCTATTATTTTCAATAATTTTTGAAATTTTTTTTAAAAATATTAAATCATTTTTTATTAATCCATTTAATAAAATTCAATCAAATAAATTTTATCAGATTAAGATTAGCAGATTAATGATAATCCAATTTTGTTTATCGGATTAATTACAGATTATTTACAAGATTAATTGTTCAATCGATTTGATACAAAATCGATAATCCGATTAATCAGAAGAGAGATAGAACAATCATGCCCCTATTACTTCTATGACTTGGTACCATTTCACTTCATCTTACATACTTAGCTGTGGGGCCAGGATAGATAAGAGCCTGTTGACAGCAGTGACCGTGGCTATTGAACATGAACTTGTGAAAAGCCTTCAGCATATATTGTACGTTTAGTTAGTTTTAAAACTGAAGAAAATACTTATTCCCCTATTTTCCTATATTAGTTTAAGTAAGAGTCGCTGTTATTTTAGATTCATATGTTGGAAGGGATGAGTGGAAACCATAGTATGTGCACATGTCCCAATATTGACTCAATCATCACCAACAGAAATTTCAAAATCACATTCGACAGTATTGAATGTTATTCTGTTTTATTTTCAACAGTCGCAAACTTTTATATAATTTAAATTCTTTGAGCGCCCCTCCCTTGGCGCAGTCGATTGGTGCGCCACCGGTCTGGGGTGCGGAAGGGGCTGGGTTTGAATCCCATGTAAGGCATGGGTGTTAGTTTCAGTTAGGTTATAAGTTAGTTTGCTAGCCATCCCTTGATAAGCATTTAGGCATACACCAGGGAATGTTAATAGGCTATATAAAATACAGTACAAAATTATTTGACTAATTTGAATATATTGTTGTTGCAATTATGATAACGAGGGAGGTTTACAAACATCTCAAAGCTCCTACATAGATAAACAATGTTATAAATTCTGATCCTATGCACATTGCTTCTAGAGTGTGGTTGGCAATAATTGCACAGTGAAACAGGAGGAGTGGTTACTGTACATATGGCATGTACACCCTACTCCATATTATCTCTACAGTGAAAACTCGCATACTCGGTAATGGTGGCCACACATCAAATATGCGTGTACAGTAAGGTGGTCGCATGGCAAATATGCATGCACAGTAAGATGGCCGTCTGGCAAACATGTGTGTGCAGTAATGATGGCCGTGTGGCAAAAAGGCATGCAAAGTAGTGGTGACGAACTAGCTAACATTCATGTACTGTATGGTGGCCGCCCGGCAATCTGGCATGAACGGTGACAGTGGCCGCCCAGGAAACACTATGCACTGTGCGGTGGTGATGGTGGCGGTCCGGCAAAAGCGCACACACAAGAATGGTAGCGTTCTAGCAAATAATTGTGCACAAAAATGGCAGCCACCTAGGAAATGCTCAAGTACTGTACGGTGGCCTTAGTGGCCGTCCAGCAAAGGTGCATGCACAGTAATGGTAGTGATCTGGCAAACCTGCATGTGTAGTAATAGTGGCTGTATGGCAAACGCATATGCGGGCATTCTAAGGACAGGCAGACAGGCAGGCACTGCTGTGCTGTAAGGAAGGAAGGAAGTAGGGCGCACACCTGGTGGAGGAAGGCCTGGTGCAGCTTGCAGGCGGCCCAGCGCTCGCCGAGCACATAGAGGCGTGCCCTAGCGGCAGAGAGGCGGCGCTGCAGTTCAGCATGCTGTTTCAGCATGGCACCCAGCTGGCCGGCCGCCTCCTCGTACCGCCGCAGCACGGCCATCGACTCCTCATGGTTCCTCGCCATCATCTGCTCGAAGGAGTTTGCGTAGCTGCTCAGCTCATGTCGCACCGCCTCCAGCTCACGCTGCTCCCTGTCAACCTGCACCTCTAACCGCAGTGCCTCGTCCCGTCGCCAGCCCGCCCCCAGTCGCCCCACCAAGTTTGCCCGCACGTTATCCACGTACCTGTAAGCCACAACGCTCACTGTCTATCTCTCACCAGCTCATTTGTCCTATTCTATACTATATACCTACATGTAGATAACATTACCTTGTTTATTTTAAGGCAACTATTTGGGCATTTTTGTTCATTTTTTGGTTTATATTTCTAGTTTCTCCCGAAAGAAATGGCAATACTGTATTTTAAAAACATGTAAAATAATCTAACCCCACAAAAATATATTGTTGTCCACAAAAATTGTAACAGCAAGTAACTATCATAACCAGGCTTATTAGACTTACTCGAGTGACATGATTACTCTTGCAGCTCGGCATGGCTTACAGAACATGGGAAAATGACATTGTCTTAAACAAAACTTCGAAAAAATACCCCATGAATTATATGTTTACGTGTTTCCGAAATGAATCACAAATAACAAGCATTTTTTCCCCATTGACTTTAAATTTACTTCTATTTAAGATAAATAAATATTTCACTAATTTTAATTGTAAATTATGATTATTTCAAACTCAATATGAGTTCAAACATATAAAAGTGTTCTTGGTAATGGATTAAAAGAAATAGACCTTACATGAAATATTATTAAACTCAGCTTGGTTGTCTTCATTTTTACATATTCGGGTAAAGTTGTTGGAAGCACATCCACTGCTATGTACAAAAACATACATGTTGCAAAATTGTACACAGCGAGTAGCCAGATAGCAGGGCTTTAGAACTGTTCCTATCCAATGAAAATTCGCCATAAACACACCCTATTTTCATATTATTCCAAACTATACTTAAACTAATCTCAACTAACCCAAACCAGCACACAGCCTCATTATGACTCAAACTGGTATGATCTCGCACAGACTCTTGTTTTTACTGATTTAGTTGACAAACATTACCATTAACATATCCGCACTGATTCTTTTTAATAATTCATATGTTTATCGTAGTGTAGGTAAATACCTCTTAGGAACACATCATCGAAATTTGCTACAGTAAAAGTTACTAATTGGTTATTGTTTGTTAAATTTTACTGAAGGTAGAAAATAAAGTAATTTTATTAATTAAAAAACTGAAATATCATTACCTGTTAAGATTACTATTGTGAACAAGTGCACAAGATCCTCAGTCTCGTTTTTTAATTTTACATCACAGTTTTCGGGACACACTTACATGGTAACTACTGTGTACAGTTATTCTTCTCGATTCTGACTGTAAATTTGGAGTTACAATTAAACACATTAGAAGGGTTATGCTATTTGCAGCAACCAGATAAATATCTCCCATTCCCACCTACTTGCTTATAGTAAGACAGCACACAAATTTATTATCAAAATATCCCGAAATTTGAGGTGTAATTATACCAGTGGCATAAAAAGTAGGAAAAGTAGAAACACTGTGGCATTAAAAGGAAAATGTTATCTGAAATGGCAACTGACACAATTAATTTGTATTTGTTTTAATCCAGCTACATACCTTCTATAGGACACCGATCTTTTAAAACTTGCAGGAATCAAATTTATCGTAAATGCTTTTCTTGGGGTTCAAACTAAAGAAAACGCATATTTCACATGTGATAGATATCTTCTTAGTGTTACCTCTGGATTCCGGACTAAAATCATATAGTAATAGGAAATTACTGGGTGTGGTTTTTTTAATGCAAGTATTGCTAGGTATGTTAACTACGTACATGTTTGCCCCTTTAGAACCCGGCATATAAGTGGCTGCAATACAAACCTTTAAAACAAGAAAACCCAAAACCACTTGCAACGAATATTGGAAAATAGCCAACTAATGCACAGAGGACGTAAGATTACATGTTGTGTTCGGTGTTGTTACGGACTACAGTAGAGGAGCAAACCAGTTTGTTTGTCGTCTTTAAAAATGTTAACAAGCAATGGTAGGGGCTGCATGGCAGAAGTAAACATAATTCTATGTCGAGTTCAAGAATATAAGCACATGTTGGTATGGACTGCTGCAGACAAGAAAGTAGAATTCCATGTCATGTTCAAGAATGTAAGCAAGTGTTGGTGTGAACTACAATGGTGGATCAAGCAGGTTTTCGTGTCGTGTTCAAGAATGTTAGCAGGTAGTGGCGGAAACTTAATTGGAGAAGTTAACCGGATTCTGTGTTATTTGTTCACGAATAAAAGCACTTTTGGTGTAAATTGCAATAGACAAGAAAGTAGAAATGAATATCGTGTTCAAGAATGATAATAATTGTTGGTGTGGACTATAGTGGGAGAGTAAGCAGTTTTGCATCTAATGTTCAAGAATGTTGGCAGCCATTAGTGGTGACTGCAGTGAAGTAGCAAGCAGGATTGTGAGTCGGGTTCAAGGATATTGGCAAGTGTTTTTATGGACTACAGTGGACGATCAAGCAGATATGCATGTCATGTTCAAGAATGTTAGAAGGTTTTGGTGGGGACTGCTGAGGAGGAGCAAGCAAAATTGTGCATTGTGTTCAAAAATGTTAGGAATTATAGTTAGAGACTTCGGCACAGAACAGACACACGAACAGTTAAAGCATAATTATCCATCCTTGACCTGGTTTCTTAACTATCATTTTGGATTGTATGGTAACACGTACAACATTTTTCCAACCAAAGGTATAGTGTGTGATCTGAAGTGGCACCTATATTCGTTGTGCTCGCAGCTTTACATGACTTTGTCCCTGTGTGTTTCAGTTTGAACTGATAAAATAAATTGCAAGTATGTTTGGTGTGATGTCTTCCTGTTATTGTAAACTTTACCTGGCATTACTTATGGCTTTATCAGCCGTTGCCAATAGGAAACAGGGAGAACTGAAAGAGTACAGTATGCATCATGACGAGTTGCTCACCTGCGCAGGTCTAGCCTCTCCCTGATGGGACGTCCCTCGACAATGCGGAGGAGGCCTTGGTCTAGGTCGGCGACATCGCCCGTCTCGTTCTCTACCAAATGCAGTCTCTCCAGGAGGTCGACACGCTGGCGGGACTGGTGTGTGTGCTTGTCCCGTGGTCGCAGCTCCCTCTCACGGCGCCCCAAGGCGATGATGTCCTCCTGCTGAGGCGCGCTGAATGGTGGTGGCTCGCTCGCGACATCACGTACCCTGCCACTGGCCAGCTGGCGACCAGACGTCAGATAGTGCACAGAGCGACTCACTAGCCTTTGGTGGAACACTCTCTCCAAAGTCGTGGGTGACTGCACTGAGGGTGGACGGTTCCACTGCATGCTCTTCTTGCGTCCCGCCGTCCTACATGCTGTCGCCTCCATCCCGCTGCTCTGGCTGAAGAGCCACAACTCTTACAGCCTGTGCACCAAGACTAAAACAGCAGGGGCCGCGGTGGTATAGTGGTTAGATTACTTGCCTCCCACCTAGGCAAACTAGGATTGATTCCCTGCAGGGTCTCTCCCGGATTTTCGCACAGGGAATGGTTGTGGAAGATGCTGCTGGGTGGCCGGTTTACTCGGGAATATCCCATTTCCTCTGCCCTTTCATTCCGGTGTTCCTCCATTCTCACCTCAATTCACTCACATCGGCTCTCAAGACATCGATGTTAAGAGCCGCTCAAATCTCTTCGCACTTCATGCACTAAAAAATCATTTAGCAATTCCATGCTCGCGCCTAGTCCTTAGGTCAACTATTTGGCAACACATTTAATTTAGACTTGTACAGGCTCACTGACACACCAGGGTAATTATGCTCAAACAAGTAAATATCCTGCATTTGTGTAAGAACCCGAGTTCACTGAAATTAAACCTGTACTCCACTAAACACTTCTTACTTGTCTACATGTAGGATATGTGAGGTTTATAAAAATTTGGCTAATGCTTCTCACTTGAAACATCTATTATCATATGCGTGTTGATTGATCACTGCCCACTGGTTTGTAATAGATTCGGGAAGGTCAACGAATGAAAATAACTGCGAAGGTTTGTACTGTGATGCCCGAGTGGTCTAGGGCTGAGCACAAACTCTCAATAAGAAACAATCTAAGTAATTTTAACACTTATCATTAAATCAAACACTGAATCTGTTACACTTTTAGTTATACATCTACTTACTTGGCAATGTAGCGGAAGACGACATGGAAATTGTTAATATAAAATATAACAATAACGGCAATGGAAGCAATAACATGATATGACAGTGGTGAAGGAGAGTAGAGTCTCAGCGCTGCTCAGGCGAGTCGTCCCAGGTGGTGATGTGCAGTCGCTGGTGTCCTCTGCTGAAGTCTTTCGTCCTCAAGCCGTGCATGGCATAATAAAGCAACATGAGTGTAGTGGGGAGAAGTTTCTCTCCACCAAGAAGTCGCGCATGATCAGTCTCTCACCAATGAGAAGTCATGGCGGGAAGAGTCACCAACCAATGAGAGAGTAAGGTTGGGGCGTCAACCAATGAACTGGAACTTTGCACACGGCCCCAAAGTGTGGTATTGAAATCATGTGACGGTAAAATAGCGCATGATACAGAGCGTGATTCCAGGAGTCATGGGACGAAAATATTGTGAAAAACAGGAAGTCAAACGTGGTTAGCAATCCTAGTCACGCGGTGCTGAAATCACCGCAGGCAGTAGTAGAGGGGATAGAGCTTCCTGTTGCAGGCACCGCAGAACCTGATATGTTACGAAAATACTTCACTAATATGCTCTCTCTCGGAACTGGAATGCTTGTGGAGTGCCCGCGGCTCTACATCACTCCCTCTTTTAGAAAAGTTTTGTTCGGGCTAAGCAGTACTTTAGAAAGATATGTAGCTTAATATATATGTGAGTTGGTCATCAAAATGAAGCTGGTTCAAGTATGGAGTCTGAGAGTGTAACTGCTCTATTAGAAACAACAGGATTTGGGCTCGCCAGCAATGGGAATTCAGGTTTCCGGTCGACCAATTAACAGCCGTCGTGTAGCAGCGATATTGACACAGCAGTCTTCTTTCTTGAAGCTTTATGAAATTGCTTCCATACTCGTGGTCAACTGTATCATTAAAGTTAATAAAAGGGAATTGTATAATTACTTTTCCATGAAATAACTTTAAAATTAACTGAACTCAAAATGGGGAGTACCATGTCACCTTCCTCAATATTTAAGTTCGCCTTTATAATTTTCCAAAGTGCAGCTGAAACAAACCTGGTACACAATATACATATTGGATAACATTACACATAAACACTTATTACAAATATTTGTTACAGTTCCGTCATGCGTACCAAGACTATTAAATAGTTCGATCATCATTTATTTGTAATATTCATGGAGTAATTGAACAAAGAAATATCATTTTGTGGAATATATATGTTCATAACACAACGTATCTTGTGTTCATTGATTAAATTTAAAATGTCTCTCGTCTTCATTCATTAAGCTTATAAAAAAAGTTTCATATTTGAGTTAAATTATCTTCAAAAAATCAATCAATCATTGCGTTACAATCAATCAATTGAACAAACACATTGGACACTTTAGTTGTTGCTCTCTGGAATATCGGATTCCTAGTGTAATATTATTTGCTGAAGCATTAAATTTTCAAATTCCATGCACTATACTCTGCTTTTCACTGACTCTACTTTAATTTTTGCCTCTGGGCATCAACGTTTAATCGCTTCGACGTATCATGGAATTCTTGAAGCAAGTAGTGGCTGTTACCCTCGATGTCGGCTGCACACAGCTCCATGGCATCTGCTTGATCCTGGGGAAGTTGGGCAGGCTCTATAATCTCAACTACCTTTCGACGTGGGAGGCAGGCGCGTGAACACCTAGTCAGTGTCTCACACAGACGCTATTTCAGGAACCAGATGACGAGTACCAGACAGCCCATTATAACGAACCCGACCAAGTAGTGACTGTGGCGTACGATGTGTTGACTCAGAACCTTTCTATGTTTTAAATCAGGAATGTCCGACATGAGATGATTCAATTCTACATCTTCTTCTGTATTTAGCTCTGACAGACAAATATTGAAGTCAGTTTTCATGGATGCAACGAACACTAGTTCACTATTTGTTAGTAAGGACTGAACTGGAGAGAACTTAACGCCATTCACTTTGTATTTGATATGTGTTACCTTGTTACTGTGTGGTAACAACTGAATTCTTTCACTAATTATCAGACAACTGCTTACCTGGGACAGGACTCCCTGCGCCGAGATCCACTCCTCCACCACGCGTGCTTCACTCTTTTTATAAGGACACATTTTTGTAACTTTCATCTTTCCCGGTGCTGAATAAATCCAACTATCGCTATCTACTGATCTAATAAACACTTGTACGAATGAGTTACCTAGAACTTCCCTTTTACACATTTTACAATCGTAACCAGGTTGTGACAATATTATATTCACAGACAATTTGGAACCTTTATGGAAAACGTCGGGACGTTAGCTGGACGAATTATATTATTCCCGCCTTTACATGGACTCATGTCTGCTTCAGACATTAACGCATAAAACTGCGTGTTCTCTGACAGCGCTATATAAGGTGCATCTGGCACTATTTGAATGTATCTCTCTAAATTTCTCTCAAACACGGGAAAAGAGTGAGCTCTATAAATTGTGAAATACCTATTTGAGGATCTTAAAGGAAACTCAATTATCAATTGTATACTATAAATTGAGCAAGTGAATTTACCGTTGTTACTTCATAATAATTGTAAACTTGATCTAAATAAGTTCCTGCTATCAAAGTCTTGTCCGCGGGTAATTTAAGAGCAATATCTCGCATAATTTCTTACAAATATCCTGGAGTCAATAACGAAGTGGGCAACCTACCAGTCGCTATGATATCCAATGCCACTTTTATTTTCATTACTTCTTGTTTATAAGACTGAAGAGTTAATTCTAATTCTCTTAGCAAACTACTGTATTTAAGTGCTTCCCCTAAATTGTTAATCGTTAATCATTGATTTCTTTCAATTTTGCCTAAATGTTAAAGTACTCCAAGCAGTCATGTGGTTCAAGGTTTTCATTATTTTCGCTAAGTCTTTTGCTAAAATGCCTACGTCCTTCGAGTTTTTCTCTACTCTGGCATTCATCCCTTTCACGAAACTTAATCGGTTTCTTTACTATATGAATCAATTTTTCTTGTCTCATCCCCAACTCACTAGTGACTTGGTGAAACGGGCATAATCATCATTTCTTAAGTGTACCAAATAAAAATTTCAGAATACTATCACCCGCATCTATCAAACCTCTCTTTTCGCGAGACATTTTTCTGGGAAATTTCAAAGTTAATTCATTTACTTCCTTCTCTAATTCTGCAATTAGTCTATCAAGAAAATCTATCTCTGAGCGTGGTTTTCCGATCTCTTGGTTTCCGGAAAACTTCATCCCTTTAATTATGTTCAGTTGGTTCCTAAATTCCTGATTAATACTCTCAAATTTTCTTATGGTATGTTTAGCACTATTGTCCATCTATCTCCTGTTAATACGACGTCTTTTTCTTGGACCAGAATCACGCCAGCGCCTATGGTGTGATCTGCAATGCAAACCAATATACCTTTTATTTAGTTTTTCGCATTGAACTCGTAATTATCATCAAATTCTAGATTACATGATACTATGAGGCTACGCATCATTATTTCTGCTTCCTCCTATTCCTCTGAGGGGTTTTTTACATTTGAACACAAATTATACCTGACACTAGGTTCACCTACTTTCTCACGAATTTTTCCTTTTAAATAACGCGACTATTCCCAAACGTCGACAGTTTCTACATTATCATAAAACTGACTATCATCGAGGGTGCTGTCGTCCCTAGGGCATTCAACACATATTTCCTCTACTTCACCTATTTCTGCTAACTCTGTTATTTCTGCTAAAATTGGGCGTGACTTTGAGCCCATATTTTGTTCACTTAATTCTTTATCACTTTCACTATCGCAAAATTTCTCAACTGTTTCTACTTCATCAATAATTCCGCGGGGCATTATCCCTGCATGTTGTGCCTCGGCCTAGACACGAGCTCCTTGGCTCTATAGAATTTTTAGACAACTTTAATCTAACACTGTGCACAATAACTATTCTCTTGTCTAATAATGCTTCAAATGTGACTGAGATCAGCTTTCTCAAAACTTTATGAGGTCCAGACCAAAACTTATGAAACTTAGATACTCTGCCTTTCTTAACACTTGGCGTGTGTAGATACATGTAATCACCTACCTCAATATCTGGTGATTTTTACTTCTTGTCATAATACTCTTTTTGTCTCTCAAAAGCTACTTTATTCCTTTCGCTAGCTACTTCATGTGCTTCTTTTAACTTATTACTCAACATTTCTACGTGTTCCCTGGCTGTCATACCTCCCTCTAACACATTAGGCTGACTACTCAATTCACCTAAAGGGGATAGCCTAACTTCTTTCCCATACAACAAATAATGTGAGCTATAACCTGTCACTGAATGTAGGACCGTCCTATATGCTTGCACTGCATATGGCAAATATTCTTCCCAATTACTACCGTATTCATCTACGTAATGAGATATCATGTCTGCTAGGGTTCGACGAAGTCTCCCAACACGTCTGTTACACATTGTGGTCTGAAAGGGGTCGTCTGTAACTTATTAATTTTTAACACTTTGTACATCTCTAACATCAACCTATACCCAAAATTTCTCCCTTGATCTGTCAGCAGGCTTAGGGGACAACCATGCCTTAAAATAATCTGCTGTACAAAATATTTCGCTACTGTTTCTGCGGATTAATCGAGAATTGGTATCGCTTCACAGTACCTTGTGAAATAATCAATAAATGTTAACACGTATTTATTCCCTTTCTCACTCATCGGTAAGGGACCTACAATATCTAGATATACCAACTGAAATGGGTAATTTACTTGTGGTAAAGAACCTAACGTGATTTCGTAATTTTCATACTTTTTCTCTTAAGACAACCATCGCACCTCACAATATATTCATCTACATCTTTATTCAATGTCGGCCACCAGTACAAAGATTTGAGGAGGTTTTGAGTTCGCTTCACGCCTTGGTGAGCAGAAAATGGAGTGACATGGTGATGACTAATTACTCTGGTCACGAGCGACTTTGGAACAACTACAAAAATTTTATCTTCGTCTCATTTGTATAGGATCCCTATCAATAAAGAAATTTCCCTTAGCTGCCTTATTAATTATGCTTTGACATATTTCGTCTTCCCTTTGTTCTTTCTTAATTATTTCACTAGTTAAATCTTCTGAACTTATCGTATTTACTATTCGCGACAAATAATCTGCATTCGCGTGTTTCTTGCCTGGTTTATGGACTACTTTAAAATCAAACTCTGCTGAACGAAGTGCCCATCGAGTGAGTCTTGAAGCAGGGTTTTTCAAATTCAATAACCATCTCAATGCAGCATGATCAGAAATAACGGTAAATCTACGCCCTGAAACTGAACTATGCTCTGAACTGTTTTGTGGCAAAAACTAAAGTGCACAATTCTTTTTCTGTTGTACTGTAATTCCTTTCTGCTGAATTTAATTGTCTACTGGCATAGGCGATCGGTTTCTCGTGCCCGTTTCTCATCTGAGACAGGACAGCGCCTATGGCATAATTACTAGCATATGTACTCATAATAAATGGTTGTGAAAAATCTGGATATACAAGAATCGGATATGAAATTAATTTTTCTCTTAACATTTTAAAAGCTTCCTCTTGTTCTGCTTCCCAATCGAATGTTTCATCTTTCTTAGTTAATTTCGTCAATGGTTTTGCAATGTCTGCAAAATTCGGTATAAATTTCCTATAATACTGAAATAAACCCACCACTGAGCGAACTTCAGTCACATTTTTAGGTCTGTGGAGTTCTTTAATTGCTTGTAAATTTTTCTGATTTGGTTCTACACCTTTTGAACTACAACATGCCCTAAGTATTATGCACTATCTTGTACAAATGAACACTTACTAGACTGGATTTTCAAATTAGCTTCCTCTTAGTCTTTCCAATACTTTACTCATGCGCTCGGCATGTTCTCTCACAGTATTACTAAATATTATAATGTCTTCAAGATATACTAAACACTGATCACCTAACAAACCTCCATTAACTCCATTAACAACAGGCTCCATTAACATCTCAAATGTAGCCGGGGCATTACACAGTCCAAACGGGAGTCTATTAAATTCATATTTCCCCATGAATGTAGCAAAACTCGTTTTCTCCTTATCACTTTCTTCTAACTCAATTTGGAAGTGGCCACTCGCTAAGTCCAATGTTGAAAAATATTTTGACCTATGCAAAGAGTCTAACGTCCCCGTGGCATTCGTAATTGGATAAGGGTCTTGCTTCGTAACTTTATTTAACTGACGAAAATCTATACAAAATCTCATCTTAAAAGAACCGTCTTTATTTTTCTGTTTCATCATCACTACGGGAAACTGCCAAGGTGATTTACTCTCTGAAATAATATTTTTATCAAGCATGTCATTTATTTGTTCTGTAATTACTGGTTTCAATGGATGCGGTACTGTATATGAATTATTTTTTTATTGGTCTGGTCTCTCCTATATCCATCTTATGTTTCAATAATTTCGTGCACCCGAAATTCGAACTATCTTCCACTTGAAAAATTTGTAGGTAAACTTCATTAACACTAGAAACATTATATTAAAATCACTCTTACTCAAATGTTTCAATTTATCTCTGACAATTTTTTCTACCTCTATAAATTCATCTTTTGGTACTTCTGGTAATTTTTTACCCTTCTGCTTCACTGATTCATTACTATTTTCCGTGCGAGTTTCACAACTCTGACTACCTTGAGTCTGTACATAATTTGGCTCATTTATTCTTATTTAACATGAAAAGTCTAACATCGGTACCGATTTTTCATTTACCCGTGTGTTTTCAAAATAAACTACTCTGTTTCTACTAATTTTCACATTACTCTGACTTCTCAAATTATCTCGACACTTGAATTTTTTATCATCAGATATCAAACTTTTATCGCATACCAAACTTTATGACATTTATTACTTTTCAAACTTTTACGACAGGACTCGGGGTTTTCATTTGGAATCGGAACTGCCTCTGCTCGGCATACACTATCTTGACGGATTTTAGGGACACAGCGACAAAATCTGTCATGTTCCGTGACCTAGCTAACTAATTCACTCATTTTATGGCTAAGACAACTCGAGGGGATTACTGCTTCGGAGCCTGGAAGCGAACACTTTATATCTTTGTTTCTAGGGACATCTGCGAGGATTTTCTCCCGTGGTTCTCTTTGTGGCTACACTAAATTACTTTATTCCGACCCAAATCTTATACAACTTCTCTCGGATATTCGGGGTACGCTATTTACGCATAGTACTCCAGCAACGTCACTGACAAGTGTGGCAAATCCTATTACCGTACCCTTTTGCACGACGAGCGTCTCATTAGTAATTTTCACGCTGGTCACTCACCCTCATAAGTGCCTTCTTTTCAACTACACAGGTACCCTGACGGTCGTTCACCCCGTCCTCCAGATTCGTCTCACTGAATCTATTGCATTTCCCTACAGAGTTTCTAGCCGTACTGCTCCTACAATACACCTCGTTCTCTGGGAGGCTCTTACCGGTAAGAATTCAGTTACATATTGCCCTTGTCACACGGATGCCCGGTACTTTCGTCAATGTCGGTTCGATAAGAAGCAATTTGGAGTCAGCATCCCAACCCGCCATGCGGAAAGCAACATCTATAACTGTCTCCGATTTTGGTGGCAGAATCGTGTGCTGTGTCATTTTAACCTCATTGTATTGATTACTGTTCACAGATCCGGATCCAAGTTCAGAGATGGTCAGGCTTTCAGCTTGTTTCCGCTGCTCTTTCTCAATTATGCAAAATATTGAATTATATGTATCTGAATCAAACGTATTTTTTGAGATACAGTGTCTGTTCTTTCAAATCGATTCTGGCATCATAATAACAGAAAAAATCGGTTCCGAGTATTCCTCGAAAGGAAGCTCTGATACGTACACAAAGAACCAATATGGGTAACATTGACCATTTATCCATAACTCTACATACGGAGTACCTGCGATCTGGAGAGAGTCTCCAGTTATACCTTTCGCTCCTAACTGAGATTCATCGATAATATTCCCACTGATTCTAGGTCGAACGAGAGATATATCGGACCCTGTGTCAATTAAGAACGAGTGAGACCGGCCCTCGACAAGAACTGATACTATGGTCTCTTTTCCCCCTACAACTGTAATTACCACCATGTGGTGCCCGGGGCTGACACTCGGCTTCTCGCGTTTGGGTAATTACTACCTAAATTCTCGCTAGTTTCTCTTATGCCGTGCCCTACGCTCCTAGGTACCTGGGCTCGTTGTGGGGTTCCCAATCTTCGGCATTCTCTGATCATGTGCTCAAAATGTCTGCAGTTAAAACATCTAATATTACAGTTTCAACCTTGCTCTTGTCTGTAACTCATGTTCTTGGGAGAAACGCCTGCTCCCGATAAACTATTTCTACTGTTACTGCTATCAATCGAACCATGGTAACATGAGTTATAACCTCTTCCAAAAACTCTGTTAATGGAAGTATTTTCGCCACTTCTTGGTTACCTCGTTCAAGACTTGTTTGCTGGGAGACTATGTTATACACCTTTCTCCTCCTCTGAGGATCATCAAATTTTGTTTTGCATTCCTGATGCACCTCTGTAACCTCTAACGCTATATCCATGCGTTCAGCTTCGTCCATGGTTTGTGGTATCCTATATATTAACTGCTGACCTATGTTACCTTGTAACCCGTCAGTGAAAGCTGCTCTTTTCAGCTTCCTGATTCAAAATTTCCTGTTTCTCAGGCTCATATAAATGCTGAACTGTTTTCTCACATAATTTACGACACCTATCTGCAAATGTCTGCATATCCTCATTAGGTTTCTGCCTAACATTGTGCAGCATATAATAATGAAATTGCAACGGCTGATTTTCCTCGAATCTGTCGTTCAACCCATTTGTCAACATTTTAAATGTTATGTCCCCTTTTAATCTAGGACATGTCGCAACAAAACGCGACGCTAAACCTTTCAGTTTCATTTTCGTTGATTTTACTTTATCCTTATCTGAAATATTTCCTAGGATTGTTGCACTTTCTATGCTTTTTAGAAAGTCGTGTACTGGTAACGAACCTTTTTCGCCAGTCCATTTTTCTACTAATGAAATAACTGCCAAATCTTTAACTTGAGCTGGTACTTGAGCTTGTGCTGGTATCGCGTGGGCTAGTTAACGACGTCCTTCGTCGTCCATGTCAACCAGAAAAGTGCTACTACAACTTATTAAAATTTATTCGTTCAATTTCGAAAGAGGAATCCAAGTCTTACGATCGTGAACCCGTTTCTTTGGAGTATCATAATGAGTACTACTACTTGTAGGTTTAGTTTCATGAATTGTAGTCAAATTTTCTCTCTTAGGAACGGCAATATGTTCCTAACGTGAAGAACTAGTAGTCACTTGCTCATGTTTTACGTTCGCGTCTTGCGAAGTTGAAGGCTCTGTGTTCGCAACTATGTCAAACCTTTCTATTTCGAATTCTGGATAAACACGATCTCGAGGTATGAACCTCTTCACTATACAAATTTCAATTTCCAGCACTACCCGTCCAGAAGAATTTTCGTACTCGTATACTTTATATGCGGGATACGGAAAAGATCGCTTAGGTTTTCCCTTGATAGCTAAATCCAGTCCTGAACCTGTAGTTAATGCATTCAACTTAGTACGAAATGGCTCTACTTGAGACAAGTCAAAAGATGTGTGCTTTTGAAAAGATTTCTGTATCAATTTATATGAATATTCTTCAAAACCCTTCAATGCCTCAGTGCTACTAGTTAAAACTACTTAGATTGCCAAAACTGTAAACTCAGTTACTTTCCCTTCTTGGCTCTGAAAAAATAATAAGCGCCTTAGCATAACGCTTTAGTGCTTTTGCAAAATACAGCAAAGAAGTGGAGCTGAATCCAGATAATTTCTGCAATATTCAACTCTAACCCAAGTGTGTGGTGCTATATCTTCCAGATCTACGTCACAATCAAAATTACCAGTTACTATGTTAGTCATAGGTCCGTGGACATACTCAACATTAAAACTATATGATTTCTTACAGTACAAGTGTTCGTTATAATCCTGCAAATCTCCTCTTTCACGAACTATCGTATTAGATTCGTCAACTGAAATGCGCACGATCCTAAACGCTTCAGGACCCGTTAAAAAGTCCCACTCAGCAACACTGCTCAGCTCAATTACTACTTCACAATTCGCAATCATAAAACAACGTGCGAATAAAATAAAACAACTGAATTACAAATCGTTGGCGGAATACCTAACACTGTTTTCAAAGACCTAACACATATCATCTATCACCTACAACCCATAAACCTATATCCCTTCGAAGTGGGTTCAGTTACAGTCGTTTGGAGTAACTATCCAAAACGCTACCACCAGTTTGTGATGCCCGAGCGGTCTAGGGCTGAGCACAAACACTCAATAAGAAATTATCTAAGTAAATTTAACGCTTTTAAATAAATCAAACACTGAAACTTTTACTCTTTTAGTTATACATCTACTTACTTGGCGATGTGGCGGAAGACGACATGGGAATTGTTAATATAAAATAAAATATTAACGGAAATGTAAACAATAACATGATATGACAGTGGTGAAGGAGAGTAGAGTCTCAGCGCAGCTCAGGCGAGTCGTCCCAGGTGGTGATGTGCAGTCTCTGGTGTCCTCTGCTGAAATCTTTCTTCCTCAGGTCGTGATTAGCATTATAAAGCAATATGAGTGTAGTGGGGAGAAATCTCCCTCCACCAAGAAGTCGCGAATGAGCAGTCTCTCACCAATGAGAAGTCATGACGAGAAGAGTCGCCAACCAATGAGAGACCAAGGTTAGGGCGTCAACCAATGAACTGGAACTTTGCACACGGCCCCAAAGTGTGGTATTGAAATCATGTGACGGGAAAATAGCGCGTGATTCCAGGAGTCATGGGACGAAAATATCGTGAAAAACAGGACATATTTCACGTCAAATGTGGTTAGCAATCGTAGTCACGCGGTGCTGAAATCACCTCAGGCAGTAATAGAGCGGATACAGCTTCCTGTTGCACGTATCGCAGAACCTGATATGTTACGAAAATACTTCACTAAAATGTTATCTCTCTGAACTGGAATGCTTGCGGAGTG